>CM062510.1:20618657-20640541 GCA_031479575.1 Coregonus ussuriensis
GGAGAAAACTGAGGATGGATCAACAACATTGTAGTTACGCCAAAACATTGCATCCTGTTTGCAACAAGGCACTAAAGTAATACTGCAAAAAAATGTGGCCAAGTAAGTAACTTTTTGTCCTCAATACAAAGTGTTATGTTTGGGGCAAATACAATACAACACATCACTGAGTACCACTCTCCATATTTTCCAGCATAGTGGTGGCTGCATCATTTGTTTTTTAGTTTTTTTTCTCTCTATTTTTATTTATTTATTTTTCTTTATAATTTGTTTTATAAATTTTCATGAATTTTTTTCAATCTTTTATTTTAATTTTTTACATTTTTTATTTTTTAGTCATTTAGCAGACACTCTTATCCAGAGCGACTTACAGTTAGTGAGTGCATAATTTATTTATTTTTTCATACTGGCCCCCCATGGGAATCGAACCCACAACCCTGGCGTTGCAAACACCATGCTCTATCAACTGAGCTACATCCCTGCTGGCCATTCCCTCCCCTACCCTGGACGACGCTGGGCCAATTGTGCGCCACCCCATGGGTCTCCCGGTCGCGGCCGGCTACGACAGAGACTGGATTCGAACCAGGATCTCTAGTGGCACAGCTAGCACTGCGATGCAGTGCCTTAGACCACTGTGCCACTCGGGAGACTTATGTTATGGGTATGTTTGTAATCGTTAAGGACTGGGGAGTTTTTCCACTATAAAAATAAACGGAATAGAGCTAAGCACAGGCAAAATCCTAGAAGAAAACCTGGTTCAGTTTGCTTTCCAACAGATACTGTGAGATTAATTCACCTTTCAGCAGGACAATAACCTAAAAACACAAGGACAAATCTACGCTGGAGTTGCTTACCAAGAAGACAGTGAATGTTCCTGAGTGGCCGAGTTACGGTTTTTACTTAAATCTGCTTGAAAATATATGGCAAGACCTGAAAATGGTTGCCTAGCAATGATCAACAACCAATTTGACAGGGTTTGAAGAATTTGTAAAATAATAATGGGCAAATGTTGTACAATCCAGGTGTGTAAAGCTCTTAGAGACTTACCCAGAAAGACTCACAGCTGTAAACACTGCCAAAGGTGATTCTAACATGTATTGATTATTTATTTTTTAAACATGTTTTCACTTTGTCATTATGGGGTAAATACACTTGACAAAAAGCCCCCCCCCGTGTCACAATGGGATTCCATAAGCTATTAGCGACCGTTGCTATATCAACGGTGTGACGACCGAACGCTCCCAATTCAAAATGTCCTTTTCATCCCAGCTATGTAAACAAAGCTGATTTCCTCGACCATTTCACTGCTTAAACAAGTTTGGTTAATAAGATGAAAACATGACTTCAAACTACTTCTGGGTACCTTGGTAACATTTCAACATCATGAAATCAATGTCTTAAACGTTGCTACGTTTCTGAAATAGCAAAGAAAACGTGTAATCTGCTTGACACATGAATGTTGCTTACCTTACAGGTCACAGTCCGGCTCCGTTGGATATTCCTGCAGTCAGCATGCCAATTGCACACTCCCTCAATTTGAGACATCTGTGGCATTGTGTTGTGTGACAAAACTGCACATTTTGTCCCCAGCACAATGTGCACCTGTGTAATGATCATGCTGTTTAATCAGCTTCTTGATATGCCACACCTGTCAGGTGGATGGATTATATTGGCAAAGGAGAAATGCTCACTAACAGGGATGTAAACAGATTGGTGCACAAAATTTGAGAGAAATAAGCTTTTTATGCGTATGGAAGATTTCTGGGATCATTTATTTCAGCTCATGAAACATGGGACCAACACTACATGTTGCGTTTTATATTTTAGTTCACTATAAATAAAACTGCCTAGCTAGCTGACTAGGCAGGCTGAGCTAAATAAGTAGCAATGTCAATCTAAAAATATTTTTATTTAATTATTTATTCCTATTTAACAGTATTTACAAATATATGGGAAAGAAAGAGTGTTGTCTTTTCTGTCTTTTGAGGACTTCTGCAGCAGTATGTAGTCCGCAGGTAGTCACCATTTAAAAACACCGTCCTTTGAGAGCGATTCTGCTGTGATACATTTGTGCGGACTGGGCCAGCGCTTATGAGGTGTACTAGAACTGCCCGCGCTTACTGTGTGTTCTCCCCAGGAGGAGGCCGTGCATCCGTTATAGTTAATTGTGCTTACTGTGTGTTCTCCCCAGGAGGAGGCCGTGCGTCCGTTATAGTTAATTGTGCTTACTGTGTGTTCTCCCCAGGAGGAGGCCGTGAGTCAGTTACTAGACATCCTCTCTCAGGATTCAGAGGGCTTCGCCAGACGTGCTGTGGTCCAGTTCTTCATCAGCTGGCTAAAGACACACCCATCATCATCCTCCTCCTCTTCCTCCTCCTCGCTGCGTTCTGTCCTATCGCTGGGCAGCACTGACCTGGACTGGGAGGTCAAAGTTCACACCCTGGAGCTGGTTGACGACCTGATGGAGGAAACACTTCCAGGTCACCAGGAGACAGAGCTGTGGTCAGCTCCTCCCCACTACGGTGGCTCTGGAGGGACAAACCTACTAACACACACTAACCACACACACCCTTACGCTGTGGCGCCAAACCAGCCCTCAGCCCTTCTCACACACACCCCGACTGACACACACGCATCTGTAGTGTGTGGTCTGTCTAGGTTGGTAGAGCTAGGTGTTGTAACAGCGTTACTGAACGGCCTGTTTGACTGTGACAGACCTGTAGCTTTAAAAGCCTGTAGTCTGTTGCTACGACTACGAGACATGGTGTGTCCCCGGTCGCTAGGGAAAGGTGCTATGACGACTGACGACGCCACGGCAACAGTTGCCAAGGTGACTTTTGACCTGAGGGGTCAGGTTTGGGGGCGGGAGGTCATGAGGAAGTTACAGGAGAAGAGAGGATCTGATTGGGTCAGAGAGTCCAGGGAAGTAGGTTGCGATAGGCTGAACGGGAACAGAGTTTCTGATGGGACAGACGGGGCTGGTTCCGAAGCCTGTGATAGGGTGACAGGGAAGAGTGTGTGTGAGGGTAGTGTGACGGTCTGTGAGGTGCTGTGGTCGTTGGGTCTGGAGGAGAGACGGAGTGTGTTATCTCAGAGTAGCGACCACGTCCAGAACTCACCTCTCTCTTTACTGCAGGACATACTGAACGCTACACACACATCACACGCTGAGGAAGTTATAGTAGACTGTTACTGACACAAACCCACATCACAAACTCTCTTGTTATAGACCAACAGTTTTATTTTTGATAATTGTTTCTCCTCTGTACGTTGACTAGTGAATACCGTAGGTGGTGTTTCTCCTCTGTACGTTGACTAGTGAATACTTTAGGTAGTGTTTCTCCTCTGTACGTTGACTAGTGAATACCATAGGTAGTGTTTCTCCTCTGTACGTTGACTAGTGAATACTTTAGGTAGTGTTTCTCCTCTGTACGTTGACTAGTGAATACTTTAGGTAGTGTTTCTCCTCTGTACGTTGACTAGTGAATACTTTAGGTGGTGTTTCTCCTCTGTACGTTGACTAGTGAATACTTTAGGTAGTGTTTCTCCTCTGTACGTTGACTAGTGAATACTTTAGGTAGTGTTTCTCCTCTGTACGTTGACTAGTGAATACTTTAGGTAGTGTTTCTCCTCTGTACGTTGACTAGTGAATACCGTAGGTGGTGTTCCATTGGGACAGAAGTCTTGATCATCCACCTACCAGGAAAATAAATAAAAATACTATTTTGATATTTCAAACCACTGGTGTCAAGGTTTTCCTGACTTGGTATGTTGAACAATGTTGAGAATGAAGAGAGATTCTCTGCCCTTCTCCCGGTTGTACATTCACCCCTCATGGATTTAAAAGGAATGGACTTTATAGTGGAAACTCCCTCCAGTCATGCTTGCACCAATCCTATACTTTGAAATGTATGAGGGGGAGTGAATGAGTGCACACTTCTAGAGAAGAGTAGAGAATCAGAACAGGTGCACTCTGATGAAGTCCTGAAGGCTGAATCCCGAATCACCCCCTGCCCCTCCCTTTACTGGTTCTAACAGCAGACCTATCAGCTTGCTGCCAGCTCTTAGCAAACTGTTGGAAAAAATGTGTTTGACCAAATACAATGCCATTTCTCTGTAAACAAATTAACAAGACTTTCAACATGCTTATAGAGAAGGGCACTCAACATGTACTGCACTGACACAAATGACTGAGGATTGGTTGAAAGAAATTGATAATAAGAAGATTGTGGGAGCTGTACTGTTAGATTTCAGTGCAGCTTTTGATATTATTGACCATAACCTGTTGTTGAAAAAAACGTATGTGTTATGGCTTTTCAACCTCTGTCATATCGTGGATTCAGAGCTATCAATCTAATAGAACTCAAAGAGTTTTCTTTAATGGAAGCTTCTCTAATGTCAAACATGTAAAGTGTGGTGTACCACAGGGCAGCTCTCTAGGCCCTCTACTCTTTTCTATCTTTACCAATGACCTGCCACTGGCATTAAACAAAGCATGTGTCCCTGTATGCTGATGATTCAACCATATATGCATCAGCAACCACAGCTAATGAAGTCACCGAAACCCTTAACAAAGAGTTGCAGTCTGTTTAGGAATGGGTGGCCAGTAATAAACTGGTCCTGAACATCTCTAAAACTAAGATCATTGTATTTGGTACAAATCATTCCCTAAGTTCTAGACCTCAGCTGAATCTGGTAATGAATGGTGTGGCTGTTGAACAAGTTGAGGAGACTAAATTACTTGGCGTTACCTTAGATTGTAAACTGTCATGGTCAAAACATATAGATTCAATGGTTGTAAAGATGGGGAGAGGTCTGTCCGTAATAAAGAGATGCTCTGCTTTTTTGACACCACACTCCAAAAAGCAAGTTCTTATCTTGATTATTGTCCAGTCGTGTGGTCGAGTGCTGTAAGGAAAGACCTAGTTAAGCTGCTGGCCCAGAACAGAGCAGCACGTCTTGCTCTTCATTGTAATCAGAGGGTTGATATAAATATTATGCATGCCAGTCTCTCTTGGCTAAGAGTTGAGGAGAGACTGACTGCATCACTACTTCTTTTTATAAGAAACAATATGTTGAAAATCCCAAATTGTTTGCATAGTCAACTTACACACAACTCTTGACACACACACACTTACCCCACCAGACATGCCACCAGGGGTCTTTTCACAGTCCACAAATCCAGAACAAATTCAAGAAAGCGTACAGTATTATATAGAGCCATTAGTGCATGGAACTCCGTTCCATCTCATATTGCTCAAATAAACAGCAAACCTGGTTTCAAAAAAACAGATAAAGCAACACCTCACGGCACAACGCCTCTCCCCTATTTGACCTAGATAGTTTGTGTGTATGTATTGATATGTAGGCCTTTAAAAAATAAAATGTATGTAGTTCTGTCTTATATATTCTATCTGTCTTATAGCTGTTCTTATATATTAATGTTGTGTATTATGTCATGTTTCATGTTCTGTGTGGACCCCAGGAAGAGTAGCTACTGCTTTTGCAACAGCTAATGGGGATCCTAATAAAAGACCAAAGTGTCCCAAAGCTGAGGGAGTGAAAATGATGGCGAGGGTCATTAGACCAACTGATAGCCACTTTGACCGAGCCAACAACGCTGCCGGCTTCTGAGCCAAGTACTATCCCATAATGCAGTGCAAATTCCCACAGAAGAATGGAGAGGCGTACCTAATTATAAGTCACCTGTATTTGTTTGTGTCTGGTTGAAATGTAACATATGAAATACCTCCCAAATTAAATGTTTAACTGTTACTGAGGTTTATATCTTGTAAAACGACAGGGGAAATTGTCTCATTTGAATTTCATGCTTGTTTTATTATTTAAAAGTGGAACATGAATTGCATGATTCAAGTCAGGAGTGTATCCTGAAGTCGGTGGGTTTATTGAGCCCCTACACCACTCTGGAAGTCACCCTCTGAGTTTCATCAGCAACACGTGACAACGGAGGGCCCTCCGAGCGAGTTGGTAGGGCCGAGGGGCTGGTTTGGGATTCACAACATGAGTGTGTGGTTGTCCCCAGATGTGCTTCAGTACACCCTCTGGACCACCGGGGGCGGGGGGGGGGGGGGGGGGGGGGGGGGGGGGGCTGTACACACACCACATCTGTCACTCCTCCTGCCTCCCTCCCTCGTTTCTGAAAGATGAAGGGACCCAAGGGAGAGAGAGGGGATAGAGAGAGAGGAGGGGAGAGAGAGAGAGAGAGAGAGAAAGGAGGAGATAGAGAGAGGGGAGGAGATAGAGGAGGAGAGAGGGAGGAGGGGAGAGAGGAAGAGTGAGAGAGAGGAGGGGATAGAGAGCGAGGAGGGGAAATATATTTGTGCCTCTGGAGAGAGAGGGAGGAAGGCTAGAGAGAGAGATGTAGTAATATCTTCTGTTCAGTCTAATTGTTCTTAGAGATTAGAGGGTTCCCTGGAACTGGAGACTGATCAACTGACCCACCCACCATTCCTGTGTGTTAACCATATGCTCTGATTCCAGGTCAGCTGTCTGTGTCCCTCCCACCGTGTGTGTGTGTGTGTGTGTTAACCATATGCTCTGATTCCAGATCAGCTGTCTGTGTCCCTCGTCCCTTCTGAAGTGATATCTTACATAGAGTCAACACGGTTTGGGAAAACCCCAGTTGATCCTGGTGTGTGATAATGTTGTTTCAGATAGGAATGGTCTGACATAGAAACCAACCGACCGACCAGCTACCCGCACTAAGGACAATGATGAATAGTGTGTGTGTGTGTTTGCAGTGTGTGTTATCAGTGTGGGGGGGGGGCTCTGCTCCATGCTGGGTGGTAATGTCAGTGTGGGGGGGGCTCTGCTCCATGCTGGGTGGTAATGTCAGTGTGGGGGGGGGGGGGGGGGGCTCTGCTCCATGCTGGGTGGTAATGTCAGTGTGGGGGGGGGGGGGGGCTCTGCTCCATGCTGGGTGGTAATGTCAGTGTGGGGGGGGCTCTGCTCCATGTTGGGTGGTAATGTCAGTGTGGGGGGGGCTCTGCTCCATGCTGGGTGGTAATGTCAGTGTGTGGGGGGGCTCTGCTCCATGTTGGGTGGTAATGTCAGTGTGGGGGGGGGGCTCTGCTCCATGTTGGGTGGTAATGTCAGTGTGTGGGGGGGCTCTGCTCCATGCTGGGTGGTAATGTCAGTGTGGGGGGGGGGGGGGGGCTCTGCTCCATGCTGGGTGGTAATGTCAGTGTGGGGGGGGGGGGCTCTGCTCCATGCTGGGTGGTAATGTCAGTGTGGGGGGGGGGCTCTGCTCCATGCTGGGTGGTAATGTCAGTGTGGGGGGGGCTCTGCTCCATGCTGGGTGGTAATGTCAGTGTGGGGGGGGGGGGGCTCTGCTCCATGCTGGGTGGTAATGTCAGTGTGGGGGGGGGCTCTGCTCCATGCTGGGTGGTAATGTCAGTGTGGGGGGGCTCTGCTCCATGCTGGGTGGTAATGTCAGTGTGGGGGGGGCTCTGCTCCATGCTGGGTGGTAATGTCAGTGTGGGGGGGCTCTGCTCCATGCTGGGTGGTAATGTCAGTGTGTGGGGGGGGGGGCTCTGCTCCATGTTGGGTGGTAATGTCAGTGTGTGGGCATGTGCAGTGAGTCAACATCTTTCTTTGAGTTTAGAGTAGTCCAACAGCCATCACTAACATGTGGGAGTGTGTCTCCCCTCCCTGCTTGGCACGGGATTAAATACCAGAGTTCAGCTTCAGGTCCAATCACACAACCCCGAGGAAATATCAGCTTAACCAAAGTCATGGGACCTCACTCTCACACACACACACACACACACACACACACACACACACACACACAGTCTTGTATAACTAACCTTCCATTCAAAATCCTATTCTCCCTGACCTTAACCCTAAAACCTAAACCTAGTGTAATTTTTGAGTTACTTTTATTGTAAATAAGAATAGAATGTTTCTAAACGCATGTTGCTTATATTTTTTATGCTAATTCATTTTTAAATGGTTTCCTCGAGTATAGAGTTAAACACGTCCACTCACACACTCAGCCGCTGCCACGCGGAGGGGCTCTAACAGCAGAGGGGCTCTTACAGCAGAGGGGCTCTTACAGCAGAGGGCCTCTTACAGCAGAGGGCCTCTTACAGCAGAGGGGCTCTTACAGCAGAGGGGCTCTTACAGCAGAGGGCCTCTTACAGCAGAGGGCCTCTTACAGCAGAGGGCCTCTAACAGCAGAGGGCCTCTAACAGCAGAGGGGCTCTTACAGCAGAGGGGCTCTTACAGCAGAGGGGCTCTTACAGCAGAGGGGCTCTTACAGCAGAGGGGCTCTTTACGTGTTTGTTGTTGTGTCTCACTTGGCGGAACGTCACTTCAACCTCTAGTTTTGATTTACAGGCTTCAGCTGTCAACTAACGTGAAATCAACAAAACGTTTCACCGTGTCATTGTATTGAGGTTAAACGTTGGGTGAATGAAAGATTCCCTGACGTTGGAGGACTTCTTCACATCCAATCAGTTTTCCATGTTGTTTGTGGGTTGCCCAGTGGGATGTGTGTGTGTGTGTGTGTGTGTGTACAGGGGTTACATGAGGAGAGGTTTCAATGCAACAACTGTTTAACTAACAAACACACACTCTGTGGTCTGTAAGGACAAGACGTCCTGTGCTCTACTCTTCTCTTCTCCTCTCTTCTATAAACAAAGGGTTTCTTTCCATTTGAACTCTCCCTTCTTCTATAAACGAAGGGTTTCCTTCCATCTGAACTCTCCTCTTCTATAAACGAAGGGTTTCCTTCCATTTGAACTCTCCTCTTCTATAAACGAAGGGTTTCCTTCCATTTGAACTCTCCTATTCTATAAACGAAGGGTTTCCTTCCATTTGAACTCTCCCCTCTTCTATAAATGAAGGGTTTCCTTCCATTTGAACTCTCCTCTTCTATAAACGAAGGGTTTCCTTCCATTTGAACTCTCCCCTCTTCTATAAATGAAGGGTTTCCTTCCATTTGAACTCTCCTCTTCTATAAACGAAGGGTTTCCTTCCATTTGAACTCTCCCCTCTTCTATAAATGAAGGGTTTCTTTCCATTTGAACTCTCCTCTTCCATAAATGAAGGGTTTCCTTCCATTTGAACTCTCCTCTTCTATAAACGAAGAGTTTCCTTCCATTTGAACTCTCCCCTCTTCTATAAATGAAGGGTTTCCTTCCATTTGAACTCTCCTCTTCTATAAACGAAGGGTTTCCTTCCATTTGAACTCTCCCCTCTTCTATAAATGAAGGGTTTCCTTCCATTTGAACTCTCCTCTTCTATAAACGAAGGGTTTCCTTCCATTTGAACTCTCCCCTCTTCTATAAATGAAGGGTTTCCTTCCATTTGAACTCTCCTCTTCTAAATAAACGAAGGGTTTCCTTCCATTTGAACTCTCCTCTCTTTTCCACCCCTCCTTTTGTCTCTCCTTCTCCTGGTTTGTAGGGCGCCTCTGGGGGTTGGTTTGAGAGGGAGGGCGGTATTCTGTCTGATGTGGTGTGAGTATGTGTATGTGAGTTGTGAATTTTTTCAGTTGCTCCGTTCGTCTCTGAGCAGGAAGTGTATGAATAGGAAACCCCTTCTCTTCTCTCCTTTTCTCTCCAGATCTTTCCTCTCTTTCTGTCTCCTCCCCTTTACTCTCTATCCCTCCCCATTTCCTGTCTCTCTTTCTGTCTCCTCCCCTTTACTCTCTATCCCTCCCCATTTCCTGTCTCTCTTTCTGTCTCCTCCCCTTTACCCTCTATCCCTCCCCATTTCCTGTCTCTCTTTCTGTCTCCTCCCCTTTACTCTCTATCCCTCCCCATTTCCTGTCTCTTTTTCTGTCTCCTCCACTTTACTCTCTATCCCTCCCCATTTCCTGTCTCTCTTTCTGTCTCCTCCCCTTTACTCTCTATCCCTCCCCATTTCCTGTCTTTCCTACTTTCTCTTCCTCTCATTTCTCTTCCCTTTTCACTCTCTAATAACCCCTCTCCCTACCTCCCTTTCCCCCTTTCCCCATCCCTCTCTCTAATAACCCCTCTCCCTACCCCCCTTTCCCCATTCCTCTCTCTAATAACCCCTCTCCCTACCCCCCTTTCCCCATCCCTCTCTCTAATAACCCCTCTCCCTACCTCCCTTTCCCCATCCCTCTCTCTAATAACCCCTCTCCCTACCTCCCTTTCCCCCTTTCCCCATCCCTCTCTCTCTCCCTCCCTCAGGTCGCAGGGGTGCTGTTTCCACAAACTCTGACTAAACGAGGCCTTTGGTTTAGATACACAGTGTGTGTGAGTGTGTCAACACTACATTGAACCATTTCTATACACAAACAACTATCAAGTTAAACTAATCTGCTTTTCTCTCTCTCCCTCTCTCTCTCGCTCTTCTTCTCCATGTTTATCTCTCTCCTCCCCTCCCCCTCTTCCATCTCTGCAGCTGAATGTACCACGGCTAAAAATGGACTCCTGATAAGCAGGAAAAGACCAGCGTGTAGGACACCAGTTAGCTAGTCTCTCTGCTAAGGCCGATGCCGGGGTCAGTTAGTTAGGTTTGGACTAAACAGGCCTCCGTAGACTGATCCAAGGTCAGTTCGTTAGGTTTGGACTAAAACAGGCCTCCATAGACTGATCCAAGGTCAGTTAGGTTTGGACAAAATAGGCCTCTGTAGACTGATCCGAGGTCAGTTTGTTAGGTTTGGACTAAACAGGCCTCCGTAGACTGATCCGAGGTCAGTTCGTTAGGTTTGGACTAAACAGGCCTCCGTACGGTGTTGTTTACCAAACGCTGCTCTTCTTCTTGGTGTATTCTAACCATAAAGGACAGAACCCGTCCCAACCCTCTGTGAAGGCACTGAAAGCTTGTAGCATTTGACTGTGTCTGAAACGTTCACACACGAGCACACAAACACACACTGACCCAGTAAAAGCCCCCCCCAATAAGGAGACAGAGAGAGGCGTGGGCTCAGGGAATTGCAGCGCTGCATTTATCAGAACAGAACCAAAGCTATCCTGTAGAGAAACAAACACAGAGCAGCCAATACATGTTGCACAACTCCTCCTCTCTCTGTTCCTCCTCTCCTCTTTCAGATTTCATCATTTTTTTGTGCAGGAGATTTCATCCAGTGCAATCAACAACAACCGTTGGAAAAAAAATTACAACAATGGAAATGTACAAAACGTTAGGGGGTAACGTTACAGTGGCGTTACGGGAAAGTTACAGTAATGTTGGGGTTAGTGGTGATAGTAATAGTGTGTTTTGACACAGTTTTACAGTTTACTCACAGGGAACGGAGACACACAGTAGGCTATATACACACTCACAGAGAACGGAGACACACAGTAGGCTATATACACACTCACAGGGAACGGATACACACAGTAGGCTATATACACACTCACAGAGAACGGATACACACAGTAGGCTATATACACACTCACAGAGAACGGATACACACAGTAGGCTATATACACACTCACAGAGAGCGGATACACACAGTAGGCTATATACACACTCACAGAGAGCGGATACACACAGTAGGCTATATACACACTCACAGAGAACGGATACACACAGTAGGCTATATACACACTCACAGAGAACGGAGACACACAGTAGGCTATATACACACTCACAGGGAACGGAGACACACAGTAGGCTATATACACAGAAGGAACAGTGGCTAGAGAGGGAGAGAGAGGGACAGTGGTTCTAAGGTAGTGTTGGTAATGTATAGTTAGACTAGATGTTCTGGTTCTAAGGTAGTGTTGGTAATGTATAGTTAGACTAGATGTTCTGGTTCTAAGGTAGTGTTGGTAATGCATAGTTAGACTAGATGTTCTGGTTCTAAGGTTGGTAATGTATAGTTAGACTAGATGTTCTGGTTCTAAGGTAGTGTTGGTAATGCATAGTTAGACTAGATGTTCTGGTTCTAAGGTAGTGTTGGTAATGCATAGTTAGACTAGATGTTCTGGTTCTAAGGTAGTGTTGGTAATGCATAGTTAGACTAGATGTTCTGGTTCTAAGGTAGTGTTGGTAATGTATAGTTAGACTAGATGTTCTGGTTCTAAGGTTGGTAATGCATAGTTAGACTAGATGTTCTGGTTCTAAGGTAGTGTTGGTAATGCATAGTTAGACTAGATGTTCTGGTTCTAAGGTTGGTAATGTATAGTTAGACTAGATGTTCTGGTTCTAAGGTAGTGTTGGTAATGCATAGTTAGACTAGATGTTCTGGTTCTAAGGTAGTGTTGGTAATGTATAGTTAGACTAGATGTTCTGGTTCTAAGGTAGTGTTGGTAATGCATAGTTAGACTAGATGTTCTGGTTCTAAGGTAGTGTTGGTAATGCATAGTTAGACTAGATGTTCTGGTTCTAAGGTTGGTAATGTATAGTTAGACTAGATGTTCTGGTTCTAAGGTAGTGTTGGTAATGCATAGTTAGACTAGATGTTCTGGTTCTAAGGTAGTGTTGGTAATGCATAGTTAGACTAGATGTTCTGGTTCTAAGGTAGTGTTGGTAATGCATAGTTAGACTAGATGTTCTGGTTCTAAGGTAGTGTTGGTAATGTATAGTTAGACTAGATGTTCTGGTTCTAAGGTTGGTAATGCATAGTTAGACTAGATGTTCTGGTTCTAAGGTAGTGTTGGTAATGCATAGTTAGACTAGATGTTCTGGTTCTAAGGTTGGTAATGTATAGTTAGACTAGATGTTCTGGTTCTAAGGTAGTGTTGGTAATGCATAGTTAGACTAGATGTTCTGGTTCTAAGGTTGGTAATGTATAGTTAGACTAGATGTTCTGGTTCTAAGGTAGTGTTGGTAATGCATAGTTAGACTAGATGTTCTGGTTCTAAGGTAGTGTTGGTAATGTATAGTTAGACTAGATGTTCTGGTTCTAAGGTAGTGTTGGTAATGCATAGTTAGACTAGATGTTCTGGTTCTAAGGTAGTGTTGGTAATGTATAGTTAGACTAGATGTTCTGGTTCTAAGGTTGGTAATGCATAGTTAGACTAGATGTTCTGGTTCTAAGGTAGTGTTGGTAATGCATAGTTAGACTAGATGTTCTGGTTCTAAGGTTGGTAATGTATAGTTAGACTAGATGTTCTGGTTCTAAGGTAGTGTTGGTAATGCATAGTTAGACTAGATGTTCTGGTTCTAAGGTAGTGTTGGTAATGTATAGTTAGACTAGATGTTCTGGTTCTAAGGTAGTGTTGGTAATGTATAGTTAGACTAGATGTTCTGGTTCTAAGGTAGTGTTGGTAATGCATAGTTAGACTAGATGTTCTGGTTCTAAGGTAGTGTTGGTAATGCATAGTTAGACTAGATGTTCTGGTTCTAAGGTTGGTAATGCATAGTTAGACTAGATGTTCTGGTTCTAAGGTAGTGTTGGTAATGCATAGTTAGACTAGATGTTCTGGTTCTAAGGTAGTGTTGGTAATGCATAGTTAGACTAGATGTTCTGGTTCTAAGGTTGGTAATGCATAGTTAGACTAGATGTTCTGGTTCTAAGGTAGTGTTGGTAATGCATAGTTAGACTAGATGTTCTGGTTCTAAGGTTGGTAATGCATAGTTAGACTAGATGTTCTGGTTCTAAGGTAGTGTTGGTAATGCATAGTTAGACTAGATGTTCTGGTTCTAAGGTAGTGTTGGTAATGTATAGTTAGACTAGATGTTCTGGTTCTAAGGTAGTGTTGGTAATGCATAGTTAGACTAGATGTTCTGGTTCTAAGGTAGTGTTGGTAATGCATAGTTAGACTAGATGTTCTGGTTCTAAGGTAGTGTTGGTAATGCATAGTTAGACTAGATGTTCTGGTTCTAAGGTAGTGTTGGTAATGCATAGTTAGACTAGATGTTCTGGTTCTAAGGTTGGTAATGCATAGTTAGACTAGATGTTCTGGTTCTAAGGTTGGTAATGCATAGTTAGACTAGATGTTCTGGTTCTAAGGTAGTGTTGGTAATGCATAGTTAGACTAGATGTTCTGGTTCTAAGGTAGTGTTGGTAATGTATAGTTAGACTAGATGTTCTGGTTCTAAGGTAGTGTTGGTAATGCATAGTTAGACTAGATGTTCTGGTTCTAAGGTAGTGTTGGTAATGTATAGTTAGACTAGATGTTCTGGTTCTAAGGTAGTGTTGGTAATGCATAGTTAGACTAGATGTTCTGGTTCTAAGGTTGGTAATGCATAGTTAGACTAGATGTTCTGGTTCTAAGGTAGTGTTGGTAATGCATAGTTAGACTAGATGTTCTGGTTCTAAGGTAGTGTTGGTAATGCATAGTTAGACTAGATGTTCTGGTTCTAAGGTAGTGTTGGTAATGTATAGTTAGACTAGATGTTCTGGTTCTAAGGTAGTGTTGGTAATGCATAGTTAGACTAGATGTTCTGGTTCTAAGGTAGTGTTGGTAATGCATAGTTAGACTAGATGTTCTGGTTCTAAGGTAGTGTTGGTAATGTATAGTTAGACTAGATGTTCTGGTTCTAAGGTAGTGTTGGTAATGCATAGTTAGACTAGATGTTCTGGTTCTAAGGTAGTGTTGGTAATGTATAGTTAGACTAGATGTTCTGGTTCTAAGGTTGGTAATGCATAGTTAGACTAGATGTTCTGGTTCTAAGGTAGTGTTGGTAATGCATAGTTAGACTAGATGTTCTGGTTCTAAGGTTGGTAATGTATAGTTAGACTAGATGTTCTGGTTCTAAGGTAGTGTTGGTAATGCATAGTTAGACTAGATGTTCTGGTTCTAAGGTAGTGTTGGTAATGTATAGTTAGACTAGATGTTCTGGTTCTAAGGTAGTGTTGGTAATGTATAGTTAGACTAGATGTTCTGGTTCTAAGGTAGTGTTGGTAATGCATAGTTAGACTAGATGTTCTGGTTCTAAGGTAGTGTTGGTAATGCATAGTTAGACTAGATGTTCTGGTTCTAAGGTTGGTAATGCATAGTTAGACTAGATGTTCTGGTTCTAAGGTAGTGTTGGTAATGCATAGTTAGACTAGATGTTCTGGTTCTAAGGTAGTGTTGGTAATGCATAGTTAGACTAGATGTTCTGGTTCTAAGGTTGGTAATGCATAGTTAGACTAGATGTTCTGGTTCTAAGGTAGTGTTGGTAATGCATAGTTAGACTAGATGTTCTGGTTCTAAGGTTGGTAATGCATAGTTAGACTAGATGTTCTGGTTCTAAGGTAGTGTTGGTAATGCATAGTTAGACTAGATGTTCTGGTTCTAAGGTAGTGTTGGTAATGTATAGTTAGACTAGATGTTCTGGTTCTAAGGTAGTGTTGGTAATGCATAGTTAGACTAGATGTTCTGGTTCTAAGGTAGTGTTGGTAATGCATAGTTAGACTAGATGTTCTGGTTCTAAGGTAGTGTTGGTAATGCATAGTTAGACTAGATGTTCTGGTTCTAAGGTAGTGTTGGTAATGCATAGTTAGACTAGATGTTCTGGTTCTAAGGTTGGTAATGCATAGTTAGACTAGATGTTCTGGTTCTAAGGTAGTGTTGGTAATGCATAGTTAGACTAGATGTTCTGGTTCTAAGGTAGTGTTGGTAATGCATAGTTAGACTAGATGTTCTGGTTCTAAGGTAGTGTTGGTAATGTATAGTTAGACTAGATGTTCTGGTTCTAAGGTAGTGTTGGTAATGCATAGTTAGACTAGATGTTCTGGTTCTAAGGTAGTGTTGGTAATGTATAGTTAGACTAGATGTTCTGGTTCTAAGGTAGTGTTGGTAATGCATAGTTAGACTAGATGTTCTGGTTCTAAGGTTGGTAATGCATAGTTAGACTAGATGTTCTGGTTCTAAGGTAGTGTTGGTAATGCATAGTTAGACTAGATGTTCTGGTTCTAAGGTAGTGTTGGTAATGCATAGTTAGACTAGATGTTCTGGTTCTAAGGTAGTGTTGGTAATGTATAGTTAGACTAGATGTTCTGGTTCTAAGGTAGTGTTGGTAATGCATAGTTAGACTAGATGTTCTGGTTCTAAGGTAGTGTTGGTAATGCATAGTTAGACTAGATGTTCTGGTTCTAAGGTAGTGTTGGTAATGTATAGTTAGACTAGATGTTCTGGTTCTAAGGTAGTGTTGGTAATGCATAGTTAGACTAGATGTTCTGGTTCTAAGGGTTGGTAATGCATAGTTAGACTAGATGTTCTGGTTCTAAGGTAGTGTTGGTAATGTATAGTTAGACTAGATGTTCTGGTTCTAAGGTAGTGTTGGTAATGCATAGTTAGACTAGATGTTCTGGTTCTAAGGTAGTGTTGGTAATGCATAGTTAGACTAGATGTTCTGGTTCTAAGGTAGTGTTGGTAATGCATAGTTAGACTAGATGTTCTGGTTCTAAGGTTGGTAATGCATAGTTAGACTAGATGTTCTGGTTCTAAGGTTGGTAATGTATAGTTAGACTAGATGTTCTGGTTCTAAGGTTGGTAATGTATAGTTAGACTAGATGTTCTGGTTCTAAGGTAGTGTTGGTAATGTATAGTTAGACTAGATGTTCTGGTTCTAAGGTAGTGTTGGTAATGCATAGTTAGACTAGATGTTCTGGTTCTAAGGTAGTGTTGGTAATGCATAGTTAGACTAGATGTTCTGGTTCTAAGGTAGTGTTGGTAATGCATAGTTAGACTAGATGTTCTGGTTCTAAGGTTGGTAATGCATAGTTAGACTAGATGTTCTGGTTCTAAGGTTAGTAATGCATAGTTAGACTAGATGTTCTGGTTCTAAGGTAGTGTTGGTAATGCATAGTTAGACTAGATGTTCTGGTTCTAAGGTTGGTAATGCATAGTTAGACTAGATGTTCTGGTTCTAAGGTTGGTAATGCATAGTTAGACTAGATGTTCTGGTTCTAAGGTTGGTAATGCATAGTTAGACTAGATGTTCTGGTTCTAAGGTTGGTAATGCATAGTTAGACTAGATGTTCTGGTTCTAAGGTTGGTAATGCATAGTTAGACTAGATGTTCTGGTTCTAAGGTAGTGTTGGTAATGCATAGTTAGACTAGATGTTCTGGTTCTAAGGTAGTGTTGGTAATGCATAGTTAGACTAGATGTTCTGGTTCTAAGGTAGTGTTGGTAATGCATAGTTAGACTAGATGTTCTGGTTCTAAGGTAGTGTTGGTAATGCATAGTTAGACTAGATGTTCTGGTTCTAAGGTTGGTAATGCATAGTTAGACTAGATGTTCTGGTTCTAAGGTAGTGTTGGTAATGTATAGTTAGACTAGATGTTCTGGTTCTAAGGTAGTGTTGGTAATGCATAGTTAGACTAGATGTTCTGGTTCTAAGGTAGTGTTGGTAATGTATAGTTAGACTAGATGTTCTGGTTCTAAGGTAGTGTTGGTAATGCATAGTTAGACTAGATGTTCTGGTTCTAAGGTAGTGTTGGTAATGTATAGTTAGACTAGATGTTCTGGTTCTAAGGTAGTGTTGGTAATGCATAGTTAGACTAGATGTTCTGGTTCTAAGGTTGGTAATGCATAGTTAGACTAGATGTTCTGGTTCTAAGGTAGTGTTGGTAATGTATAGTTAGACTAGATGTTCTGGTTCTAAGGTAGTGTTGGTAATGCATAGTTAGACTAGATGTTCTGGTTCTAAGGTAGTGTTGGTAATGCATAGTTAGACTAGATGTTCTGGTTCTAAGGTTGGTAATGTATAGTTAGACTAGATGTTCTGGTTCTAAGGTAGTGTTGGTAATGCATAGTTAGACTAGATGTTCTGGTTCTAAGGTAGTGTTGGTAATGCATAGTTAGACTAGATGTTCTGGTTCTAAGGTAGTGTTGGTAATGTATAGTTAGACTAGATGTTCTGGTTCTAAGGTTGGTAATGCATAGTTAGACTAGATGTTCTGGTTCTAAGGTAGTGTTGGTAATGCATAGTTAGACTAGATGTTCTGGTTCTAAGGTAGTGTTGGTAATGTATAGTTAGACTAGATGTTCTGGTTCTAAGGTAGTGTTGGTAATGTATAGTTAGACTAGATGTTCTGGTTCTAAGGTAGTGTTGGTAATGTATAGTTAGACTAGATGTTCTGGTTCTAAGGTTGGTAATGCATAGTTAGACTAGATGTTCTGGTTCTAAGGTAGTGTTGGTAATGTATAGTTAGACTAGATGTTCTGGTTCTAAGGTAGTGTTGGTAATGCATAGTTAAACTAGATGTTCTGGTTCTAAGGTAGTGTTGGTAATGCATAGTTAGACTAGATGTTCTGCTGTAAGGGTGGGTGTTTCATTACCCTCAGTCACTAATTCATCTTTCCAGCCACAATAGTAAACCGATAGAGAGGGGAGGGAGAGAGAGAGACCGATAGAGAGGGGAGGGAGAGAGAGAGACCGATAGAGAGGGGAGGGAGAGAGGGGGGAGGGAGAGAGAGAGACCGATAGAGAGGGGAGGGAGAGAGAGAGAGAGGGGAGGGAGAGAGAGGGGAGGGAGAGAGAGAGACCGATAGAGAGGGGAGGGAGAGAGGGGAGGGAGAGAAGGGGGAGGGAGAGAGAGAGACCGATAGAGAGGGGAGGGAGAGAGAGAGACCGATAGAGAGGGGAGGGAGAGAGAGAGACCGATAGAGAGGGGAGGGAGAGAGAGAGACCGATGGGGAGGGGAGGGAGAGAGAGAGACCGATAGAGAGGGGAGGGAGAGAGAGAGACCGATGGGGAGGGGAGGGAGAGAGAGAGACCGATGGGGAGGGGAGAGAGAGAGAGAGACCGATGGGGAGGGGAGGGAGGGGAGGGAGAGAGACCGATAGAGAGGGGAGAGAGAGAGAGAGACCGATAGAGAGGGGAGGGAGAGGGGAAGGAGAGAGAGAGGGGAGGGAGAGAGAGAGGGGAGGGAGAGAGAGAGAGACCGATAGAGAGGGGAGGGAGAGAGAGAGGGGAGGGAGAGAGAGCGAGAGACCGATAGAGAGGGGAGGGAGAGAGAGAGACCGATAGAGAGGGGAGGGAGAGAGAGAGGGGAGGGAGAGAGAGGGGAGGGAGAGAGAGAGGGGAGGGAGAGAGAGAGAGACCGATAGAGAGGGGAGGGAGAGAGAGAGACCGATAGAGAGGGGAGGGAGAGAGACCGATAGAGAGGGGGGTACAATCACTCCTTTGTGTGGGAGGGGGGCAGCGGAGGAAAGGAGGGGAAGAGGGGGTTGCAACGACAGAATAGAGAGAGAGAGAAACTCAGTTTAACTGTTTCTGTCCTGAATATGATGTCCTGATATCTTCAACATGTGATAGGAGGAGGGAGAGGGGAAGGAAGTAGAGAGAGAGAGAGACAAACTCAGTTTAAGAGTTTCTGTCCTGAATATGATGTCCTGATATCTTCAACATGTGATAGGAGGAGGGAGAGGGGGAGGGAAGTAGAGAGAGAGAGAGGCAAACTCAGTTTCAGTTCACCGAGAGGAACATTGTGCAACAAGATGATGATCACATAACATATGACTACTGGACTGATCTGTCACTCTACCAGCACTTACTCCTCTGTTTAGCGTCTCTCTCTCTCCTTCTGTTTCCCTGTCTCTCTCTCTCTCTCTCTCTCTCTCTCCTTCTGTTTCCCTGTCTCTCTCTCTCTCTCTCTCTCCTTCTGTTTCCCTGTCTCTCTCTCTCTCTCCTTCTGTTTCCCTGTCTCTCTCTCTCTCTCTCCTTCTGTTTCCCTCTCTCACTCTCTCTCTCTCTCGCTCTCCTTCTGTTTCCCTGTCTCTCTCTCTCTCTCTCCTTCTGTTTCCCTGTCTCTCTCTCTCTCTCTCCTTCTGTTTCCCTCTCTCTCTCTCTCCTTCTGTTTCCCTGTCTCTCTCTCTCTCTCTCCTTCTGTTTCCCTGTCTCTCTCTCTCTCTCTCTCCTTCTGTTTCCCTATCTCTCTCTCTCCTGTTTCCCTGTCTCTCTCTCTCTCCTTCTGTTTCCCTGTCTCTCTCTCTCTCTCTGTTGTAACAGAATCAGAAGGGAGGGATGAAGAAGAAGTTGAAGAAAAGCAGGAAGTTAAACGAGTTCTCAGTCCTCTGATTGGCCTCCTGCAGTGATGATGTCATCCGCAATGTCATTATATCAGTGATGTCATTAAAAGAGTCTACCGTTTCCCGGGACTGCAGTTCCCATAATCCACTACGATCCCCAGGGTCAGAGGTCAGACCTCTGACCTTTCACCTCTCAGGGTTCCACAGGTAATGACCCCTGTATTGACCTCCACTATGCCACAGGTCAGAGTTGAAAGTTCAGGAGGACTGCAGGTACGGTGGTTAGAGGACAAGGAACTGTCAGTCTGCTTCTCAGTGCAGTGGTCACTCAGGTCATGGAAATATACATTCTAGGACAGATAGAGATCTAAAATCTGTTAATATGGCGACAAATTCCAAATAGTTCATCTAAAATGGCCGACGGCATGGAACAACTGCAGAAGTAGAACATCTGGAGCAGAGGGCTCTACGATCCACCAAGTCCATCAAGGGTCCACAATAACCCAAAATGTCAGCCGGTCTGGTCCATCCACCATGGAGTGCTGTTCCGAAGGGGAATTTCCCTTCTAGTAGTTCTACAATCTACAAACACAGGGGAGGTGTCTGTTGGGGGGGGGGCAGCTCTAAATAAAATCTGGATAATGCGTGTATATAATGTGATTGTGTGTGTATGATGTGTGTGTCTATAATCTGTATGTGTGTCTAATGTGTGTGTGTGTGTGTCACTGCAGCATGATGTCTTTGAGGTTCTCCTGCAGTATGGTGTCTTTAACAGCGTGGAACACAAAGCGGATGTTCTCCGTGTCGATCGCCGTGGTGAAGTGATGGAACAGAGGTTTCCCACGGTTACGCCGCTTACGGCTGAATGATTGCACCAGGAATGCCTGAAGAGAGGGAGAGAGAGACAGAGGTTAGAGAGTTTGTGTGTACCTGGTCAGGGGTGTGTGTGTGTGTGTGTGTGTGTGTGTGTACCTGGTCAGGTGTGTGTGTTAGATCCTACCTGTACGTCCTCCAGCCTGCGAGGGTCTCCACTGTACTCTGGGAAGTGTTTTGTGATGTCAGCCTGGTGTAGCTTCTCCACCAGCAGATCAGTCTTGTTGAGGAAGAGGATGATGGACACGTTGAGGAAGAGCTTGTTGTTCACGATCGTCTCAAAGATGTTCATACTCTCTACCAGCCGATTGGTCCTCCGGTCCTCCATCAGAACCTATAGGAGAGGAGGTGGGAAAGGTTTTCTTCTTGTGACTCAAAAACCTCCCAGCTACATCAACAGTTCATATACTCAGGTCTGGTGGCTGTGTGTACCTAGTCATACCTGTGTGTGTGTGTGTGTGTGTGTGTGTGTGTGTGTGTGTGTGTGTGTGTGTGTGTGTGTGTGTGTGTGTGTGTGTGTGTGTGTGTGTGTGTGTGTGTGTGTGTGTGTGTGTGTGTGTGTGTGTACATGAGCACATTTCACTGCACCTATCTGGTGTATGTGACAATAAAACACCTGTGTGTGTGTTGCCTACCTGGTCGTACTCGGATGATGACACCATGAACAGTATAGATGTGATTCCGTCGAAGCACTGGAACCATTTCTGTCTCTGTGACCTCTGACCCCCCACATCAACCATCTTAAACGGAATCTTCTTTATGACAAAGTCGTGTTCTACGATTCCTTTAGTCGCCTTCCGAGCAAACAGAATGTCCTGCCGACTAGGGATATAGTTCTGGAGAGAGGGATGGGGGAGAGGAGGAGAGGAGGAGGAGAGAGGGATGGGGGAGAGGAGGAGAGGAGGAGGAGAGAGGGATGGGGGAGAGGAGGAGAGGAGGAGGAGAGAGGGATGGGGGAGAGGAGGAGAGGAGGAGGAGAGAGGGATGGGGGAGAGAGGAGGAGGAGGAGGAGGAGAGAGGGATGGGGGAGAGGAGGGAGAGGAGGAGGAGAGAGGGATGGGGGAGAGGAGGAGGAGAGAGGGATGGAGGGAGAGGAGGAGGAGAGAGGGATGGGGGAGAGGAGGAGGAGGAGGAGGAGAGAGGCGATGGAGGGAGAG
>CM062510.1:20646041-20663541 GCA_031479575.1 Coregonus ussuriensis
ACACACACACCTCGAAAAACACACACACCTCACAAAACACACACACACCTCGAGAAACACACACACACCTCGCAAAACACATACACCTCACAAAACACAGACACACACACACTTCGCAAAACACACACACACACACACATACCTCACAAAACACACACACACACACCTCGCAAAACACACACACACCTCGCAAAACACACACACACACACACATACCTCACAAAACACACACACACACACCTCGCAAAACACACACACACCTCGCAAAACACACACACACACACCTCGCAAAACACTCACAC
Organism: Coregonus ussuriensis; assembly: GCA_031479575.1. Lineage (NCBI taxonomy): Eukaryota > Metazoa > Chordata > Actinopteri > Salmoniformes > Salmonidae > Coregonus > Coregonus ussuriensis. The sequence goes on from CM062510.1 coordinate 20,646,344, forward strand.
AAGACACACACACCTCACAAAACTCTCACACACACACACACACCTCGCAAAACACACACACACACCTCGCAAAACACACACACACACAACTCGCAAAACACTCACACAAGACACACACACCTCGCAAAACTCTCACACACACACACACACACCTCGCAAAACTCACACAAAACACACACACCTCACAAAACTCACACAAAACACACACACCTCACAAAACTCACACACACACACCTCGCAAAACACACACACACACAACTCGCAAAACACTCACACAAGACACACACACCTCACAAAACTCACACAAAACACACACACCTCACAAAACTCACACAAAACACACACACCTCACAAAACTCACACACACACACACACACACCTCGCAAAACACACACACACACAACACATCCACTCCTGAATAACTGTGATGGTACAGATGTAAGCATGTGATATCATTCTAACTCTTCCCGGTAACCGGTTGTTAACTCTAGCGTCCCAGTGAGGAGAGTGTTAACGGGGTGCTGGTTGGCTACCGGCTGTACTACCGGGAACTCCCGGTAAACTCCACCCCTAGTACCGTACCTCCGGAAGACATGACAACAGCCAACAACACCACCACACGTGCTCACATCACTGGTAATTATTAATTATACTGTAGTTTTACATTTGAAATTAAACTTACAATGCTTCCTTTTGATCATGAAAAATGTAAAAACGATATATATATATAAATACATCTCTCTCCCTCTCTCTCTCTCTCTACATCTATCGCTCTCTCTCTCTCTCGCTCTCTCTCTCTCCCCTCTCTCTCTCTCGCTCTCTCTCTCTCTCTCTCTCTCTCTCTCTCTCTCTCTCTCTCTCTCTCTCTCTCTCTCTCTCTCTCTCTCTCTCTCTCTCTCTCTCTCTCTCTCTCTCCTCTCTCTCTCTCTCTCTACATCTATCGCTCTCTCTCTCTCTCTCTCTCTCTCTCTCTCTCTCTCTCTCTCTCTCTACATCTCTCTCTCTCTCTCTCGCTCTCTCTCTCTCTCTCTCTCTCTCTCTCTCTCTCTCTCTCTCTCCTCTCTCTACATATATCGCTCTCTCTCTCTCTCTCTCCTCTCTCTCTCTCTCTCTCTCTCTCTCTCTCTCCTCTCTCTCTCTCTCTCTCTCTCCTCTCTCTACCTCTCTCTCTCTCTCAGCTCTGACCAGCTTTAAGACAGTGAGCAGTGCTTCCTTAACAGAATTTGAGTTAACACGTAAGTCTTTAAACAAACACACACACACACACACACACACACACACACACACACACACACACACACATGGACACTCATGGACACATGTTCCCTTTTGTTTCAGAGCTGAAGAAGTTTAAGTGTTATGAGATCGTCATGACAACCTATAACATGGTAGGAGAGAGCCCACCCTCTGAGCCGGCCACCGTGTCAGTCGGAGAAGCAGGTACACAGAGATATTAATAATAGCATAGTCCTGTGGTCTCTCACAGTGACAGGCCAATCTCACACTTTCCTTTTCAATCGCAACACAGTCACACTCTCACTCAACCCAGGTGCCGTGACAGTGTTCGTGTGTGTGTGTCAGTGTGTGTGTGTGTTCGTGTGTGTGTGTTCGTGTGTGTGCCAGTGTGTGTGTGTGAACAGAGTCAAAGCTATTGGTAGGCCAAGCACGTTGCATGCTAAGGTGGTGAGAGGTGAGGATGATGGGGCTGATGAAGTGGAATAGGAGGAAGATGATGCAACAGTGTGATATCTGGCCTTAAGCTGAGGATGTGTGTGTGTGTGTGCGTGTGTGTGTGTGTGTGTGTGTGTGTGTGTGTGTGTGTGGGTGGGTGTGTGTGCGTGCGTGTGCATGTGTGTCTATGTGTGTGTGTGACCTTAGGGCTCAGACTGGGTTTGATATCAATTAGAACACCTAGGGCACTTCCCTTTTACTGATTACCCCACACTCCCTCTCTCTCTCTCTCTCTCCCTCTCTCTCTCTCTCCCTCTCTCAATTCAATTTCAATTCAATTTAAGGGCTTTATTGGCATGGGAAACGTGTGTTAACATTGCCAAAGCAAGTGAAGTAGATAGTAAACAAAAGTTAAATAAACAATAAATATTAACAGTAAACATTACACTTAGAAGTTCCAAAAGAATAAAGACATTTCAAATGTCATATTATGTATATATACAGTGTTGTAACAATGTGCAAATAGTTAAAGTACAAATGGGAAAATAAATAAACATAAATATGGGTTGTATTTACAATGGTGTTTGTTCTTCACTGGTTGCCCTTTTCTTGTGGCAACAGGTCACAAATCTTGCAGCTGTGATGGCACACTGTGGTTTTTCACCCAGTAGATAAGGGAGTTTATCAAAATTGGGTTTGTTTTCGAATTCTTTGTGGATCGCTGTAATCTGAGGGAAATATGTGTCTCTAATATGGTCATACATTTGGCAGGAGGTTAGGAAGTGCAGCTCAGTTTCCACCTCATTTTGTGGGCAGTGTGCACATAGCCTGTCTTCTCTTGAGAGCCAGGTCTGCCTACGGCGGCCTTTCTCAATAGCAAGGCTATGGTCACTGAGTCTGTACATAGTCAAAGCTTTCCTTAAGTTTGGGTCAGTCACAGTGGTCAGGTATTCTGCCACTGTGTACTCTCTGTTTAGGGCCAAATAGCATTCTAGTTTGCTCTGTTTTTTTGTTTGTTCTTTCCAATGTGTCAAGTAATTCTTTTTTTGTTTTCTCATGATTTTGTTGGGTCTAATTGTGTTGTTGTTGTTGTTGTTGTTGTCCTGGGGCTGTGTGGGGTCTGTTTGTGTTTGTGAACAGAGCCCCAGGACCAGCTTACTTAGGGGACTCTTCTCCAAGTTCATCTCTCTGTAGGTGATGGCTTTGTTATGGAAGGTTTGGGAATCGCTTCCTTTTAAGTGGTTATAGAATTTAACGGCTCTTTTCTGGATTTTGATAATTAGCGGGTATTGGCCTAATTCTGCTCTGCATGCATTATTTGGTGTTTTACGTTGTACACGGAGGATGTTTTTGCAGAATTCTGCATGCAGAGTCTCAATTTGGTGTTTGTCCCATTTTGTGAATTCTTGGTTGGTGAGCGGACCCCAGACCTCAGAACCATAAAGGGCAATGGGTTCTATAACTGATTCAAGTATTTTTAGCCAGATCCTTATTGGTATGTCAAATTTTATGTTCCTTTTGATGGCATAGAAGGCCCTTCTTGCCTTGTCTCTCAGATCGTTCACAGCTTTGTGGAAGTTACCTGTGGCGCTGATGTCTCTCTCTCTCTCTCTCTCTCTCTCTCTCTCTCTCTCTCTCTCTCTCTCTCTCTCTCTGTCTGTTTCTCTCTCTCTCTCTCTCTCCCTCTCTCTCTCTCTCTCTCTCTCTCTCTCTCTCTCTCTCCCGCTCTCACTCTCTCTCCCTCTCCCTCTCCCTCTCCCTCCTCTCTCTCTCTCTCTCTCTCTCTCTCTCTCTCTCTCTCTCTCTCTCTCTCTCTCTCTCTCTCTCTCTCTCTCTCTCTCTCTCTCTCTCTCTCTCTCTCGCCTCAGAAGCAGCTGGCTGAGGAGACTCTTCTCTTGTTTAATCTCCTGACATAGTAGAGCTGTGTGATGGAATGTTTTGGGGTCACTTGTTTTTAGATGGTTGTAAAATTTGATGGCTCTTTTTTCTATTTGAATAAGGAGGGCGGTATTGACCCAATTCTGCTTTACATGCGTTATTTTGAGTTTTGCAATACAGTCTTGCAAAACTCTGCATGCAGTATTTCGATTGGATGTTTGTCCCATTTGGTGAATTCATGATTAGAGAGCGGACCCCATACTTCGCTGCCATATAGAGCAATTGGTTCTATAACTGATTGGAAAATTTTTAGCCAGATTCTAATTGGAATTTCAATTTTTATATTCATTTTAATGGCATAGAATGGTCTTCTTGCTTTGTCTCTCAGCTCATTCACAGCCATGTGAAAGCTACCTGTGTTGCTGATATTTAGTCCTAGATACGTGTCGTTTTTGGTGTGTTCTAATAGAATTGTGTCCAAATAGAATTTATATTTGTCATCCTGATTTCCGGACCTTATTTGGAATATCATTATATTCTGTTTTTTTAGATTAACGGTCAGAGTCCAGGTCTGGCAGAACCTGTGCAGATGATCTAGATGCTGCTGTAACCCCTCCTTAGTGGGAGACAGTAGCACCAGGTCATCTGCGTACATTTTCATTTACATTTTAGTCATTTAGCAGACGCTCTTATCCAGAGCGACTTACAGTTACATTATTTAAAAAATATATATATCATACTGGCCCCCCGTGGGAATCGAACCCACAACCCTGGTGTTGCAAACACCATGCTCTACCAACTGAGCTACATCCCTGCCAGCCATTCCCTCCCCTACCCTGGACCAATTGTGCGCCGCCCCATGGGTCTCCCGATCGCGGCCGGCTACGACAGAGCCTGGATTCGAACCAGGATCTCTAGTGGCACAGCCTTAGACCACCGCGCCACTCGGGAGGCCAGTACAGCAGACACTTGATTTCAGTGTTGTGTAGGGTGAGACCAGGTGCTGCCGATTCTTCTAATGTTTTTGTCAATTCATTAATGTAGATGTTAAATAGTGTTGGACTTATTGGGCAGCCCTGTTTCACTCCACGTCCCTGAGAGAAGAAGTCTGTTTGCTTGTTGCCGATTTTAACCACACATTTGTTTTTAGTGCACATTGATTTAATAACATTCAATGTTTTCCCTCCAATACCACTTTCTATTAGTATATAAAAAAGACCTTGGTGCCAAATTGAATCAAATGCTTTCTTGAAGTCTACAAAACACAAGTAGATTTTGCCTTTGTTTTGGTTTACTTGTTTGTCAATTAGAGTGTGGAGGGTGTAAATGTGGTGTCAATTAGAGTGTGGAGGGTGTAAATGTGGTGTCAATTAGAGTGTGGTGGTGTAAATGTGGTGTCAATTAGAGTGTGGAGGGTGTCAATGTGGTGTCAATTAGAGTGTGGAGGGTGTAAATGTGGTGTCAATTAGAGTGTGGTGGTGTAAATGTGGTGTCAATTAGAGTGTGGAGGGTGTCAATGTGGTGTCAATTAGAGTGTGGAGGGTGTAAATGTGGTGTCAATTAGAGTGTGGAGGGTGTAAATGTGGTGTCAATTAGAGTGTGGAGGGTGTAAATGTTGTCTGTTGTACGATAATAAAAACAAGAAATCCAATCTGGCTTCTTCTCAGGAAGTTGTGTTCATCAAGGTAATGATGTAGTCTGCTGTTTATGATACTGCAGAGAATTTCCCCCAAGTTGCTGTTAACGCAAATTCCTCTGTAATTATTTGGGTCAAATTTGTATATATATTTGGCCAAATATCGGGGAAAATACCTGCAGTGAAGATGATGTTGAAGAGTTTGAGTATAGCCAATTTGAATTTGTGGTCTGTATATTTGATCATTTCATATTATTTAAATACCATCAGCACCACAGGGCTTTTTGGGTTGGAGAGTTCATAGTTTTCCCAATAATTATTGTTCTGTAGCTGGGGTATCCACAGGATTCTGATAGTCTTTGACTGCTGATTCAAGGATTTGTAATTTTTCTTGTATATCTTGTTGTTCAGGGCTCTTTGTTATATTTTCTCTCTCTCTCTCTCTCTCTCTCTCTCTCTCTCTCTCTCTCTCTCTCTCTCTCTCTCTCTCTCTCTCTCTCTCTCTCTCTCTCTCTCTCTCTCTCTCTCTCTCTCTCTCTCTCTCTCTCTCTCTCTCTCTCTCTCTCTCTAACTGTGTGTATCTCTTTCCAGCTCCATCCTTGCCTCCCCAGTCTATCAGAGTGGTGCCTGTCTCTCCTACTGTGCTGGAGGTGACCTGGGACCTCCCACCCCTACACACACAGAATGGACTCATCCAAGGCTACAAGGTAACACCGACTTACACACCTTCACATTGTCCTCTAATTCTCTTTTGGAGGAAAAGTCTGAAGGTTTTTATTATTCAGATTCAGACATGGTGTATGAACATCTCTCTCTCTTCTCTCTCTTTCCTTCCTCTCTTCTCTCTCTCCTTCCTCTCTTCTCTCTCTCTCTTCTCTCTCATTCATCTCCTCTCTCTCTCTCTCCTTCCTCTCTTCTCTCTCCTTTCTCTCTTCTCTCTCTCCTTCCTCTCTTCTCTCTCCTTCCTCTCTTCTCTCTCCTTTCTCTCTTCTCTCTCTCCTTCCTCTTCTCTCTCCTTCCTCTCTTCTCTCTCTCCTTCCTCTTTTCTCTCTCTCTCCTCATCTCTCTTCTCTCTCTCCTTCCTCTCATCTCTCTATCCTTCCTCTCATCTCTCTGTCCTTCCTCTCATCTCTCTATCCTTCCTCTCATCTCTCTATCCTTCCTCTCATCTCTCTCTCTCCCCTGTCCCCCTCCTCTCTCTCTCCCCTGTCCCCCTCCTCTCTCTCCGCTGTCCCCCTCCTCTCTCTCTCCCCTGTCCCCCTCCTCTCTCTCTCCCCTGTCCCCCTCCTCTCTCTCTCCCCTGTCCCCCTCCTCTCTCTCTCCCCTGTCCCCCTCCTCTCTCGCTCCCCTGTCCCCCTCCTCTCTCTCTCCCCCCCTCCTCTCTCTCTCCCCTGTCCCCCTCCACTCTCTCTCCCCTGTCCCCCTCCTCTCTCTCTCCCCTGTCCCCCTCCTCTCTCTCTCCCCTGTCCCCCTCCTCTCTCTCTCCCCTGTCCCCCTCCTCTCTCTCTCCCCTGTCCCCCTCCTCTCTCTCTCCCCTGTCCCCCTCCACTCTCTCTCCCCTGTCCCCCTCCTCTCTCTCTCCCCCCCCTCCTCTCTCGCTCCCCTGTCCCCCTCCTCTCTCTCTCCCCCCCCTCCTCTCTCTCTCCCCTGTCCCCCTCCTCTCTCTCTCCCCTGTCCCCCTCCTCTCTCTCTCCCCTGTCCCCCTCCTCTCTCTCTCCCCTGTCCCCCTCCTCTCTCGCTCCCCTGTCCCCCTCCTCTCTCTCTCCCCCCCTCCTCTCTCTCTCCCCTGTCCCCCTCCACTCTCTCTCCCCTGTCCCCCTCCTCTCTCTCTCCCCCCCTCCTCTCTCTCTCCCCTGTCCCCCTCCTCTCTCTCTCCCCTGTCCCCCTCCTCTCTCTCTCCCCTGTCCCCCTCCTCTCTCTCTCCCCTGTCCCCCTCCTCTCTCTCTCCCCTGTCCCCCTCCTCTCTCTCTCCCCTGTCCCCCTCCTCTCTCTCTCCCCTGTCCCCCTCCACTCTCTCTCCCCTGTCCCCCTCCTCTCTCTCTCCCCCCCCTCCTCTCTCTCTCCCCTGTCCCCCTCCTCTCTCTCTCCCCTGTCCCCCTCCTCTCTCTCTCCCCTGTCCCCCTCCTCTCTCTCTCCCCTGTCCCCCTCCTCTCTCTCTCCCCTGTCCCCCTCCTCTCTCTCTCCCCTGTCCCCCTCCTCTCTCTCTCCCCTGTCCCCCTCCTCTCTCTCTCCCCTGTCCCCCTCCTCTCTCTCTCCCCTGTCCCCCTCCACTCTCTCTCCCCTGTCCCCCTCCTCTCTCTCTCCCCTGTCCCCCTCCTCTCTCTCTCCCCTGTCCCCCTCCTCTCTGTCTCCCCTGTCCCCCTCCTCTCTCTCTCCCCTGTCCCCCCTGTCCCCCTCCTCTCTCTCTCCCCTGTCCCCCTCCTCTCTCTCTCCCCCTCCTCTCTCTCTCCCCTGTCCCCTTCTCCTTCCCCTCTCGGAGCCTGTTAGAACTTCAAACAGCAGGTTATGAGGTTACTGCCGTAGACACACTGATTTCTGCAGGGGGAGAAAAAGGAGTGAATGTAGTATTTGCCGAGCGGAGGAGTAAGACGGAGGATTCAGATCCCTGCAGAATCCTGATTAGAGGAGAGGAAACGAGGGAATAACTAATACTTATTCTCTGATGAAGAGAGAAAGGATGAGAGGAGAGGGAAGAGGAGGATTAAGCGGGTGAGAGTAAGAGAAGGGGAGAGATGGAGAGGAGAGAGAGTTGGGGAGAGATGGAGAGGAGAGAGTAGGGGAAAGAGAGAGAGAGTAGGGGAGAGATGGAGAGAGAGTAGGTGAGAGATGGAGAGGAGAGAGAGTAGGGGAGAGATGGAGAGGAGAGTGAGTAGGGGAGATAGAGAGAGAGTAGGGGAGAGATGGTGAGAGGGGGAGATATGGAGAGAGGTAGAGATATGGAGAGCGGGGGAGAGTGGGAGAGATATGGAGAGGGGGAGATATGGAGAGAGGGAGATATAGAGAGAGGGAGAGATGGAGATATGGAGAGAGGGAGAGATATGAAGAGAGGGAGCGATATGGAGAGAGGGAGAGATATGGAGAGAGGGAGAGAGATGGAGAGGGATAGATATGGAGAGAGGGAGAGATATGGAGAGAGGGGGAGATATGGAGAGATATGGAGAGAGGGGGGGATATGGAGAGAGGGAGATATGGAGAGAGGGAGATTTATGGAGAGATGTGGAGAGAGGGAGAGATATGGAGAGATATGGAGAGAGGGAGAGATATGGAGAGAGGGAGAGATATGGAGAGAGGGAGATATATGGAGAGAGGGAGAGATATGGAGAGATATGGAGAGAGGGAGAGATATGGAGAGAGGGAGAGATATGGAGAGAGGGAGAGATATGGAAAGAGGGAGAGATGGAGAGAGGGAGAGATATGGAGAGAGGGAGAGATATGGAGAGAGGGGGAGATATGGAGAGAGGGAGATATGGAGAGAGGGAGATTTATGGAGAGATGTGGAGAGACGGAGATTTATGGAGAGATGTGGAGAGAGGGAGAGATATGGAGAGATATGGAGAGAGGGAGATATATGGAGAGAGGGAGAGATATGGAGAGAGGGAGATATATGGAGAGAGGGAGAGATATGGAGAGAGGGAGAGATATGGAGAGAGGGAGAGATATGGAGAGATATGGAGAGAGGGAGAGATATGGAGAGAGGGAGAGATATGGAGAGAGGGAGATATATGGAGAGAGGGAGAGATATGGAAAGAGGGAGAGATATGGAGAGATGGAGAGAGGGAGAGAGAGGGAGAGATATGGAGAGAGGGATAGATATGGAGAGAGGGAGATGAGAGAAGCAAAGAAGAGTGTCAGATGGTGAAATGACTTTTGGAGAGTTGAGGTTTTGAAGGTTTTTTCTTCTATTAGAATAATCCAGTCCAGTAATAATGCCATAACAGCTGTCCATTACAGTGACTGGCTGATCTCACATCACAACATCATTCTGCTGGGTGCATCAGGTCATGTTGCTAGAGGATACATGACAAGTCACCTCAACAGCATATTACCTGGAATATACTTCCATATTGCTCCATATTGCTCCGCATTGCTCCACATTTCTCCACATTGCTCCATATTGCTCCACATATTTCCATATTAGTCCACATTGCTCCATATTGCTCCACATTGCTCCATATTGCTCCACATTGCTCCACATTGCTCCACATTGCTCCATATTGCTCCACATTGCTCCACATTGCTCCACATTGCTCCATATGTGGGGAGTGAGCAAGTGTACACTTCAGGGACAAGGGTAGGGAGTCAGAAAGGAACCATTGTCTCAGTAGAAAATAAATACATCCTGTTGGTCTCACGTCACTTCCTGTGGGTGACTTCTTCCTGTTTCCTGTGATGTGATCAGATGCACTACTGGCAGCGTGACAGACAGAACCAGACAGAGAAGGTGACGGTGGTGTTTGTTCCTGACACACGTGTTCGTCTGGTCAACCTCACGTGTTACACGTCCTACCTCGTCACACTGTCTGCCTTCAACACGGCTGGAGACGGCCCACCCAGCGAACCCCGGGGCGCCAGGCTGGTAGGTTCCCTAACCCCTAACCCCTAACCCCGGGGCGCCAAGACCCTACAGGCTGGTAGGTTCCCTAACCCCTAACCCCTAACCCCGGGGGCCAAGACCCTACAGGCTGGTAGGTTCCCTAACCCCTAACCCCTAACCCCGGGGCGCCAAGACCCTACAGGCTGTAGGTTCCCTAACCCCTAACCCCTAACCCCGGGGCGCCAAGACCCTACAGGCTGGTAGGTTCCCTAACCCCTAACCCCTAACCCCGGGGCGCCAAGACCCTACAGGCTGGTAGGTTCCCTAACCCCTAACCCCTAACCCCGGGGGTCAACACCCTACAGGCTGGTAGGTTCCCTAACCCCTAACCCCTAACCCCGGGGGCCAAGACCCTACAGGCTGGTAGGTTCCCTAACCCCTAACCCCTAACCCCGGGGGCCAAGACCCTACAGGCTGGTAGGTTCCCTAACCCCTAACCCCTAACCCCGGGGGCCGAGACCCTACAGGCTGTAGGTTCCCTAACCCCTAACCCCGGGGGCCAATACCCTACAGGCTGGTAGGTTCCCTAACCCCTAACCCACCCAGCGAACCCCGACATACGTATGTGTTAGACCTGGCTTCAAATATGATTTGAAATCATTTAAAATACTTTAGATGGGCTTGATAATGATGGATCCTGTTGCAATGGAACAAATAGAACAGTCCCAAAAGTGTCAGTCTAAAGCAGACATGCAAATAATTAAAGTAAATCTAATAGACCCAGGTCTGCAGTGTTTCTGTGAGTTAAAGTCGAAAATCTAGATGTAATGAATGTAATGAACACCTCTATAACCTATTCTCCCTCTCCTCCACCCTCCCCCCAGCCCCAAGCCAGCCTAGAACACCTCTATAACCTACTCTCCCTCTCCTCCACCCTCCCCCCAGCCCCAAGCCAGCCTAGAACACCTCTATAACCTACTCTCCCTCTCCTCCACTCTCCCCCCAGCCCCAAGCCAGCCTAGAACACCTCTATAACCTACTCTCCCTCTCCTCCACTCTCCCCCCAGCCCCAAGCCAGCCCAGTTTCCTGTCGTTTTCGGAGGTGACAGGATGGAGTGTCAACGTCACCTGGGGGGCGCCCAGCACTTCTAACGGGGTAGTGGAGGGGTACAGGGTGGTCTACCAACCCACACAGCCTGTACAGGGTAACTAACACCCACACACACACCTGTCTGGACATCAATCAATCAATCAATCACATTTTATCAATCACACACGCCTAGCAAACACCCACACACACACACACACCTGTCTGGACATCAATCAATCAATCACATTGTATTTATAAAGCACTATTTACATCAGCAGATGTCACAAAGTGCTATACAGAAACCCAGCCTAAAACCCCAAACAGCAAGCAATGCAGATGTAGAAGCACGGTGGCTAGGAAAAACTCCCTAGAAAGGCAGAAACCTAGGAAGAAACCTAGAGAGGAACCAGGCTCTGAGGGGTGGCCAGTCCCCTTCTGGCTGTGCCGGGTGGAGATTATAACGGGACATGGCCATTAAGGACAGATTTTTCTCCAAGATGTTCAAACATTCATAAATGACGAGCAGGGTTCTAATAATAATCACAGTGGTTGTAGAGGTTGCAACAGGTCAGTACATCAGGAGTAAACATCACTTGGCTTTTCATAGCCGGGCATTTAGAGGTTGAAATAGCAGGTGCGGTAGAGAGAGAGTTGAAAACAGCAGGTCTGTGACAAGGTAGCACGTCCGGTGAACAGGTCAGGGTTCCATAGCCGCAGGCAGAACAGTTGAAACTGGAGCAGCAGCACGACCAGGTGGACTGGGGACAGCAAGGAGTCATCAGGCCAGGTAGTCCTGAGGCATTATTACTGCCACTTTTAGTGAGTTTGGTTCACGTCCAGTGGATAGGGAGCCGTTTATTATGTTCAACATAGGAGGGCCAAGCACAGGAAGTAGCTCTTTCAGTAGTTTAGTTGGAATAGGGTTGAGTATGCAGCTTGAAGGTTTAGAGGCCATGACTATTTTCATGAATGTGTCAAGAGATACAGGATTTAAAAACTTGAGTGTCTCCATTGATCTCAGGACCTGGCAGTTTTGTGCAGACTCAGGACAGCTGAGCTTTGGAGAAATACGCCGTAATTTGCTTTCTAATGATCATGATCTTTTCGTCGAAGAAGTTCATGAATTCATCACTGCTGAAGTGAAAGGCATCCTCTCTTGGGGACTGCTGCTTTTTAGTTAGCTTTGCGACAGTATCAAATATACATTTCGGATTGTTCTTATTCTCCTCAATTAGGTTGGTATGATCGAGCAGCAGTGAGGGCTCTTCGATATTGCTCTGTACTTTCTTTCCAAGCTAGTCGGAAGACTTCCAGTTTGGTGGAGCGCCATTTCCGTTCCAATTTTCTGGAGGCTTGCTTCAGGGCTCGGGTATTTTCTGTATACCAGGGAGCAGATGTCTTGTGACAAATGTTTTTTGTTTTTAGGGGTGCGACTGCATCTAGGGTATTACGCAATGTTACATTTAGATCCTCGGTTAGGTCGTTAACAGATTTATGTACTCCGACATCCTTGAGTAAGTGGAGGGATTCTGGAATGGCCTCTAGGAATCTTTGGGTTGTCCGAGAATGTATTGCACGGCTTTTGATGGTCCTTGGTTGGGGTCTGAGCAGATTATTTGTTGCGATTGCAAACGTAATAAGATGGTGGTCCGATAGTCCAGGGTTATGAGGAAAAACATTTAGATCCACAATATTTATTCCACGGGACAAAACTAGATCCAGGGTATGACTGTGGCAGTTCTTTAAAAGTAATTTCCTCTCAATCTTAAATAGACATGCCCCATTCAAAAAATACAGAACTAAGAACAGATATAGCCCCTGGTTCTCCTCAGACTTGACTGCCCTTGACCAGCACAAAAACATCCTGTGGCGTACTGCATTAGCATCAAATAGCCCCCGTGATATGCAACTTTTCAGGGAAGTTAGGAACCAATATACACAAGCAGTTAGGAAAGCAAAGGCTAACTTTTTCAAACAGAAATTTGCATCCTGTAGCACTAACTCCAAAAAGTTTTGGGACACTGTAAAGTCCATGGAAAATAAGAGCACTTCCTCCCAGCTGCCCACTGCACTGAGGCTAGGAAACACTATCACCACCGATAAATCTACAATAATCGAGAATTTCAACAAGCATTTTGCTACGGCTGGCCATGCTTTCCACCTGGCTACCACTACCCCGGCCACCAGCTCTGCACCCTCCGCTGCAACTTGCCCATGCCCTCCCAGCTTCTCCTTCACACAAATCCAGACAGCTGATGTTCTAAAAGAGCTGCAAAATCTGGACCCCTACAAATCATCTGGACTAGACAATCTGGACCCTTTCTTTCTAAAACTAGCCGCCGAAATTGTCGCAACCCCTATTACTAGCCTGTTCAACCTCTCTTTCGTAACGTCTGAGATCCCCAGAGATTGGAAAGCTGCCGCGTCATCCCCCTCTTCAAAGGGGGTGACACTCTAGATCCAAACTGTTACAGACCCATATCCATCCTGCCCTGCCTTTCAAAAGTTTTTGAAAGCCAAGTCAACAAACAGATCACCAACCATTTCGAATCCCACCGTACCTTCTCCGCTATGCAATCCGGTTTCCGAGCTGGTCATGGGTGCACTTCAGCCACGCTCAAGGTCCTAAATGATATTATAACCGCGATCGATAATAGACAGTACTGTGCAGCCGTTTTCATTGACCTGGCCAAGGCTTTCGACTCTGTCAACCACCGCATTCTTATTGGCAGACTAAATAGCCTTGGTTTCTCAAATGACTGCCTCGCCTGGTTCACCAACTACTTCTCAGATAGAGTTCAATGTGTCAAATCGGAGGGCCTGTTGTCTGGACCTATGGCAGTCTCTATGGGGGTGCCACAGGGTTCAATTCTTGGGCCAACTCTTTTCTCTGTGTATATCAATGACGTCGCTCTTGCTGCTGGTGACTCTCAGATCCACCTCTACGCAGACGACACCATTTTGTATACATCTGGCCCTTCATTGGACACTGTGTTAACAAACCTCCAAACGAGCTTCAATTCCATACAACACTCCTTCAGTAGCCTCCAACTGCTCTTAAACACTAGTAAAACAAAATGCATGCTCTTCAACCGAACGCTGCTTGCACCCGCCCACCCGACAAGAATCACTACTCTAGACGGGTCTGACCTAGAGTACGTGGACAACTACAAATATCTAGGTGTCTGGTTAGACTGTAAACTCTCCTTCCAGACTCACATTAAGAATCTCCAATCCAAAGTTAAATCTAGAATCGGTTTCCTATTTCGCAACAAAGCCTCCTTCACTCATGCTGCCAAACATGCCCTCGTAAAACTGACTATCCTACCGATCCTTGACTTCGGCGATGTCATTTACAAAATAGCCTCCAACACTCTACTCAGCAAATTGGATGTTGTCTATCACAGTGCCATCCGTTTTGTCTCCAAAGCCCCATATAATACCCACCACTGTGACCTGTACGCTCTTGTTGGCTGGTCCTCACTACATATTCGTCGCCAAACCCACTGGCTCCAGGCCATCTATAAATCACTGCTAGGCAAATCCCCGCCTTATCTTAGCTCATTGGTCACCATAGCAACACCCACCCGTAGTCTGCGCTCCAGCGGGTATATCTCACTGGTCATCCCCAAAGCCAACACCTCCTTTGGCCGCAATTCCTTCCAGTTCTCTGCTGCCAATGACTGGAACAAATTGCAAAAATCTCTGAAGCTCGAGACACTTATCTCCCTCACTAACTTTAAGCATCAGTTGTCAGAGCACCTTACCGATCACTGCACCTGTACACAGCCCATCTGAAATTAGCCCGCCCAACTACCTCATCCCTATATTGTTATTTATTTTGCTCATCTGTACCCCAGTATCTCTATTTGCACATCATCTCTTGCACATCATTCCAGTGTTAATACTAAATTGTAATTATTTTGCACTATAGCCTATTTTATTGCCTTACCTCCATAACTTGCTAAATTTGCACACTGTATATTAATTGTATTTCTGTTGTATTTTTTTTGATTTTTGTTTTGTTTTACCCCATATGTAACTCTGTGTTGTTGTTTTTATCGCACTGCTTTGCTTTATCTTGGCCAGGTCGCAGTTGTAAATGAGAACTTGTTCTCAACTGGTTTACCTGGTTAAATAAAGGTGAAATAAAAAATAAAAAAATAAAAGTAGGTCCGGAGACATGTTGGACAAAACCCACTGAGTCGATGATGGCTCCGAAAGCCTTTTGGAATGTGGGTCTGTGGACTTCTCCATGTGAAGATTAAAGTCACCAATAATTAAAATATTATCTGCCATGACTACAAGGTCTGATAGGAATTCAGGGAACTCAGTGAGGAACGCTGTATACGGCCCAGGAGGCCTGTAAACAGGAGCTATAAATAGTGATTGAGTAGACTGCAAAGATTTCATGACTATAAGCTCAAAAGACGAAAACGCAGTCATTTTTGCTATCGTAAATGTTAGCAACACGTCCGCCTTTGCGGGATGCGCGGGGGATATGGTCACTAGTGTAACCAGGAGGAGAGGGCTCATTTAACACAGTCAATTCATCAGGCTTAAGCCATGTTTCAGTCAGGCCAATCACATCAAGATTATGATCAGTGATTAGTTCATTGACCATAACTGCCTTGGAAGTGAGGGATCTAACATTAAGTAACCCTATTTTGAGATGTGAGATATCACAATCTCTTTCAATAATGACAGGAATGGAGGAGGTCTGTATTCCAGTGAGATTGCTAAGGCAAACACCACCATGTTTAGTTTTTGTTCAACCTAGATGGAGGCACAGACACGGTCTCAACGGGGACAGCTGAGCTGACTACACTGACTGTGCTAGTGGCAGACTCCACTAGGCTGGCCAAAAGCCTGCTGCCTGCACCCTTTCTCATTTACATGATGATAATGAGGAAAATGTTGCTGACACACAAAACAAGTTGAAGTTGTTTAATAGTGTTTGCTAAAAATGTTTTAAAGTGTACTTAATCTGTGTGTCCTGTGTGTGTGTGTGTGTGTGTGTGTGTGTGTGTGTGTGTGTGTGTGTGTGTGTGTGTGTAGGTGTGAGTCGGGTGGTGACGGTGGATGTGAAGGGTAGCTGGCAGCGGTGGTTAAAGGTCAGAGACCTGTCTAAAGGAGTAACCTACAGCTTCAGTGTCCAGGCCAGAACAGTCAGCTACGGACCTGCAGCACACTGCAACATCACCTCACAACCTCTACCGGGTAAGGGTGGGGGGGGGTAGTTGTGTGTGTGGGGTGTTTGTGGTGTGTGTGTGGTGTGTGTAAGGTGTGTGTGTGTGTGGGGTGTGAGGTGTGTGTGTGTGTGTGAGGTGTATGTGTGAGGTGTGTGTGTGAGGTGTGTGTGTGTGTGTGTGAGGTGTGAGGTGTTCAACATCCCCAACATCACCCTCTACAGGTCTCTGTGTTTAAATGATCTGTGAGGAATGGCTCCTCCCTCTCCCACCAGGCACCCCTGGTTCACCCATGGAGATGTCAGTCACCAAGTCCTCCTCGGCGCTGACCATTCATTGGTCGGAGGGAGATGCAGGGGCGGGACCTGTCATAGGATACGTCATCGAGGCTCGTCCCTCAGGTGAGCAAGCGAATATGTGTGTGTGGTGTGTCTGTGTGTTTGTGTGTGGTGTGTGTCTGTTTCTCTCTCCTTCTATCTTCTCTATTTCACTCTCCTTCTATCTTCTCTATCTCCCCTCTCCTTCTATCTTCTCTATCTCCCCTCTCCTTCTATCTTCTCTATCTCCCCTCTCCTTCTATCTTCTCTATCTCCCCTCTCCTTCTATCTTCTCTATCTCCCCTCTCCTTCTATCTTCTCTATCTCCCCTCTCCTTCTATCTTCTCTATCTCCCCTCTCCTTCTATCTTCTCTATCTCCCCTCTCCTTCTATCTTCTCTATCTCCCCTCTCCTTCTATCTTCTCTATCTCCCCTCTCCTTCTCCCCCCTCTCCTTCTATCTCTAGTGATATTTACACTTCCTTTTACATTCTCTCACTACCCCCCCCCCCCCTCTCTCTCCTCTCCCCTTTCTCTCTCTCTTCAGATGAAGGGATGTGGGACTCGTTTATCAGGCTCCTCCCCCCCAACAGTAGGTCGGTAACCGTGGAGATGGACCGTCTGAGGTCAGGGGTCGGATATGAGTTCCGTGTCATCGCTGTCAATCGCTACGGTTATGGAGAACCCAGCACGCCATCCACCGCGCTCGCCGGTAAACACACACACACACACCTGACACACACACACACACACATACACACCTGACACACACACATACACACCTGACACACACACACACATACACCCGACACACACCTGTCACATACACACACCTGTCACACACACACACATACACCATATTATTATTATATTATTATTATTAT
>CM062510.1:20671041-20699191 GCA_031479575.1 Coregonus ussuriensis
AAGATAATAAAGCTGATTTATCCCACTGCAGTAAGTTTGTTAAAGCAGATTTAGCCCACTGCAGTAAGATAATAAAGCTGATTTATCCCACTGCAGTAAGAGGTTAAAGCTGATTTAGCCCACTGCAGTAAGAGGTTAAAGCTGATTTAGCCCACTGCAGTAAGAGGTTAAAGCTGATTTAGCCCACTGCAGTAAGAGGTTAAAGCTAATTTAGCCCACTGCAGTAAGAGGTTAAAGCTGATTTAGCCCACTGCAGTAAGAGGTTAAAGCTGATTTAGCCCACTGCAGTAAGAGGTTAAAGCTGATTTAGCCCACTGCAGTAAGAGGTTAAAGCTGATTTAGCCTGTGTGTGTATGTAGGTCCCCCCCCAGGCCCAGTCCGGGCGGCCTCCACTACTCTGATGAAGACCTGTGTGATAACTACAACAACGGAGCCGTCCTCACAGAGAGCACCACACTCACAGAGAAACCTACTGAGATATCAGAGTCTGAGGTACACACACACACACACACACACACACACACACACACACACACACACACACACACACACACACACATTAACACACACACTCCCCAACTAATCCTCTCTCTATCTCTCTCTCTCTTTCTCTCTGTCTCTGTCTGTCTCTGTCTCTCTCTCTGTCTCTCTCTCTCTCTCTGTCTCTCTCGGTCTTTCTCTCTGTCTATCTCTCTCTCTCTGTCTCTCTGTCTGTCTCTGTAGGGAACTGACAGTGACTATGAGGATGATCATCATCCTAAACATTCCTTTGTTAACCACTACATGTCAGATCCAACCTACTATAACAGCTGGAAGAGACAGCCTAAAGGGCTGAAGGGGTTAAGTCCACCGTATGCCTACGAGGAGTGTTCCAGCGCTGACGGAGCAGAACCGTACTACCAGACCGTGGTCACACAGCACAGCACAGGAGGAGCATATACACCCACTGGGCTGCCCGCGCACACACACACACTCCCTCACACACACACACACGCCAACCCCAATACTAATCCACCAGGCTCACGCACGCCCGTCACGGGGTTCTCGTCCTTTGTCTGACACGTGCACCTGCACACATGCACGCACACAGAGGGCGGAGCGGAGGACGGTTTGGAGCCCACTACTTTGTTAGGACACAGGGATGGAGGGAGAGGAGGGTGGAGGAAGAGGAGGATGGAGGGAGAGGATGATGGAGGGAGGATGGTGGAGGAAGAGGAGGATGGAGGAAGAGGAGAGGAGGATGGAGGGAGAGGAGGATGTAGGGAGGGAGAGGATGGTGGAGGAAGAGGAGGATGGAGGAAGAGGAGAGGAGGATGGAGGGAGAGGAGGATGGAGGGAGAGGAGAAGAGGAAGAGGAGAGGAGGATGGAGGAAGAGGAGAGGAGGATAGAGGAGGATGGAGGGAGAGGAGGAAGGAGGAGATGTAGAGGTGGAGTGTAGAACCAAGAGAAAATACTGTCCACACCCACACACCTCCCTCCTTCCCTTCTCCATGCCCCACTGAACAGGAAACACTTGTCCCTCTCTGTCCTCTTAGTTCATGCTCCAATCACATCACCGTGTCAGTGTGTGTTTCCAGATCATAGATTTACTATTGTGATGTCACTGTGTACACACACACACACACATTCCACATCTCTCTGGAGTGTGTGTAGTTCTGCACTGTCACAGAATGGAACAGGGATGTCACAGAATGGAACAGTGATGTCACAGAATGGAACAGTGATGTCACAGAATGGAAGAGTAAAGTCACAGAATGGAACAGTGATGTTACAGAATGGAACAGTGATGTCACAGAATGGAACAGTGATGTCACAGAATGGAACAGTGAGGTCACAGAATGGAACAGTAAGGTCACAGAATGGAACAGTGATGTCACAGCTAGGAACCAGACAAGGTGGAACTGAGAAGTGCGGAGTAACAGGCCGATATCCAACGGGACGGTTTTCAGGGTCACATCGTTTCACAGACACAGACACTGAAGCTGTTGAAACAGCTTTTAAAATAAAAACACAAGAAGAAGAAGACGAAAATTCAATTGACTATCGATAATCATCTCAGCTTTGGACTTGAGGGGGAGGGAGAGGGGAGGGGGAGGTAGGGAGAGGGGAGGGAGGGAGGGGGAGGTAGGGAGAGGGGAGGGAGAGGAGAGGGGAGGGAGAGAGAGGGGAGGGAGGGAGATGAGGGGGGAGGGGAGAGGGAGGGGGAGAGGGAGAGGGAATGTTGTAGGCACTTAAATCATCTTCAGTGTGAGTCTGTCCATCTGCCTGGTTTTCAGGGAGACCATTAGCTAGTTTAGTGTGTTTAGTTTGGCATGTGATCCATGTCTGCGTCTCAGCACCCTGTTCTCTATATAGTGCACTAGTTTGTCCATAGGGCTACATTGGGAATATGGTGCCATCTGGGACACAGTCCACTCCTCTCCTGCCCCATAATGCTTCACTGGAATCAACCTCTCCCGGTCTGCTGTTGTTTTAATGTTATTTTAATGTTCAGCTCACTGCTTTGCTCTTTTTTTTTACAGGTGTGTGTGTGTGTGTGTGTGTGTGTGTATGTCGTGTGTGTGTGTGTGTGTGTGTGTGTGTGTGTGTGTGTGTGTGTGTGTGTGTGTGTGTGTGTGTGTGTGTATTTCTAGAATGGCTTTTGTACAGAAGGAACTTTTTACTGTGGTAGTCTCACCTGCGTCTGACATGGCATCCTATTCACTAGTACACTAGAGAGGGTACAGGGTGCCTTTTCACATCATGTCTGTGTAGTTACAGTTACCCAGCAGCACCCAGCACAGAGAGTCAGTCCCACCAAGAATACCTGTTAGCAACCCACCCTCCATCAGCACCAGAGAGAGAGAGAGAGAGAGAGAGAGAGAGAGACGTGGGAGAGAGAGAGACATGTGGGGGAGAGAGAGAGACATGTGGGGGAGAGAGATGTGGAGGAGAGAGAGAGAGACATGTGGGGAGAGAGAGAGAGAGAGAGACGTGGGGAGAGAGAGAGAGAGAGAGACGTGGGGAGAGAGAGAGAGAGATATGTGGGGAGAGAGAGAGAGAGACGTGGGGAGAGAGCGAGAGAGAGATGTGGGGGAGAGAGAATATGAGTAGACTGATGTCACCACACTCCTTTTGGTTTTCATACGCACTCGGTTATTAAATGGTTTCTTGTCAATCTCTGCCTCTGTGTCTTTCCTCTGTGTGTGTGTGTGTGTGTGTGTGTGTGTGTGTGTGTGTGTGTATGTGTGTGTGTATGTGTGTGTGTGTGTGTGTGTGTGTGTGTGGTGTGTGTGTCTGCTCTCACACTATACAGTGGGGAAAAAAAGTATTTAGTCAGCCACCAATTGTGAAAGTTCTCCCACTTAAAAAGATGAGAGAGGCCTGTAATTTTCATCATAGGTACACGTCAACTATGACAGACAAATTGAGGAAAAAAAATCCAGAAAATCACATTGTAGGATTTTTTATGAATTTATTTGCAAATTATGGTGGAAAATAAGTATTTGGTCACTTACAAACAAGCAAGATTTCTGGCTCTCACAGACCTGTAACTTCTTCTTTAAGAGGCTCCTCTGTCCTCCACTCGTTACCTGTATTAATGGCACCTGTTTGAACTTGTTATCAGTATAAAAGACACCTGTCCACAACCTCAAACAGTCACACTCCAAACTCCACTATGGCCAAGACCAAAGAGCTGTCAAAGGACACCAGAAACAAAATTGTAGACCTGCACCAGGCTAGGAAGACTGAATCTGTAATAGGTAAGCAGCTTGGTTTGAAAAAATCAACTGTGGGAGCAATTATTAGGAAATGGAAGACATACAAGACCACTGATAATCTCCCTCGATCTGGGGCTCCACGCAAGATCTCACCCCGTGGGGTCAAAATGATCACAAGAACGGTGAGCAAAAATCCCAGAACCACATGGGGGGACCTAGTGAATGACCTGCAGAGAGCTGGGACCAAAGTAACAAAGCCTACCATCAGTAACACACTACGCCGCCAGGGACTCAAATCCTGCAGTGCAAGACGTGTCCCCCTGCTTCAGCCAGTACATGTCCAGGCCCGTCTGAAGTTTGCTAGATTGCATTTGGATGATCCAGAAGAGGATTGGGAGAATGTCATATGGTCAGATGAAACCAAAATATAACTTTTTGGTAAAAACTCAACTCGTCGTGTTTGGAGGACAAAGAATGCTGAGTTGCATCCAAAGAACACCATACCTACTGTGAAGCATGGGGTGGAAACATCATGCTTTGGGGCTGTTTTTCTGCAAAGGGACCAGGACGACTGATCCGTGTAAAGGAAAGAATGAATGGGGCCATGTATCGTGAGATTTTGAGTGAAAACCTCCTTCCATCAGCAAGGGCATTGAAGATGAAACGTGGCTGGGTCTTTCAGCATGACAATGATCCCAAACACACCGCCCGGGCAACGAAGGATTGGCTTCGTAAGAAGCATTTCAAGGTCCTGGAGTGGCCTAGCCAGTCTCCAGATCTCAATCCCATAGAAAATCTTTGAAGGGAGTTGAAAGTCCGTGTTGCCCAGCGACAGCCCCAAAACATCACTACTCTAGAGGAGATCTGCATGGAGGAATGGGCCAAAATACCAGCAACAGTGTGTGAAAACCTTGTGAAGACTTACAGAGAACATTTGACCTGTGTCATTGCCAACAAAGGGTATATAACAAAGTATTGAGAAACTTTTGTTATTGACCAAATACTTATTTTCCACCATAATTTGCAAATAAATTAATTAAAAATCCTACAATGTGATTTTCTGGATTTCTTTTCCTCAATTTGTCTGTCATAGTTGACGTGTACCTATGATGAAAATTACAGGCCTCTCTCATCTTTTTAAGTGGGAGAACTTGCACAATTGGTGGCTGACTAAATACTTTTTTCCCCACTGTATAATCCAATGTTATTTGCATGTGATGCATTTGCGCCAATGTTTGTGTCGGTAACCCACTTTTTTATATTATGTAGCAATAGTAATAATTTGGAATACAGAGTGTGACTTTAAGGGAATAGTATGGTCACATCTTACAGAGTGACTTTAAGGGAATAGTATGGTCACATCTTACAGAGTGACTTTAAGGGAATAGTATGGTCACATCTTACAGAGTGACTTTAAGGGAATAGTATGGTCACATCTTACAGAGTGACTTTAATGGAATAGTATGGTCACATCTTACAGAGTGGCTTTAAGGGAATAGTATGGTCACATCTTACAGAGTGACTTTAAGGGAATAGTATGGTCACATCTTACAGAGTGACTTTAAGGGAATAGTATGGTCATATCTTATAGAGTGGCTTTAAGGGAATAGTATGGTCACATGTAGATAAAAACTGGATGTGAAAAAAAAGAACAAATTATTTGTAAGTTGTAAGAGAAAACATCAGGTTATTTAGAAATGAATATGGCATTCTTTGCAATGTAGTGAATATTTTATTTTGTTGAACTGCCTTACTCACTCCAACTCCAGTCAGCAGATGGCGATGTGAGTCTTTCAGATGATGCTTCTTGCGTGACGTATAATGTAGTGGACGGGGCGGGACTCTTTTTCAACAACAACGATGGACTACTTCTTCAACCACCTCGGTAGCTTGCTAGCAGCTATTAAACCGAAACGTTGAAGCTCTTGAAACCAATTGTTGTGTTTAGTAAGTGTTTAAACACACTGTCTTTATATTTACGTTGTCAACTACCTGGCTGGTTACATTAGTTTAACTCTAGGATAGTCGCTAATGCTAACTAGCTAGCTAACTAGCTAACATCCCTGACCATGAGCTCACTAAACTACTCCTCCCCTGCTAAAGAAGAGGAGGTCTGGTGTATGGAGAAAGAAGCTCTGGGGCTGAACATTGCCGTGAAAGAAGAAGAAGAAGAAGAGGATGCCGTTTTTGGAGTGAAAGAGAATGAAGAGGTGACTGTCACAGTTAAAGAAGAGGAGGAAGAAGCTTTCAGACTGGAAAAGGAGGAAGAGGTGACTGTCACAGTTAAAGAAGAGGAGGAAGAAGCCTTCAGACTGGAAAAGGAGGAAGATGTGACTGTCACTGTTAAAGAAGAGGAGGAAGAAGCTTTCAGACTGGAAAAGGAGGAAGATGTGACTGTCACTGTTAAAGAAGAGGAGGAAGAAGCTTTCAGACTGGAAAAGGAGGAAGAGGTGACTGTCACAGTTAAAGAAGAGGAGGAAGAAGCTTTCAGACTGGAAAAGGAGGAAGATGAGGCTGTCACATTGAAAGAAAAAGAGGAGGATGTTATAGTGAAAGAAGAGAAAGAACCTTTTGTAGTGAAAGAGGAACAGCAGGCCATCTCAATAAAAGAGAAGGAAGACGATTTGGGAGTAAAAGAGGAGGCGACACCTGCAGATCTGATTGACACCAGTAAGTACTATCTTAAAAACAGGGGCACAAACTGTCTGCAGTTGTTGAACCAAAGTGTGGTTTTTAAGGGGCATTCTACTGAAGCTCTACACTTGTTCTGTAGGAATTTGGTCGTTCCATATGATTTCAATCACTTTATGACTGCGCCCCTTTTGATGATTTACTTGTTGGACTTCAGTGCCAAAACATTCAGTAGATAGTTAGTTACGATTCTGGCGATGCCTTCCATTGTGTAGGTATAGCCAACATGTTGACCCACTGAAGGACCAACCACACAAACAACCGGTAGACTAAGTTCCAATGTAATTTTATTCAATTTTGCAATGCCTTCTTTTTCCCCGACTGTATACCAAGAATTGGTCAGTCTGATTTATTAGACAAGCGATAGAGGAGGTCAAAGTTGACCCATTTTACATACCCCACCACCATGAGACATCCATGTCTTCATCACTGGAAAAGATAAACGGTTGAGTTTGATATAATTTGAAAGCTTACAAATAGGGTTGTCAAACTATTTAATACTTTTAAAGTTTTTTTTTTTTTTTTTACCTTTAACATAAATGATCTAAAAACATGTAAACTCCTATTTTTTTATGTTCATATACAGTACCAGTCAAAAGTTTGGACACCTACTCATTCCAGGGTTTTTCTTTAATTGTACTATTTTCTACATTGTAAAATAATAGTGAAGACATCAAAACTATGAAATAACACATATGGAATCATGTAGTAACTGAAAAGTGTTAAACAAATCAAAATATATTTGAGATTCTTCAAATAGCCACCCTTTGCCTTGATGACATCTTTGCACACTCTTGGCATTCTCTCAACCAGCTTCACCTGGAATGCTTTTCCAATGGTCTTGAAGGAGTTCCCACATATGCTGAGCATTTGTTGGCTGCTTTTCCTTCACTCTGCTGGATGGCTTACGGGCTCCTAACCAACTGGGATATTTTGTTTGTTTTTTCGCGTTGTTTGTAACATATTTTGTACACAATGTTGCTGCTACCGTCTCTTATGAACGAAAAGAGCTTCTGGACATCAGAACAGCGGTTACTCACCTCGAACTGGATGAAGATTTTTTCTTTAACGAGTCTGACGCAAAGGATATACTGCTTTCTCGGGAATGGGCCCAAATCCCCGTCATTTGCGTGAAGAAAAGATGGAGAAAAAGGGGGGCGGAGGGCTGCCTTCTGAGAATTCATAGGCCAGTGAGTAAACCTCCACTACCATACGTACAATTGGCCAACGTGCAATCATTGGAAAATAAAATGGATGATCTACGATTAAGACTATCCTACCAACGGGACATTAAAAACTGTCGTGGCTGAACAACGACGCGGATAATATAGAGCTGGCTGAGTTTTCCGTGCATCGGCAGGACAGAGCAGCTACGTCTGGTAAGATGAGGGGCGGGGTGTGTGTCTATTTGTCAATAACAGCTGGTGCGCGATGTCTAATATTAAAGAAGTCTTGAGGTATTGCTTACCTGAGGTAGAGTATCTCATGATAAGCTGTAGACCCACTATCTACCAAGAGAGTTCTCATCTATATTATTCGTAGCCGTCTATTTACCACCACAAACTGATGCTGGCACTAAGACCGCACTCAACGAGCTGTATAAGGCCATAAGCAAACAAGAAAATGCTCATCCAGAAGCAGCGCTCCTAGTGGTCGGGGACTTTAATGCAGGCAAACTTAAATCTGTTTTACCTCATTTCTACCAGCATGTTCAACCAGAGCAAAAATAACTCTAGACCATCTTTACTCTACACACAGAGACGCATACAAAGCTCTCCCTCCATTTGGCAAATCTGACCATAATTCTATCCTCCCGATTCCTACTTACAAGCAAAAACTAAAGCAGGAAGTACCAGTGACTCGCTCAATACGGAAGTGGTCAGATGACGCGGATGCTACACTACAGGACTGTTTTTCTAGCACATACTGGAATATGTTCTGGGATTCATCCAATGGCATTAAGGAGTACACCACCTCAGTCACCGGGTTCATCAATAAATGCATCAACGACGTCGTCCCCACAGTGACCGTATGTACATATCCCAACCAGAAGCCATTGACTACAGGCAACATCCGCACCGAGCTAAAGGCTAGAGCTGCCGCTTTCAAGGAGCGGGACAGGCAAGCAACACTGAAGTATGCATGAGAGCACCAGCTGTTCCGGACGACTGTGTGATCACGCTCTTGGTAGCCGATGTGAGCAAGACCTTTAAACAGGTCAACATTCACAAAGCCGCGGGGCCAGATGGATTACCAGGATGTGTACTCAAAGCATGTGCGAACCAACTGGCAAGTGTCTTCACTGACATTTTCAACCTCTCCCTGACCAAGTCTGTAATACCTACATGTTTCAAGCAGACCACTGTAGTCCCTGTGCCCAAGGAAGCGAAGGTAACCTGCCTAAATGATTACCGCCCCGTAGCACTCGCGTCGGTAGCCATGAAGTGCTTTGAAATGCTGGTCATGGCTCACATCAACACCATCATCCCGGAAACCTTAGACCCACTCCAATTCGCATACTTCTCCAACAGATCCACAGATGACACAATCTCAATCGCACTCCACACTGCCCTCTCCAACCTGGACAAAAGGAACACATATATGAGAATGCTGTTCATTGACTACAGCTCAGCGTTCAACACCATAGTGCCCACAAAGCTCATCACTAAGCTAAGGACCCTGGGACTAAACACCTCCCTCTGCAACTGGATCCTGGACTTACTGACGGGCCGCCCCCAGGTGGTAAGGGTAGGCTACAACACATCTGCCACGCTGATCCTCAACACGGGGGCCCCTCAGGGGTGCATGCTTAGTCCCCTCCTGTACTCCCTGTTCACCCATGACTGCGTGGCCAAACACGACTCCAACCCCATCATTAAGTTTGCTGACAACACAGTGGTAGGCCTGATCACCGACAACGATGAGACAGCCTATAGGGAGGAGGTCAGAGACCTGGCAGTGTGGTGCCAGGACAACAACCTCTCCCTCAACGTGAGCAAGACAAAGGAGCTGATCGTGGACTACAGGAAAAGGCTGGCCGAACAGGCCCCCATTAACATCGACAGGGCTGTAGTGGAGCGGGTTGAGAGTTTCAAGGTCCTTGGTGTCCACATCACCAACAAACTATAATGGTCCAAACACACCAAGACAGTCGTGAAGAGGGCACAACAACACCTTTCCCCCTCAGGAGACTGAAAAGATTTGGCATGGGTCCCCAGATCCTCAAAAAGACCGGTTGCATCACGGCAAGCAGTACCGGAGCGCCAAGTCTAGATCCAAAAGGCTATTTAACAGCTTCTACCACCAAGCCATAAGACTGCTGAACAATTAATCAAATGGCCACCCAGACTATTTACATTGACCCCCCCCCCCCCCGTATATAGCCTCATTATTTTATTGTGTTACTTTTTATTTAAATTTGATTTAATTTAGTAAATATTTGTGTAACTCTTTCTTGAACTGCGTTGTTGGTTAAGGGCTTGTAAGTAAGCATTTCACGGTACTCTACACCTGTTGTATTCGGCGCATGTGACAAATAAAATCTGATTTGATTTGAGCAAATGGTGTATGTGTGTGTGTGTGTGGAGTCCTGTGAGTGTGCATAGAAAAATAAAATACAAGGGTCAACTCAGTCCGTGTAGCCATTTTTGTTTTTGCCGTCACGAACAGTTTGTTAATATCACCTCATTCCTATAGTGTCCTTTTGATTTGATTGAGAACCTCTCCTGAATGTTTTGGCATTCAGGTCCAGAAAGTCACTTTCTGACCACTTTCACCATGGGCAAACGTGTTTGGAATGTTTCATTCAAATCTAAAGGGGTGCAGTCAGAAAGTGATTGAATTCATATGGAACGATCCAATTGTTTAATCTAGAAGTTTACCAAATAACAAAAATGTATACTTAAAATGTATCCTATACTGACTAGGCTATTTATCCATTGGGTCTAATAAATGTATCCTATACTGATTAGTCTATTTATCCATTAGATCTAATAAATGTATCCTATACTGACTAGTCTATTTATCCATTAGGTCTAATAAATGCATAACAACACTAAGTTTAATAGTGTTTTTATTAGCCTACAAAGCACTACAGCCACTCTGTGATGACACGCTCTGATCTTTTATTGAGGGATCTAGTCTAGATTAAACCTCATAGACAGTTTTATCATGTGGAGGTTTCATTCAGGTCTCTCTGTTTAACCAAATACTCTCTTTAGCAGGAGAGAGACTAGATTCTAACTCTGACAGCGGGAAGAGTATTTCAGGGGAACCAGACCCAGAGATTCCAGAACCAGCAAGATCACACCACTGCTCCCACTGTGGAAAGAGTTTTACCACTTTAGAATACCTGAAAGTACATGAAATAATACACTTTGGAGACAAGCCATACCACTGTTCAGACTGTGGGAAGGAATTTAGCCGGTTAGATGGCCTGAAACAACATGAGAGAATACACTCTGGAGAGAAGCCTCACCACTGCTCTCAGTGTGGAAGGAGTTTTAGCTGGTTAGGGAGCCTGAAAATACATGAGAAAACACACACAGGGGAGAAGCCTTACCACTGCTCTCAGTGTGGAAAGACATTTTCCCAGTTAGGGCACCTAAAAGGACATAAGAGAACGCACACTGGAGAGAGGCCTTACCCCTGCTCCCAGTGTGGGAAGAGATTTACCCAGTTAGGAAACCTGAAAAATCATGAGCTAATACACTCTGTATATAAGCCTTATCACTGCTCCCAGTGTGAAAATAAATTTTTCTCATCAGATTCCCTGAGAAAACATGCGATAACACACTCTGAAGAGAAACCTTTCCATTGTTCCCAGTGTATAAAGCATTTTTTTACATTAGGGTCCCTGAAGGAACATGAGCGAACGCACACAGCAGAGAAACCCTACCATTGCTCTAAGTGTGTAAAGAGTTTTGCCTCATCAAAATACCTTAAAGAACATAAAAGAATACACTCTGGATTTAAACCTTACCACTGCTCCCAGTGTGAAAAATGTTTTGCCCGATCGGGGGACCTGAAATATCATGAGAAGACACACACAGGAGAGAAGCCTTACAGCTGCTCCCAGTGT
Organism: Coregonus ussuriensis; assembly: GCA_031479575.1. Taxonomy (NCBI): domain Eukaryota; kingdom Metazoa; phylum Chordata; class Actinopteri; order Salmoniformes; family Salmonidae; genus Coregonus; species Coregonus ussuriensis. Next base: position 20,682,515 of record CM062510.1, read on the forward strand.
GGAAAGACATTTTTCTTATCAGGACACCTGAAAAGACATGAGCTAACACATTCTGTAGAGAAGCCTTTCCACTGCTTCCAGTGTGGGAAGGATTTCACCCAGTCAAGATATCTGAAAAAACATGCGCTAATACACTCTGTGGAGAAACCTTTCCACTGTTCTCATTGTGAAAAGAGTTTTAAGAATTTATGGAACATGAAAGTGCACGAGCAAAGACACACAAGGGAGACCCCTTCCACTGCTCCCACTGTGGAATGAAATGTACATGGTTTCATCAACTGAAAGAGCATGAATGAATCCACACCTGGGAGAAATGTCCGAAAGCCTTGATTTATACTATGTAATTTAATCCTTTTTAAATGGTTGTACCTTTTACCGTCCATATCAACTGGAACCTGTCTAGCCATTCTGGAAACCATGATTTACTTCACCACTCATCAACAAGGAACTGTGACACAAACCTGGACCTTTAAAAGAAATGGTCAGTTTAGAATGTTGGAACTGTGACACAAACCTGGACGTTCTTTATAAGAAGTGGTCATTTTACAATGTTGGGACTTTGTTTGAAGCCACATCACATGGACATGGAGAACACACACAGTGCTCCCATTGGCTGATATATTTGACTGAGAATGTTTTCTTCATGCCACATTAATAAAATAAAGATGGCTCTTCCAACAGCCTTTGTCACACCATCACCTGCTTAATTTGCTAAATAACTTCTCTTTCATTTTGATTTCGGCACAAATTAAAATGTGGCACTGACTCACCCCCCCCATGGATTGATGTTTCAGCATTGTCTGTCTTGATGAAGAGTTCAGAGTTCGGTGTTTCGACTAGCAACGTACGGCATAAACGTGCAGTTACAAGCCCAAGGAGGCTTCATAATACGGATAGGATATAGCCTGAGCTAGAATGTGAAGCTAACTGAAGATCAATGTCCACCTTCATAATACGGATAGGATATAGCCTGAGCTAGAATGTGAAGCTAACTGAAGATCAATGTCCACCTTCATAATACGGATAGGATATATAGCCTGAGCTAGAATGTGAAGCTAACTGAAGATCAATGTCCACCTTCATAATACGGATAGGATATAGCCTGAGCTAGAATGTGAAGCTAACTGAAGATCAATGTCCACCTTCATAATACGGATAGGATATAGCCTGAGCTAGAATGTGAAGCTAACTGAAGATCAATATCCACCTTCATAATACGGATAGGATATATAGCCTGAGCTAGAATGTGAAGCAGTAGAAGGATGAGTAGATCTAGCTTGCTTCATAGTCCCCTCAGATCCTGACGAAGGCTTAAGATTTTTTTGTTTAGCTATTTTAAGCTCTGAAGATCCATTCCCCAAGTTAATCAGGAGTTATCTTGAGCCTATTTTAATGAGAATCGATGTGTTTACAGGAAATGCACAAGTATCTCATTCTTCTTCGCTATGATCAGCTCGTCAAATATTGAGGAATACAAACTCGTTCTCGGCAAGTGCTGTCTTTCTCTAACCTATTGTGATGCTTAAACATCCTCTATGCACATGGGGGCTTTAATTAGGCAGCTTTGAGCAACAATTTGAAGGAAAACATACAGAAAGTTCCACCATAAACACATTCTTAGGCGTTTCATTAGATAACATCATTTGGACAGAAGTAGCTAGCTAGTTATGCTAACGTTAGCTAACTAACCAAAAGAATGTTTACAATACCCATGGCTGAAAGCCTTGATTCAACTATAATTTCACACAATGATTTTAATAATTGGTTAGTGTCAAGAGAATTTTGTTATCTCAATGGTTGAAATCAACTACTTCTTAAATCTTTGAATAATTCCCAGAGGTTGTAAATCTCTAGTTTAAAATAAATTAAACAAAGAGTCCTTTCTGCAATGGTCAGTCTTTATTCATGAGAGCGCTCTGCCACAAAATGGACGTACAATCTTTTTATACACACACGTCAGAGGAAATATCCCACCCCGCTGTGGGCTGGACAGTACCGGGCTGTATGTTTCCACTGTACACATCTTATAAACTCACACCTGGGTTTAGCTCATGTGGTTATCCTCTGATCTCCTGACCATCAGGTCACACACACACACACACACACACACACACACACACACACACACATGTTCTTATCATAGTCTACTCCTTGCTCGGGCAGGCTACATTTTTTAGTTATCGCGCGGTTCTCACAATATCCTGCAAGCCTCTCACTCCCCTTTCCCTGTGTGAGAACATCTGTTTTTGGAACCGGTCTCCTGTTATTGGTTTCAATCATTTTGCACTTCTGCTTGCCTAATTACAAGACACAAATACTCTGTTGCTGGGCAAAATATGCATCTTATATATAAACACATTTGATTAACTCTCTAAGCTCTAGTCTACTAATTAGTCGTACTATTATTAGTTTAACTGAGGGTGTGACATTTTAGTCATATCTTACTCACACATTTCTTTATATCTGTTAGATCTAAAAGCTGTATAATATTGGACATGAACTCAGACCGGGCTGATCTGTTGTTATTGTCTTAGAATATCGTTTATTTTGTGTTTTCTTCCCCTATAATCAAAATATATTATACCTACAACCCAATGTGATGTTTTTGTAAATTCTAACATTTTTTAATTAGGGTTATAATTTGACGTTCTCTATTGCTCCTCTATTCTTCCTCAAGCAAGGTGGGAGGCCGATGACATCACGACTTCCCATCAACCCAACTCCTAAAAGGTTATTTAAGCTGTGGTTTAAGCCGTGGTCCTCTGTAGCTCAGCTGGTAGAGCACGGCGCTTGTAACGCCAAGGTAGTGGGTTCGATCCCCGGGACCACCCATACACAAAAATGTATGCACGCATGACTGTAAGTCGCTTTGGATAAAAGCGTCTGCTAAATGGCATATTATTATTATAAGCTCTGAATATCAATTCCTCAAGTTCTTCAGGAGTTATCTTGAGCCTATTTGAATGAGAATCTATGTGTTTACGCAGCAGGAAATGCACAAGTATTTTATTCTTCTTCGCTATTATCAGCTCGTCCAGAAATGTATGAATACAAACTATAAAACACTGATTATCATGACAATTTAGCCCACGGAGTGAAACTCCCGGACAGCAGTTGTGAGTAGCCTTCATTCCATATTGTCTATTTTACTTTGACCTGTTTTTGGGATATAGTGTTTGCCATATTCACATCAAATAATATTTAGTATTTGATAATATTTTGTATTTGATAATATTTTGTATTTGATAATATATATATATATTTTTTCATTTTTGATAGGTATTTAGGGCCGATTTATGATAATTGATTGGATACAACTGCAGTTATATATGTATATAAATCTCGGTGTTTTGAACAAAATCCTGTTAACGTATCTACTAGTTAACGTAATCGTAATTTGATTGTTAAATTTGAAAATGTGTTAAGATTGATGATGCTGAGTCTAATGCTAACTAGCTAGCTAACATCCCCGACCATGAGCTCACTAAAATACTCCCAAATGCTGTCACACTGAAAGAAGAAGAGGAGGATGTTACAGTGAAAAAAGAGAAATAATATTTTGGAGTGAAAGAGGAAGATGGGCTCGAGGCTGTCACAGTGGAAGAAGAAGAGGATGTTATAGTGAAAGAAGGGAATCTTCTTCCTCTAGCTCAATAAAAGAGGAGGAAGAAGTTGTTTCAGGAGGAAGAGTAGGAGGAGGAGACTGAAGATCTGATTAACACCAGTGAGTATTGTCTTAAAAACAGGGGCATAGACTCTTCACTTGTTGAACTAATGTGTGTTTTATAAATGGGTATTCTACTGAAGTTCTACACATGCCATTGGTACATGCATTTTTGCACTTTTAAATTAATAATGTATAAGCCCAAACTTAGAACCTTTGTATTAATTATTTAAATAATAATGAACGAGTTCGTGGTAACTCACGACCTAACCTATACCCGTTGTAGCAGCACGTGGTCCATAGTCAGTAGCCAGTGATCGTTAAAAGGTCCTCCCTTACGTCACCGAGACCAGGAAATAATTTAATAAAATTGTTAGAGGCCTCTGTCGCTATGTAGCGTCGCTATACCGGCACAATGCTACCACAGACAAGACACTTAGGTTGTGTGTATTGGGTATATGTTGTGAAATTGTTAGATATTACTTGTTAGATATTACTGCACTGTCGTGGCTAGAAGCACCAGCATTTCGCTACTCCCGCAATAACATCTGCTAAACACGTGTATGTGACAAATAAAATTTGATTTGATAAGATATACATATATATTAATTTTAATTTATTTTTAGGCACATTTCTCCTCTCCTCGGCTCCTGACTGTATGTGCTGTTGCAGGGAGGGGGAGGTGCGTAGGATTCAGGATTTCCTGCTTATTGACTCCTGATTCCGGCAATCTTCCAACTTTACTTTGCTGTGCCTTGCATGCTGCCTCAGAGAGTGACTCCCCTGCCCCATGTGAGTCTCTGGCTAAACTGGCGCCGGCTGACAGCACCCGGTTTGGGCCCCCCACCAAGAGGTTATGGGAAACTGTAGGGTAGACTGGGCTCTCAAACCCTCAACAGCTGACCATGCAGATACAGAAGTCCCATCTCCCAAACGTCTGGAAAGGCTGACGAAGCCGATGAAATGATATGCACTGGATAAGAGCGTCTGCTAAATTACTAAAATGTAAACGTAACCGGGTTTTCTGGAACCAGGAAAATAAACAGTTCTAGAATGTTATAGAATTACATTAGATAACATTCTAGAACATTATTATTATAGAACTACATTAGATAACAATAATGTTCTAGAATGTTATCTAATGTAGTGTAACATGTCAGTTCAGTCCACATTTTTCAGATTGGTATCCGAAGCCCTGGTAATAAATATGAATTTGCCTTGAATGCAGATGTGTAGTAGATATACAATATATTTTTACATTCACAATCATTAAACATTTGCTGAACTAATCAATCAACTTGCTTCTCTTTGTATGTCTCAATATCATATTGTTTAATTAAAGAAATTAAAAAAATAAACTTCTTGTCGGTCAATAAAATAAACGTTTCTCTCAACTGCGTTACCCACTCCAGTCAATAGATGGTGATGTGCGTCTTGCAGGCGAAGCTGCTGGTGTGACGTATAATCTAGTGGACGGGACGCTTCTTCAACAACAGCTAGTCAGCTTCCTCGGTAGCTTGCTAGCCGACATAGCCGAAACATTAATGCTCTTTAGACACTTTCTGTGTATATTAGCCTCTGTGTTTTAAACAAACTTCTATTGTATAGCTAGCTGCCGCATTTAATTTCACGTTGTAAGTAAGCTAGTTGGCTTGCTAAATTAGCCTAGCACTATTGCTAACTAGCTAGCTAACATCCCGACCATGAACTCACTAAACTACTCCCCCCCTGCTAAAGAAGAGGAGGTCTGCTGGACGGAGAAAGAAACTCTAATGAAAGAGGAGAAGGAAGAGGAGGCTGTTACTGTCAAAATAGAAGCAGGGGGTGAGGCTGTTACAGTGAAAGAGGAAGAAGAAGCTTTCAGAGTGAAAGAAGAAGAGGAGGAGGAGGAAGAGGAGGATGCAGTTTCTGGATTGAAGGAGGAGGGGGAGATTACTGTCACACTGGAGGAAGAGGGAGAAGAAGAGAAGACAGGAGATCTGATTAACGCCAGTGAGTACTGTCTTAAAAACAACTCCGCAGTTGAATCAATGTGTGGGTTTTTAAGGTGCATTCTACTGAAGTTCTACACTTGAATATGTTGTTAAAGCTACCAAGAGTGGGGGCCACCAACAGAACGTTGACAATGGATCAAATGCTTCCCATATCTCTTTATGTAGTGCTTTGTTCAGTTTAAATACTCGACATCCCATAGACTCAGTAAGTCCCAAATAAAATGTCTCTTTTTTTCCCAGGTTTAATATATCTCGAAATAAAATTGCTATTTGGGTCACATCAAATTGATAAAAAATTAAGGTTTTACGAATTATAAGATACAGCAGTTTTCTTTACAAATTGCAGGTCAGATTTCTAAAGGTAATTATGGCGCATAGGCCGATTACAACACGACTACAGCAACACATCAACAATACTCTGTAGCTCAGCTGGTAGCGCACGGCGCTTGTAACGCCAAGGTAGTGGGTTCGATCCCCGGGACCACCCATACACAAAAAATGTATGCACGCATGACTGTAAGTCGCTTTGGATAAAAGCGTCTGCTAAATGGCATATTATATTATTATTATTATACAGAGGCCAATATACGTTTGCTCTGTTCGGTGGGTGTGCCAGGGTGTGAGAGTGACGTATTTAATTGGCAGTGGTGCATTTTGAACATACAACCCAACCCCTCCCAGTTTTTCAACTGGTCGTTCAGTACCGCACCGTTTCCATTCAATTGAACGTTCTATTACGTTATGTACTGAACGCAGCCCTGGTCTATTTCTGAAGCGATGCCGTCGATGTTGACCAATCACAGTAGAAAACGTGGCCAGCGTGGTGATATGTCAGCACTTACAGTTGAAGTCGGAAGTTTACATACATTAGCCAAATATATTTAACTCAGTTTTTCACAATTCCAGACATTTAATCATAGTAAAAATTCCCTGTCTTAGGTCAGTTAGGATCACCACTTTATTTTAAAGAATCTGAAATGTCAGAATAATAGTAGAAAGAATGATTTATTTAAGCTTTTTCTTTCATCACATTCCCAGTGGGTCAGAAGGTTTACATACACTCAATTAGTATTTGGTAGCATTGCCTTTAAATTGTTTAACTGGGGTCAAACGTTTCGGGTAGCCTTCCACAAGCTTCCCACAATAAGTTGGGTGAATTTTGGCCCATTTCCTCCTGACAGAGCTGGTGTAACTGAGTCAGGTTTGTAGTCCTCCTTGCTCGCACACACTTTTTCAGTTCTGCCCACAAATGTTCTATAGGATTGAGGTTAGGGCTTTGTGATGGCCACTCCAATACCTTGACTTTGTTGTCCTTAAGCCATTTTTGCCACAACTTTGGAAGTATGCTTGGGGTCATTGTCCATTGGAAGACCCATTTGCGACCAAGCTTTAACTTCCTGACTGATGTCTTGAGATTTTGCTTCAATATATCCACATAATTTTCCTTCCTCATGATGCCATCTATTTTGTGAAGTGCACCAGTTTCCTCCTGCAGCAAAGCACCCTCACAGCATGATGCTGCCACCCCCGTGCTTCACGGTTGGGATGGTGTTCTTCGGCTTGCAAGCCCCCCTTTTTCCTCCAAACACAACATTGGTAATTATGGCCAAACAGTTCTATTTTTATTTCATCAGACCAGAGGATATTTCTCCAAAAAGTACGATCTTTGTCCCCATGTGCAGTTGCAAACCGTAGTCTGGCTTTTTTATGGTGGTTTTGGAGCAGTGACTTCTTCCATGCTGAGTGGCCTTTCAGGTTATGTCGATATAGGACTCGTTTTACTGTGGATATAGATACTTTTGTACCTGTTTCCTCCAGCATCTTCACAAGGTCCTTTGCTGTTGTTCTGGGATTGATTTGCACTTTTCGCACCAAAGTACGTTAATCTCTAGGAGACATAACTCGTCTCCTTCCGGAGTGGTATGACGGCTGTGTGGTCCCATGGTGTTTATACTTGCGTACTATTGTTTGTACAGATGAACGTGGTACTTTCAGGCATTTGGAAATTGCTCCCAAGGATGAACCTTGGATGAATTCTTTTTCTGAGGTCTTGGCTGATTTCTTTGGATTTTCCCATGATGTCAAGCAAAGAGGCACTGAGTTTGAAGGTAGGCCTTGAAATACATCCACAGGTACACCTCCAATTGACTCAAATGATGTCAATTAGCCTATCAGAAGCGTCTAAAGCCATGACATCATTTTCTGGAATTTTCCAAGCTGTTTAAAGGCACAGTCAACTTAGTGTATGTAAACTTCTGACCCACTGGAATTGTGATACAGTGAATTATAAGTGAAATAATCTGTCTGTAAACAATTGTTGGAGAAATTACTTGTGTCATGCACAAAGTAGATGTCCTAACTGACTTGCCAAAACTATAGTTTGTTAACAAGAAATGTGTGGAGTGGTTGAAAAACAAGTTTTAATGACTCCAACCTAAGTATATGTAAACTTCCGACTTCAACTGTATGTCCAACAGCAGGGCCAGTTAACTTGCCCCACTCTAGCTAGCTAGCTGGCCAACACTATCAGTTTACAGAGTCACGTTTAACAATAAATAAATACAATTTGCATCTATTTTTCGATTAATCATTTTATGTTGCATGTTAATATGTTTTTTTGCATGCTTATGGTGTAATAGCGATAATATTTATTTTGTTGCGATGGTCAGCGGCGGTTGTCGCCCTGTGTGTGAATAGTGTGAAGGAACTAGCCGCTTTGACTAGAGGGACAGCTGGCGTACTCGGCGGAAAACTCTACAATATTCTGGTGGGTGTGTTTTAAAGCCCTTGAGTTTTTTCATCCCCACTAGTAAGGGTTTCTGAAAGACACCCACCATAGATTCCCACTAGGTTTGCCTCCTAAAAGACAAACTGAAAGGAAAACCCAGAACAACTTAGGACAGGAAGTAAAAAGAATATGGAGCAAAACAAACAGGGGAAACCAAAACTCGGCCTTCTTTCAAACTTGTATATAGGTTTAGCTTGAAATCGCACCTCAGCTGACGTGAAGTGTAGCTCTCCCAACATCTCTCAAACTCAACCGGAGCACTGGGCCAGCCACTCCTAAATAGCACCGGGGCCAACACAGGTGAAACACCTTCCCACTAACGAGATGGCAACCAGCACCAGGTGTAACACATACTCACTGACGAGGGTGACGCCAATCTGTGCGCCGAACGCGCTACGATGCTAGACGTGCTAAAAGTCCTCAAAACATAAATGGAAAAAGCAAAACCTTTAAACACCACCTATTCTGCCTCCCTCTTGTGATGATTTAGTTGATAACTTTAATAGCAAATGAAGGGCAACCGTTGATGCCATTAGCTCCAGTAAAGTTGGAAAAGGACAAATGGAGCTTTGACTGCATGACCCTGCTGAGTGAGGAAACAGAGTTGGAACAGAACAGGCAGAGTGGAACAGAACAGGCAGAGTGGAACAGAACAGGCAGAGCGGAACAGAACAGGCAGAGCGGAAGCAGAACAGGCAGAGTGAACAGAACAGGCAGAGCGGAACAGAACAGGCAGAGCGGAACAGAACAGGCAGAGCGGAAGTGGAGAAATTCAAAAGTTGGATGTCCATTATGATATTCTTGAGAGAGCAACTTCGCATATATAACTTCTGCATATATAACAAGGCAATTAGAAATGCGGGCTAATTTTTCGAACGTGATCACTATTAAATCAGAATAATTAGAGAGTGCTCTTGTCGGACCATTGATGGCCTTCACATTTCAGAGATAAGATCATAAACATTAGGCTGGGTATCAGTCAAGCAAGACCTGATGAGAAGTTTGATATGTGCCCCTAGTCTACCACGCAAAGACACTATGGATTTATTTTCCCTGGTTGACACAGACATGCTCAGGAAAGTGATATCACAACTTAAGCCTTCTACCTGCCTTCTCGATCCTATCCCCACCACCTTCTTCAAAATAGTTTTTAATTGCATATCTGAAGAAGTTACAAGATATTGTCAATCAATCCCTGTTCACAGGCACTTTTCACACTGCACTAAGAACTGCTATGGTTGAAACCCATTCTGAAAAAGAGTAATTTAGATTCTTCAGCTCTTAGCAATTTTCTGCCAATATCCAACCTTCCATTCTTAAGCAAAATTATGGAGAAATTGGTATTCAAACAGCTAAAAAAAAATGTTTTAAGTGGCATCTGTATTTTTGAAAAATTCCAATCTGGGTTTCATGCCCAGCACAGAGACAGCCTTAGTTAAAGTGGTCAATTATCTTGGAGCCCACACAGATTCCAAACAGCTCTCTGTCCTTGTACTCTCGGATTTAAGTGCTGCATTCGACACTGTTGACCTTGATGTCCTTCTGGACAGACTGGAGAGGTGGGTTGACCTCTGTTGACCTTGATGTCCTTCTGGACAGACTGGAGAGGTGGGGTTTGACCTCTGTTGACCTTGATGTCCTTCTGGACAGACTGGAGAGGTGGGTTGACCTCTGTTGACCTTGATGTCCTTCTGGACAGACTGGAGAGGTGGGTTGACCTCTGTTGACCTTGATGTCCTTCTGGACAGACTGGAGAGGTGGGTTGACCTCTGTTGACATTGATGTCCTTCTGGACAGACTGGAGAGGTGGGTTGACCTCTGTTGACCTTGATGTCCTTCTGGACAGACTGGAGAGGTGGGTTGACCTCTGTTGACCTCTGTTGACCTCTGACCTTCTGGAGAGGTGGGTTGACCTCTCCGGTCCAGTTCTAAAGTGGTTTAGGACCTATTTAAACTGTCATGTTTTTTGTTACCCTTGGGTGAGCATAACTCAGAGAAAATACACATCACGTGGTGTCCCACAAGGTTCGATTTTGGGGTCCGGTACTGTTTACACAACTTTACATTTCTGTGTCACCAGAGGGATTTTAGCTCCATGGATAACTTATTAGACATTATTAGTGATTTAAATACTTGGATGGCTCACCACTACCTCCAGCTAAATCAAGACAAGACCGAGGTACTTATAAAAATACCGGGTAAAAAAACCTAGGTGTTATTTTAGATTTTGAACTCAATTTCTAATCAGACATTAGGGATGTGACCAACATGGCTTTTTACCACCTGAGGAACATTGCCAAGGTGCGGGCCGTTTCTCTCTCAGGCTGATACAGAGAGACTCATCCATGCTTTTATTACAAGCAGGCTTGACTACTGTAATGCTCTCCTGTCTGGTCTACCCAAGAAAGCCATTGGTCAACTGCAAAACATACAGAATGCTGGCAGGCACGGGTACTGACCAAGACCAGACGGAGAGCACACACTACACCGGTTTTAAGGTCTCTTCACTGGCTGCCTGTGAGTTTTAGAATTCATTTTAAGATTCTATCCCAAAACCTAGGACCAAGAGGCATGGAGAGGCAGCCTTTAGTTACTATGCCTCCCAGCCTCTGGAATAGCCAGAGAAACCAGAGGGGGGGCTGAAACTGTGGACATATTTAAAAGATCTTAAAACAACTTTATAGCTTCGCAGTTTTTATTGTTATTCTTTTGTGCTTTATCCTCTTATGTTTGTAGTTTTTATTAGTTTTTTTTCCTGTGAAGGACATTGCGTTCCATTCCATGTCTGAAATGTGCTGTATTAATAAAGCTTGATTTGATTTCATTAGTTTTTGGCTGAAGATCTGATAACATTCAGTGTATAAAATGTGCAAAAATAGAGAAAATCAGAAAAGGGGGGCAATTACTTTTTTACGCCGCTGTAAAAAACCTTGATGAAAGTTAAGCTTTACAGAGAAAGTTTCAAGATCTGATGTAAGGTGCATGTTTTACAAAAACATTTATTTAAAACGTTGTGGATGTTACCTGTAGAACCTGTATCCACTCTATGATGTCACGCTCTGCTCTTTTTTTGAGGGATCTAGTCTGGATTAAACCTCATAGGTAGGACTAACTACACACTCCTGTCTTTTAGCAGGGAGAGCGACCAGACTCTCAATCTGACAGCGGGAATAGTTCTTCAGTGGAACCAGACCCAGAGACGTCCAAATCAGCAGACGACACCGCTGCTCCCAGTGTGGAAAGAGTTTTAACCTTGTTTTGGGAGTCTGAAAGTACACAAAAGAATACATACAAGGGAGAAGCCTTACCACTGCTTTGTGTGTGGAAAGAGTTTTACCCATTTAGGGACCCTGAAAACGCATATGAGGACATGTACAGGAGAGAAGCTTTAACCAATGCTCTGAATGTGAAAAGAGTTTTAGCCAGTTATGGAGCCTCAAAGAACATACAAGAGTACACACTGGGAAAAAGCCTTACCAATGCTCCCAGTGTGGAAAGAGATTTACCCAGCTAGGGAGCCTGAAAGAGCATGAAAGTACACACTCCGGAGAGAAGCCGTACATTTGCTCCCTGTGTGGAAAGACTTTTCCTCGTTTAGGGAACTTGAAAAGGCATGAAAATACACACTCAGGAGATAAGCCTTTCCAATGCTCCAAGTGTGAAAAGAGTTTTACCTGGTTAGGGCAACTGGAAAAACATGGAAGAATGCACACTGGAGAGAAGCTATACCAATGCACCCAGTGTGAAAAGAGTTTTAGGCACGTTTGGGAACCTGAAACGACATGAGGAGGACGCACACAGGGGAGAGACCTTTCAATGCTCCCTGTGTGGAAAGAGTTTTACTGTTTTAGGGACACTGAAAAAGCATGAGATTACACACACAGGCGAGAAGCCGTTCTCAAATGCCCCCAATGTGGAAAGATTTTTACCCAGTTAGTGAGCCTGAAAAGGCATGAAGGGATACACACAGGAGCGAAGCCTTTCCAATGTTCCCTGTGTGGAAAGAGTTTTACCCAGTTTTGCGAGCCTGAAAAGGCATGAAGGATCCACACAGGAGTGAAGCCTTTCCAATGTTTCCCTGTGTGGAAAGAGTTTTACTGTTTTAGGGCATCTGAAAGAACATAAGAAAACCCACACAGGAGATAAGCCTTTCCAATGCCTCAATGTGGAAAGAGTTTTAACCCCATTAGCGAGCCTGAAAAGGCATGAAGGAACACACACTGGAGAGAGGCCTTTCCAATGCTCCCAGTGTGGAAAGAGTTTTACCCGGTTAGGGAGCCTGAAAACTCATGAGAGAACACACACAGGTGAGAAGCTCTTCCACTGCTCAGGACTGTGGAAAGAGATTTTACCATCTTTTGGAACCTGAAATCACACAAGAGAACACACACAGGGGAGAAGCCTTACCATTGTTCTCAATGTGGAATGGCATTTACCTGGTTAAGGCAACTGAAAGAACATGAAAGAATCCACACCTGAGAGAAATGGTATCAATGCTCCCAGTGTGGAATGTTTTTACCCAGTTTAGGCACCTGAAAGACCATGAGGTAACACACAAAGAGGAGATTCCTTACCATTACTCCTCTGTAGAGCCTTGGGGTTGAGGGCGGGTGCAGTTGCCGTACCAGGCGGTGATGCAGGCCGGTGAAGATGCTCTCAATGGTGCAGCTGTAGATCTTCTTGAGGATCTGAGGGCCCATGTAAATGTATTCAGTCCGCCTGAGGCTGTGTGCTTTTGCCTCTGCTGTGCATCTTGTACACCAATGACTGTAAAAAGCTCCTACCCTGGTAGACCCCTGATAAAGTTAGTAAACGACACCGCATTGGTCAGTCTCTTCCAGGATGAGGAGCTGAAGACACTGCATTGGTCAGTCTCCTCTAGGATGAGGAGCTGGAGACACCGCATTGGTCAGTCTCCTCCAGGATGCGGAGCTGAAGACACTGCATTGGTCAGTCTCCTCTAGGATGAGGAGCTGGAGACACCGCATTGGTCAGTCTCCTCCAGGATGCGGAGCTGGAGACACCTCATTGGTCAGTCTCCTCCAGGATGAGGAGCTGGAGACACCGCATTGGTCAGTCTCCTCCAGGATGCGGAGCTGGAGCACAAGCCACTCTTGAGGACTATGAAGTGATGCAACGACTCTCAATTAGTGTTGAAGGAAAAAATAAAAATAGCAAAGAGATGCATATTGACTTAAGGAAAAAGAAACACCTTCCCCACTGACTGTTGTTAAGGGTCAAGACATAGAGTGGACATAGAGTGGGTGTTGTACATGACCACAAAGCTGCAGTGGGGGGAAATGCACAGAGCTGATCTGTACGAAAGGAGAGCGGAGGTTCTACTGTTTAAGGAAGCTAGGCTCCCTTTAGTGTTGATCGGGGTTTTACTGTAATTGTTTTACAAGTCATTCATTGAAAGTGTTTTAACATTCTGCGTTATCTGCTGGTACGGAAATGCCAGTGTGTCTCAGAGGCATGCTAAGAAAAATGGTTAGCTCGCAGGGAAGGTGCTGGCAAAGGAGCATCAAGCTGACAAGTCTGGAGGTCATTTATGACAAAAGAACCCTCACTAAAGCCTGCAAGGTACTGTTGGACCCCAGACATCCTCTATACAAGGAGTTTGAGCTACTCCCCTCGGGGGCGACGTTGCCGGGCAACAGGGCATAACAGGAACAGAACCAAACAATCCTTTATCCCAGCGGGACAATAAGGCTGCTGAATGACAATCACTAGTAGGTCCAGCAGGACAATAAGGCTGCTGAATGACAATCACTAGTAGGTCCAGCAGGCCTGCCTACACTGGACAATGTGGTTGTCAATGTACTGATCTGTATAGTGTATATAGTGTACAGTTGAGTCATTATGAATCACCCATGATTCCACTTTTTCTATTCTCATATTTATTGTCTGCAGTTGTCTTGATGTCCTTTGTATGTTTGATGATATGTTTGTATGTACACAGAGCTGCAAATAAACATTTCCCCAATGGGCATAATAAAGTAATTATCTTGTTTAGAGGAAAGAATTGGCTGTAAGAGGTAAGATAACGTATCTGCTCATTTAGAAATAATTTGTTATAACATTGTTTTCCAGAATAAACAATGTAGTGAATAACTGCTTTACCCACTCCCAGTCAGCAGATGGCGATGTAAGTCTTTAAGATGATGCTTCTTGCGTGACGTATAATCTAGTGGACGGGATTGGACGCTTCTTCAACAACCACTCAGATACTAATTCAGCAACCTCGTAGCTTGCTAGTCAACATAAAACCGACACATTGAAGCGCAAGTTTTTATGTATATTCATCTGTTTTTAAACACAGTTCTGTTTACGTATCTCCTAGTTAACATAAACGTAGTTTGCTTGTTAAATTTACAAATTCGTTAAGATTAATACTGAGCCTAGCACTAGGATAGTCGCTAATGCTAACTAGCTAGCTAACTAGCTTACATCCCTGACCATGAGCTCACTAAACTACTCCTCCCCTGCTAAAGAAGAGGAGGTCTGCTGTATGGAGAAAGAAACTCTGGGGCTGAACATTGCCGTGAAACAAGAAGAGGATATTACAGTGAAAGAAGAGGAAGAATCTTTAAGAATGAAAAAGGAGAAAGAGGGGGGTGTTATAGTAAAAGAAGAGAAAGAACATTTTGGGGTGACAGTAGAAGAGGGGATAGAGGCTGTCACAGTGGAAGAGGAGGAGGTAGAAGCTTTCAGAATGAAAAAGGAGGAAGAGGAGGCTGTTATAGTGAAAGAAGAGGATTGTATAATGAAAGAAGAGAAAGAACCTTTTGCAGTGAAAGAGGAAGAAGAGGATTTCTCAATAAAGAGGAAGACATTTTGCGAGTGGAGGAGGAGACAGAACATCTTAACATCAGTGAGTACTGTCTTAAAAACAGGGGCACAAACTCTGCAGTTGTTTAACTAAACTAATATTCGAGGCATTTTACTGACGTTCTAAACTTTAATATGTTGTTCAGGGGTGCGCTCAGTACGAGAGAACGGTGTTCAACGTTTATTTAAACGGTGTAATTGGTGGCCCAGAGATATGGTGTGTGTTGCCCAAGTTTTTGCGATTTCACACCAAAGGAGAATGTTGCCTTTTTTACAACCAAATATATATATTTTTATGTAAACGGAATGTTCTAGAAAGGTCCAGACACACACACACGTTAGCATCTCCAGGCTTCCACACATACAACCTTTGGAACATCTACGTTTAAACAAGTTGAATAAATCTATTTTATATAGCCAAACCATTACGTATTTAGTTGTGGTAGGGCTATAAACCTGGGAATATCTTAGAATATGTTTGTGTGTGTCTTAAATTAGTTTGATTTCTAAGATATTCCCAGGTTGATTTGATGATCTGAAAAGAGTCGCATTGCTGCACTGCCACCGTGTGGCAAGCATATTAGGAGGATATCAAATGAAAATGGAGAGGCAAGGCTATAACTCTGAGGATGACCGTAGCCATACAGAGCACCTGAACTTGGTCTCGGGGAGAGAGGAATGTGTACCCCTCAGCTTTGACCCGCTAGCGAAGCCCCCCGAGTGGATGTTGAGCGGGACGTCCGGTTGAAAGAGTGAGACTTCTCGGGGAAGAGAAGGATGTGTTTGCTTGGGAAGTCATACTAATTCTGTCACTAATCATTGATTAGTCTATTCACTTAATGTACACTAGGAAGATGTTGAAACCCAGACAGCTTTTAGGGAACCACTTGTGACCGTCTCTCGTTGGGTTAAGCCACGGATGAAGAGGAGCCAGCAGTTAAAGCTGACATTGTTCTGGGGTGGAAAGTGTTCAGATTCCTAATGACATCTCAGATGTAATTATTTGCAAACAGGAACCGTTTCGTTGCAAACAAGACACAGTGATTTGGCATTGGAGAAATATGATAAGATGAACACATAGGCCTGTCTCTCTGTCCATACTTAGCCTGTCATTTCGGTTAATTTGTGTGGTATTAGAAAATATTATGCTAATATGTAAAATGACATAGAATTGCATGAAACGTTGACCTGCAAATATGATGATGTGCAATGCTTTTACTATAAAGGAGATTTTGTCCATGTAACCCTATCCAATTTAGCTAGCTAGCGTCGCTGACCATATTAGCATCTAAATTCAAATTATTTTGAGTGTAATGCAGTTGATTGGTGACAATGGTGATGAACATATATTCTGCATTTATATGAGCATAATAACTTGATTATAACCCAAAATAAACGTT
>CM062510.1:20699691-20856414 GCA_031479575.1 Coregonus ussuriensis
CCTACTCCTATAGGTTACCATCCCTGTATTGGGTATGGCTACTCCTACTCCTACTCCTATATTAGTCCCAATCCCTGTGATTGGGTATGGTAACTCCTACTCCCTATAGGTTAGCCATCCCTGTGATTGGGTATGGTAACTCCTACTCCTATCCTATAGGTTAGCCATCCCTGTGATTGGGTATGGTAACTCCTACTCCTATAGGTTAGCCATCCCTGTGATTGGGTATGGTAACTCCTACTCCTATAGGTTAGTCATCCCTGTGATTGGGTATGGTAACTCCTACCAGGTTAGCCATCCCTGTGATTGGGTATGGTAACTCCTACTCCTATAGGTTAGCCATCCCTGTGATTGGGTATGGTAACTCCTACTCCTATAGGTTAGCCATCCCTGTGATTGGGTATGGTAACTCCTACTCCTATAGGTTAGCCATCCCTGTGATTGGGTATGGTAACTCCTACTCCTATAGGTTAGCCATCCCTGTGATTGGGTATGGTAACTCCTACTCCTATAGGTTAGCCATCCCTGTGATTGGGTATGGTAACTCCTACTCCTATAGGTTAGCCATCCCTGTGATTGGGTATGGTAACTCCTACAGGTTAGCCATCCTTCCCTGTGATTGGGTATGGTAACTCCTACTCCTATAGGTTAGCCATCCCTGTGATTGGGTATGGTAACTCCTACTCCTATAGGTTAGCCATCCCTGTGATTGGGTATGGTAACTCCTACAGGTTAGCCATCCCTGTGATTGGGTATGGTAACTCCTACTCCTATAGGTTAGCCATCCCTGTGATTGGGTATGGTAACTCCTACTCCTATAGGTTAGCCATCCCTGTGATTGGGTATGGTAACTCCTACTCCTATAGGTTAGTCCATCCCTGTGATTGGGTATGGTAACTCCTACCCTAGGTTAGCCATCCCTGTGATTGGGTATGGTAACTCCTACTCCTATAGGTTAGCCATCCCTGTGATTTGGGTATGGTAACTCCTACTCCTATAGGTTAGCCATCCTGTGATTGGGTATGGTAACTCCTACAGGTTAGCCATCCCTGTGATTGGGTATGGTAACTCCTACTCCTATAGGTTAGCCATCCCTGTGATTGGGTATGGCTACTCCTATAGGTTAGCCATCCCTGTGATTGGGTATGGTAACTCCTACTCCTATAGGTTAGCCATCCCTGTGATTGGGTATGGTAACTCCTACTCCTATAGGTTAGCCATCCCTGTGATTGGGTATGGTAACTCCTACTCCTATAGGTTAGCCATCCCTGTGATTGGGTATGGTAACTCCTACTCCTATAGGTTAGCCATCCCTGTGATTGGGTATGGTAACTCCTACTCCTATAGGTTAGCCATCCCTGTGATTGGGTATGGTAACTCCTACTCCTATAGGTTAGCCATCCCTGTGATTGGGTATGGTAACTCCTACTCCTATAGGTTAGCCATCCCTGTGATTGGGTATGGTAACTCCTACTCCTATAGGTTAGTCCATCCCTGTGATTGGGTATGGTAACTCCTACTCCTATAGGTTAGCCATCCCTGTGATTGGGTATGGTAACTCCTACTCCTATAGGTTGTTAGCCATCCCTGTGATTGGGTATGGTAACTCCTACTCCTATAGGTTAGCCATCCCTGTGATTGGGTATGGTAACTCCTACTCCTATAGGTTAGCCATCCCTGTGATTGGGTATGGTAACTCCTACTCCTATAGGTTAGCCATCCCTGTGATTGGGTATGGTAACTCCTACTCCTATAGGTTAGCCATCCCTGTGATTGGGTATGGTAACTCCTACTCCTATAGGTTAGCCATCCCTGTGATTGGGTATGGTAACTCCTACTCCTATAGGTTAGCCATCCCTGTGATTGGGTATGGTAACTCCTACTCCTATAGGTTAGCCATCCCTGTGATTGGGTATGGTAACTCCTACTCCTATAGGTTAGCCATCCCTGTGATTGGGTATGGTAACTCCTACTCCTATAGGTTAGCCATCCCTGTGATTGGGTATGGTAACTCCTACTCCTATAGGTTAGCCATCCCTGTGATTGGGTATGGTAACTCCTACTCCTATAGGTTAGGTTAGCCATCCCTGTGATTGGGTATGGTAACTCCTACTCCTATAGGTTAGCCATCCCTGTGATTGGGTATGGTAACTCCTACTCCTATAGGTTAGCCATCCCTGTGATTGGGTATGGTAACTCCTACTCCTATAGGTTAGCCATCCCTGTGATTGGGTATGGTAACTCCTACTCCTATAGGTTAGCCATCCCTGTGATTGGGTATGGTAACTCCTACTCCTATAGGTTAGCCATCCCTGTGATTGGGTATGGTAACTCCTACTCCTATAGGTTAGCCATCCCTGTGATTGGGTATGGTAACTCCTACTCCTATAGGTTAGCCATCCCTGTGATTGGGTATGGTAACTCCTACTCCTATAGGTTAGCCATCCCTGTGATTGGGTATGGTAACTCCTACTCCTATAGGTTAGCCATCCCTGTGATTGGGTATGGTAACTCCTACTCCTATAGGTTAGCCATCCCTGTGATTGGGTATGGTAACTCCTACTCCTATAGGTTAGCCCTGTGATTGGGTATGGTAACTCCTACTCCTATAGGTTAGCCATCCCTGTGATTGGGTATGGTAACTCCTACTCCTATAGGTTAGCCATCCCTGTGATTGGGTATGGTAACTCCTACTCCTATAGGTTAGCCATCCCTGTGATTGGGTATGGTAACTCCTACTCCTATAGGTTAGCCATCCCTGTGATTGGGTATGGTAACTCCTACTCCTATAGGTTAGCCATCCCTGTGATTGGGTATGGTAACTCCTACTCCTATAGGTTAGCCATCCCTGTGATTGGGTATGGTAACTCCTACTCCTATAGGTTAGCCATCCCTGTGATTGGGTATGGTAACTCCTACTCCTATAGGTTAGCCATCCCTGTGATTGGGTATGGTAACTCCTACTCCTATAGGTTAGTCATCCCTGTGATTGGGTATGGTAACTCCTACTCCTATAGGTTAGCCATCCCTGTGATTGGGTATGGTAACTCCTACTCCTATAGGTTAGCCATCCCATCCCTGTGATTGGGTATGGTAACTCCTACTCCTATAGGTTAGCCATCCCTGTGATTGGGTATGGTAACTCCTACTCCTATAGGTTAGCCATCCCTGTGATTGGGTATGGTAACTCCTACTCCTATAGGTTAGCCATCCCTGTGATTGGGTATGGTAACTCCTACTCCTATAGGTTAGCCATCCCTGTGATTGGGTATGGTAACTCCTACTCCTATAGGTTAGCCATCCCTGTGATTGGGTATGGTAACTCCTACTCCTATAGGTTAGCCATCCCTGTGATTGGGTATGGTAACTCCTACTCCTATAGGTTAGCCATCCCTGTGATTGGGTATGGTAACTCCTACTCCTATAGGTTAGCCATCCCTGTGATTGGGTATGGTAACTCCTACTCCTATAGGTTAGCCATCCCTGTGATTGGGTATGGTAACTCCTACTCCTATAGGTTAGCCATCCCTGTGATTGGGTATGGTAACTCCTACTCCTATAGGTTAGCCATCCCGATTGGGTATGGTAACTCCTACTCCTATAGGTTAGCCATCCCTGTGATTGGGTATGGTAACTCCTACTCCTATAGGTTAGCCATCCCTGTGATTGGGTATGGTAACTCCTACTCCTATAGGTTAGCCATCCCTGTGATTGGGTATGGTAACTCCTACTCCTATAGGTTAGCCATCCCTGTGATTGGGTATGGTAACTCCTACTCCTATAGGTTAGCCATCCCTGTGATTGGGTATGGTAACTCCTACTCCTATAGGTTAGCCATCCCTGTGATTGGGTATGGTAACTCCTACTCCTATAGGTTAGCCATCCCTGTGATTGGGTATGGTAACTCCTACTCCTATAGGTTAGCCATCCCTGTGATTGGGTATGGTAACTCCTACTCCTATAGGTTAGCCATCCCTGTGATTGGGTATGGTAACTCCTACTCCTATAGGTTAGCCATCCCTGTGATTGGGTATGGTAACTCCTACTCCTATAGGTTAGCCATCCCTGTCCCTGTGATTGGGTATGGTAACTCCTACTCCTATAGGTTAGCCATCCCTGTGATTGGGTATGGTAACTCCTACTCCTATAGGTTAGCCATCCCTGTGATTGGGTATGGTAACTCCTACTCCTATAGGTTAGCCATCCCTGTGATTGGGTATGGTAACTCCTACTCCTATAGGTTAGTCATCCCTGTGATTGGGTATGGTAACTCCTACTCCTATAGGTTAGCCATCCCTGTGATTGGGTATGGTAACTCCTACTCCTATAGGTTAGCCATCCCTGTGATTGGGTATGGTAACTCCTACTCCTATAGGTTAGCCATCCCTGTGATTGGGTATGGTAACTCCTACTCCTATAGGTTAGCCATCCCTGTGATTGGGTATGGTAACTCCTACTCCTATAGGTTAGCCATCCCTGTGATTGGGTATGGTAACTCCTACTCCTATAGGTTAGCCATCCCTGTGATTGGGTATGGTAACTCCTACTCCTATACTATAGGTTAGCCATCCCTGTGATTGGGTATGGTAACTCCTACTCCTATAGGTTAGCCATCCCTGTGATTGGGTATGGTAACTCCTACTCCTATAGGTTAGCCATCCCTGTGATTGGGTATGGTAACTCCTACTCCTATAGGTTAGCCATCCCTGTGATTGGGTATGGTAACTCCTACTCCTATAGGTTAGCCATCCCTGTGATTGGGTATGGTAACTCCTCCTATAGGTTAGCCATCCCTGTGATTGGGTATGGTAACTCCTACTCCTATAGGTTAGCCATCCCTGTGATTGGGTATGGTAACTCCTACTCCTATAGGTTAGCCATCCCTGTGATTGGGTATGGTAACTCCTACTCCTATAGGTTAGCCATCCCTGTGATTGGGTATGGTAACTCCTACTCCTATAGGTTAGCCATCCCTGTGATTGGGTATGGTAACTCCTACTCCTATAGGTTAGCCATCCCTGTGATTGGGTATGGTAACTCCTACTCCTATAGGTGTTAGCCATCCCTGTGATTGGGTATGGTAACTCCTACTCCTATAGGTTAGCCATCCCTGTGATTGGGTATGGTAACTCCTACTCCTATAGGTTAGCCATCCCTGTGATTGGGTATGGTAACTCCTACTCCTATAGGTTAGCCATCCCTGTGATTGGGTATGGTAACTCCTACTCCTATAGGTTAGCCATCCCTGTGATTGGGTATGGTAACTCCTACTCCTATAGGTTAGCCATCCCTGTGATTGGGTATGGTAACTCCTACTCCTATAGGTTAGCCATCCCTGTGATTGGGTATGGTAACTCCTACTCCTATAGGTTAGCCATCCCTGTGATTGGGTATGGTAACTCCTACTCCTATAGGTTAGCCATCCCTGTGATTGGGTATGGTAACTCCTACTCCTATAGGTTAGCCATCCCTGTGATTGGGTATGGTAACTCCTACTCCTATAGGTTAGCCATCCCTGTGATTGGGTATGGTAACTCCTACTCCTATAGGATAGGTTAGCCATCCCTGTGATTGGGTATGGTAACTCCTACTCCTATAGGTTAGCCATCCCTGTGATTGGGTATGGTAACTCCTACTCCTATAGGTTAGCCATCCCTGTGATTGGGTATGGTAACTCCTACTCCTATAGGTTAGCCATCCCTGTGATTGGGTATGGTAACTCCTACTCCTATAGGTTAGCCATCCCTGTGATTGGGTATGGTAACTCCTACTCCTATAGGTTAGCCATCCCTGTGATTGGGTATGGTAACTCCTACTCCTATAGGTTAGCCATCCCTGTGATTGGGTATGGTAACTCCTACTCCTATAGGTTAGCCATCCCTGTGATTGGGTATGGTAACTCCTACTCCTATAGGTTAGCCATCCCTGTGATTGGGTATGGTAACTCCTACTCCTATAGGTTAGCCATCCCTGTGATTGGGTATGGTAACTCCTACTCCTATAGGTTAGCCATCCCTGTGATTGGGTATGGTAACTCCTCCTACTCCTATAGGTTAGCCATCCCTGTGATTGGGTATGGTAACTCCTACTCCTATAGGTTAGCCATCCCTGTGATTGGGTATGGTAACTCCTACTCCTATAGGTTAGCCATCCCTGTGATTGGGTATGGTAACTCCTACTCCTATAGGTTAGCCATCCCTGTGATTGGGTATGGTAACTCCTACTCCTATAGGTTAGCCATCCCTGTGATTGGGTATGGTAACTCCTACTCCTATAGGTTAGCCATCCCTGTGATTGGGTATGGTAACTCCTACTCCTATAGGTTAGCCATCCCTGTGATTGGGTATGGTAACTCCTACTCCTATAGGTTAGCCATCCCTGTGATTGGGTATGGTAACTCCTACTCCTATAGGTTAGCCATCCCTGTGATTGGGTATGGTAACTCCTACTCCTATAGGTTAGCCATCCCTGTGCCTGTGATTGGGTATGGTAACTCCTACTCCTATAGGTTAGCCATCCCTGTGATTGGGTATGGTAACTCCTACTCCTATAGGTTAGCCATCCCTGTGATTGGGTATGGTAACTCCTACAGGTTAGCCATCCCTGTGATTGGGTATGGTAACTCCTACTCCTATAGGTTAGCCATCCCTGTGATTGGGTATGGTAACTCCTACTCCTATAGGTTAGCCATCCCTGTGATTGGGTATGGTAACTCCTACTCCTATAGGTTAGCCATCCCTGTGATTGGGTATGGTAACTCCTACTCCTATAGGTTAGCCATCCCTGTGATTGGGTATGGTAACTCCTACTCCTATAGGTTAGCCATCCCTGTGATTGGGTATGGTAACTCCTACTCCTATAGGTTAGTCATCCCTGTGATTGGGTATGGTAACTCCTACAGGTTAGCCATCCCTGTGATTGGGTATGGTAACTCCTACTCCTATAGGTTAGCCATCCCTGTGATTGGGTATGGCTCCTACTCCTATAGGTTAGCCATCCCTGTGATTGGGTATGGTAACTCCTACAGGTTAGCCATCCCTGTGATTGGGTATGGTAACTCCTACTCCTATAGGTTAGCCATCCCTGTGATTAGGGTATGGTAACTCCTACTCCTATAGGTTAGCCATCCCTGTGATTGGGTATGGTAACTCCTACTCCTATAGGTTAGCCATCCCTGTGATTGGGTATGGTAACTCCTACTCCTATAGGTTAGCCATCCCTGTGATTGGGTATGGTAACTCCTACTCCTATAGGTTAGCCATCCCTGTGATTGGGTATGGTAACTCCTACTCCTATAGGTTAGCCATCCCTGTGATTGGGTATGGTAACTCCTACAGGTTAGCCATCCCTGTGATTGGGTATGGTAACTCCTACTCCTATAGGTTAGCCATCCCTGTGATTGGGTATGGTAACTCCTACTCCTATAGGTTAGCCATCCCTGTGATGTGATTGGGTATGGTAACTCCTACTCCTATAGGTTAGCCATCCCTGTGATTGGGTATGGTAACTCCTACTCCTATAGGTTAGCCATCCCTGTGATTGGGTATGGTAACTCCTACTCCTATAGGTTAGCCATCCCTGTGATTGGGTATGGTAACTCCTACTCCTATAGGTTAGCCATCCCTGTGATTGGGTATGGTAACTCCTACTCTATAGGTTAGCCATCCCTGTGATTGGGTATGGCTAACTCCTACTCCTATAGGTTAGCCATCCCTGTGATTGGGTATGGTAACTCCTACTCCTATAGGTTAGCCATCCCTGTGATTGGGTATGGTAACTCCTACTCCTATAGGTTAGCCATCCCTGTGATTGGGTATGGTAACTCCTACTCCTATAGGTTAGTCATCCCTGTGATTGGGTATGGTAACTCCTACAGGTTAGCCATCCCTGTGATTGGGTATGGTAACTCCTACTCCTATAGGTTAGCCATCCCTGTGATTGGGTACCTATAGGTTAGTCATCCCTGTGATTGGGTATGGTAACTCCTACAGGTTAGCCATCCCTGTGATTGGGTATGGTAACTCCTACTCCTATAGGTTAGCCATCCCTGTGATTGGGTATGGTAACTCCTACTCCTATAGGTTAGCCATCCCTGTGATTGGGTATGGTAACTCCTACTCCTATAGGTTAGCCATCCCTGTGATTGGGTATGGTAACTCCTACTCCTATAGGTTAGCCATCCCTGTGATTGGGTATGGTAACTCCTACTCCTATAGGTTAGCCATCCCTGTGATTGGGTATGGTAACTCCTACTCCTATAGGTTAGCCATCCCTGTGATTGGGTATGGTAACTCCTACTCCTATAGGTTAGCCATCCCTGTGATTGGGTATGGTAACTCCTACTCCTATAGGTTAGCCATCCCTGTGATTGGGTATGGTAACTCCTACTCCTATAGGTTAGCCATCCCTGTGATTGGGTATGGTAACTCCTACTCCTATAGGTTAGTGATTGGGTATGGTAACTCCTACAGGTTAGCCATCCCTGTGATTGGGTATGGTAACTCCTACTCCTATAGGTTAGCCATCCCTGTGATTGGGTATGGTAACTCCTACTCCTATAGGTTAGCCATCCCTGTGATTGGGTATGGTAACTCCTACAGGTTAGCCATCCCTGTGATTGGGTATGGTAACTCCTACTCCTATAGGTTAGCCATCCCTGTGATTGGGTATGGTAACTCCTACTCCTATAGGTTAGCCATCCCTGTGATTGGGTATGGTAACTCCTACTCCTATAGGTTAGCCATCCCTGTGATTGGGTATGGTAACTCCTACTCCTATAGGTTAGCCATCCCTGTGATTGGGTATGGTAACTCCTACTCCTATAGGTTAGCCATCCCTGTGATTGGGTATGGTAACTCCTACTCCTATAGGTTAGCCATCCCTGTGATTGGGTATGGTAACTCCTACTCCTATAGGTTAGCCATCCCTCCCTGTGATTGGGTATGGTAACTCCTACTCCTATAGGTTAGCCATCCCTGTGATTGGGTATGGTAACTCCTACTCCTATAGGTTAGCCATCCCTGTGATTGGGTATGGTAACTCCTACTCCTATAGGTTAGCCATCCCTGTGATTGGGTATGGTAACTCCTACTCCTATAGGTTAGCCATCCCTGTGATTGGGTATGGTAACTCCTACTCCTATAGGTTAGCCATCCCTGTGATTGGGTATGGTAACTCCTACTCCTATAGGTTAGCCATCCCTGTGATTGGGTATGGTAACTCCTACTCCTATAGGTTAGTCATCCCTGTGATTGGGTATGGTAACTCCTACAGGTTAGCCATCCCTGTGATTGGGTATGGTAACTCCTACTCCTATAGGTTAGCCATCCCTGTGATTGGGTATGGTAACTCCTACTCCTATAGGTTAGTCATCCCTGTGATTGGGTATGGTAACTCCTACAGGTTAGCCATCCCATCCCTGTGATTGGGTATGGTAACTCCTACTCCTATAGGTTAGCCATCCCTGTGATTGGGTATGGTAACTCCTACTCCTATAGGTTAGCCATCCCTGTGATTGGGTATGGTAACTCCTACTCCTATAGGTTAGCCATCCCTGTGATTGGGTATGGTAACTCCTACTCCTATAGGTTAGCCATCCCTGTGATTGGGTATGGTAACTCCTACTCCTATAGGTTAGCCATCCCTGTGATTGGGTATGGTAACTCCTACTCCTATAGGTTAGCCATCCCTGTGATTGGGTATGGTAACTCCTACTCCTATAGGTTAGTCCATCCCTGTGATTGGGTATGGTAACTCCTACAGGTTAGCCATCCCTGTGATTGGGTATGGTAACTCCTACTCCTATAGGTTAGCCATCCCTGTGATTGGGTATGGTAACTCCTACTCCTATAGGTTAGCCATCCCTGTGATTGGGTATGGTAACTCCTACTCCTATAGGTTGTTAGCCATCCCTGTGATTGGGTATGGTAACTCCTACTCCTATAGGTTAGCCATCCCTGTGATTGGGTATGGTAACTCCTACTCCTATAGGTTAGCCATCCTGTGATTGGGTATGGTAACTCCTACTCCTATAGGTTAGCCATCCCTGTGATTGGGTATGGTAACTCCTACTCCTATAGGTTAGCCATCCCTGTGATTGGGTATGGTAACTCCTACTCCTATAGGTTAGCCATCCCTGTGATTGGGTATGGTAACTCCTACTCTAGGTTAGCCATCCCTGTGATTGGGTATGGTAACTCCTACTCCTATAGGTTAGCCATCCCTGTGATTGGGTATGGTAACTCCTACTCCTACAGGTTAGCCATCCCTGTGATTGGGTATGGTAACTCCTACTCCTATAGGTTAGCCATCCCTGTGATTGGGTATGGTAACTCCTACTCCTATAGGTTAGCCATCCCTGTGATTGGGTATGGTAACTCCTACTCCTATAGGTTAGCCATTGATTGGGTATGGTAACTCCTACTCCTATAGGTTAGCCATCCCTGTGATTGGGTATGGTAACTCCTACTCCTATAGGTTAGCCATCCCTGTGATTGGGTATGGTAACTCCTACTCCTATAGGTTAGCCATCCCTGTGATTGGGTATGGTAACTCCTACTCCTATAGGTTAGCCATCCCTGTGATTGGGTATGGTAACTCCTACTCCTATAGGTTAGCCATCCCTGTGATTGGGTATGGTAACTCCTACTCCTATAGGTTAGCCATCCCTGTGATTGGGTATGGTAACTCCTACTCCTATAGGTTAGCCATCCCTGTGATTGGGTATGGTAACTCCTACTCCTATAGGTTAGCCATCCCTGTGATTGGGTATGGTAACTCCTACTCCTATAGGTTAGCCATCCCTGTGATTGGGTATGGTAACTCCTACTCCTATAGGTTAGCCATCCCTGTGATTGGGTATGGTAACTCCTACTCCTATAGGTTAGCCATCCCTGTGATTGGGTATGGTAACTCCTACTCCTATAGGTTAGCCATCCCTGTGATTGGGTATGGTAACTCCTACTCCTATAGGTTAGCCATCCCTGTGATTGGGTATGGTAACTCCTACTCCTATAGGTTAGCCATCCCTGTGATTGGGTATGGTAACTCCTACTCCTATAGGTTAGCCATCCCTGTGATTGGGTATGGTAACTCCTACTCCTATAGGTTAGCCATCCCTGTGATTGGGTATGGTAACTCCTACTCCTATAGGTTAGCCATCCCTGTGATTGGGTATGGTAACTCCTACTCCTATAGGTTAGCCATCCCTGTGATTGGGTATGGTAACTCCTACTCCTATAGGTTAGCCATCCCTGTGATTGGGTATGGTAACTCCTACTCCTATAGGTTAGCCATCCCTGTGATTGGGTATGGTAACTCCTACTCCTATAGGTTAGCCATCCCTGTGATTGGGTATGGTAACTCCTACTCCTATAGGTTAGCCATCCCTGTGATTGGGTATGGTAACTCCTACTCCTATAGGTTAGCCATCCCTGTGATTGGGTATGGTAACTCCTACTCCTATAGGTTAGCCATCCCTGTGATTGGGTATGGTAACTCCTACTCCTATAGGTTAGCCATCCCTGTGATTGGGTATGGTAACTCCTACTCCTATAGGTTAGCCATCCCTGTGATTGGGTATGGTAACTCCTACTCCTATAGGTTAGCCATCCCTGTGATTGGGTATGGTAACTCCTACTCCTATAGGTTAGTCATCCCTGTGATTGGGTATGGTAACTCCTACAGGTTAGCCATCCCTGTGATTGGGTATGGTAACTCCTACTCCTATAGGTTAGACATCCCTGTGATTGGGTATGGTAACTCCTACTCCTATAGGTTAGCCATCCCTGTGATTGGGTATGGTAACTCCTACTCCTATAGGTTAGCCATCCCTGTGATAGGGTATGATTAACTCCTACAGGTTAGCCATCCCTGTGATTGGGTATGCTAACTCCTACTCCTATAGGTTAGCCATCCCTGTGATTAGGTATGGTAACTCCTACTCCTATAGGTTAGCCATCCCTGTGATTGGGTATGGTAACTCCTCCTCCTATAGGTTAGCCATCCATGTGATTGGGTATGGTAACTCCTACTCCTTTAGGTTAGTCATCCCTGTGATTGGGTATGGTAACTCCTACTCCTATAGGTTAGTCATCCCTGTGATTGGGTATGGTAACTCCTACAGGTTAGCCATCCTTGTGATTGGGTATGGTAACTCCTACTCCTATAGGTTAGCCATCCCTGTGATTAGGTATGGTAACTCCTACTCCTATAGGTTAGTCATCCCTGTGATTGGGTAAGGTAACTCCTACAAGTTAGCCATCCCTGTGATTGGGTATGGTAACTCCTACTCCTATAGGTTAGACATCCCTGTGATTGGGTATGGTAACTCCTACTCCTATAGGTTAGGCATCCCTGTGATTGGGTATGGTAACTCCTACTCCTATAGGTTAGCCATCCCTGTGATTGGGTATGGTAACTCCTACAGGTTAGCCATCCCTGTGATTGGGTATGCTAACTCCTACTCCTATAGGTTAGCCATCCCTGTGATTAGGTATGGTAACTCCTACTCCTATAGGTTAGCCATCCCTGTGATTAGGTATGGTAACTCCTACTCCTATAGGTTAGTCATCCCTGTGATTGGGTAAGGTAACTCCTACAGGTTAGCCATCCCTGTGATTGGGTATGGTAACTCCTACTCCTATAGGTTAGACATCCCTGTGATTGGGTATGGTAACTCCTACTCCTATAGGTTAGCCATCCCTGTGATTGGGTATGGTAACTCCTACTCCTATAGGTTAGCCATCCCTGTGATTGGGTATGGTAACTCCTACTCCTATAGGTTAGGCCATCCCTGTGATTGGGTATGGTAACTCCTACTCCTATAGGTTAGCCATCCCCTGTGATTGGGTATGGTAACTCCTACAGGTTAGCCATCCCTGTGATTGGGTATGCTAACTCCTACTCCTATAGGTTAGCCATCCCTGTGATTAGGGTATGGTAACTCCTACTCCTATAGGTTAGCCATCCCTGTGATTGGGTATGGTAACTCCTCCTCCTATAGGTTAGCCATCCCTGTGATTGGGTATGCTAACTCTACTCCTATAGGTTAGCCATCCCTGTGATTGGGTATGGTAACTCCTACTCCTATAGGTTAGCCATCCCTGTGATTGGGTATGGTAACTCCTACTCCTATAGGTTAGCCATCCCTGTGATTGGGTATGGTAACTCCTACTCCTATAGGTTAGTCATCCCTGTGATTGGGTATGGTAACTCCTACCTAAGGTTAGCCATCCCTGTGATTGGGTATGGTAACTCCTACTCCTATAGGTTAGCCATCCCTGTGATTGGGTATGGTAACTCCTACTCCTATAGGTTAGCCATCCCTGTGATTGGGTATGGTAACTCCTACTCCTATAGGTTAGCCATCCCTGTGATTGGGTATGGTAACTCCTACTCCTATAGGTTAGCCATCCCTGTGATTGGGTATGGTAACTCCTACTCCTATAGGTTAGCCATCCCTGTGATTGGGTATGGTAACTCCTACTCCTATAGGTTAGCCATCCCTGTGATTGGGTATGGTAACTCCTACTCCTATAGGTTAGCCATCCCTGTGATTGGGTATGGTAACTCCTACTCCTATAGGTTAGCCATCCCTGTGATTGGGTATGGTAACTCCTACTCCTATAGGTTAGCCATCCCTGTGATTGGGTATGGTAACTCCTACTCCTATAGGTTAGCCATCCCTGTGATTGGGTATGGTAACTCCTACTCCTATAGGTTAGCCATCCCTGTGATTGGGTATGGTAACTCCTACTCCTATAGGTTAGCCATCCCTGTGATTGGGTATGGTAACTCCTACTCCTATAGGTTAGCCATCCCTGTGATTGGGTATGGTAACTCCTACTCCTATAGGTTAGCCATCCCTGTGATTGGGTATGGTAACTCCTACTCCTATAGGTTAGCCATCCCTGTGATTGGGTATGGTAACTCCTACTCCTAGGTTAGCCATCCCTGTGATTGGGTATGGTAACTCCTACTCCTATAGGTTAGTCATCCCTGTGATTGGGTATGGTAACTCCTACCTAGGTTAGCCATCCCTGTGATTGGGTATGGTAACTCCTACTCCTATAGGTTAGCCATCCCTGTGATTGGGTATGGTAACTCCTACTCCTATAGGTTAGCCATCCCTGTGATTGGGTATGGTAACTCCTACTCCTATAGGTTAGCCATCCCTGTGATAGGGTATGGTAACTCCTACAGGTTAGCCATCCCTGTGATTGGGTATGCTAACTCCTACTCCTATAGGTTAGCCATCCCTGTGATTAGGTATGGTAACTCCTACTCCTATAGGTTAGCCATCCCTGTGATTGGGTATGGTAACTCCTCCTCCTATAGGTTAGCCATCCATGTGATTGGGTATGGTAACTCCTACTCCTTTAGGTTAGTCATCCCTGTGATTGGGTATGGTAACTCCTACTCCTATAGGTTAGTCATCCCTGTGATTGGGTATGGTAACTCCTACAGGTTAGCCATCCCTTGTGATTGGGTATGGTAACTCCTACTCCTATAGGTTAGCCATCCCTGTGATTGGGTATGGTAACTCCTACTCCTATAGGTTAGTCATCCCTGTGATTGGGTAAGGTAACTCCTACAAGGTTAGCCATCCCTGTGATTGGGTATGGTAACTCCTACTCCTATAGGTTAGCCATCCCTGTGATTGGGTATGGTAACTCCTACTCCTATAGGTTAGCCATCCTTGTGATTGGGTATGGTAACTCCTACTCCTATAGGTTAGCCATCCCTGTGATTGGGTATGGTAACTCCTACTCCTATAGGTTAGCCATCCCCGTGATAGGGTATGGTAACTCCTACAGGTTAGCCATCCCTGTGATTGGGTATGCTAACTCCTACTCCTATAGGTTAGCCATCCCTGTGATTAGGTATGGTAACTCCTACTCCTATAGGTTAGCCATCCCTGTGATTAGGTATGGTAACTCCTACTCCTATAGGTTAGTCATCCCTGTGATTGGGTAAGGTAACTCCTACAGGTTAGCCATCCCTGTGATTGGGTATGGTAACTCCTACTCCTATAGGTTAGACATCCCTGTGATTGGGTATGGTAACTCCTACTCCTATAGGTTAGCCATCCTTGTGATTGGGTATGGTAACTCCTACTCCTATAGGTTAGCCATCCCTGTGATTGGGTATGGTAACTCCTACTCCTATAGGTTAGGCCATCCCTGTGATTGGGTATGGTAACTCCTACTCCTATAGGTTAGCCATCCCCGTGATAGGGTATGGTAACTCCTACAGGTTAGCCATCCCTGTGATTGGGTATGCTAACTCCTACTCCTATAGGTTAGCCATCCCTGTGATTAGGTATGGTAACTCCTACTCCTATAGGTTAGCCATCCCTGTGATTGGGTATGGTAACTCCTCCTCCTATAGGTTATTCATCCATGTGATTGGGTATGCTAACTCTTACTCCTA
Source organism: Coregonus ussuriensis (assembly GCA_031479575.1). Taxonomy (NCBI): domain Eukaryota; kingdom Metazoa; phylum Chordata; class Actinopteri; order Salmoniformes; family Salmonidae; genus Coregonus; species Coregonus ussuriensis. The sequence continues at coordinate 20,715,124 of CM062510.1, forward strand.
TAGGTTAGTCATCCCTGTTATTGGGTATGGTAACTCCTACAGGTTAGCCATCCCTGTGATTGGGTATGGTAACTCCTACTCCTATAGGTTAGCCATCCATGTGATTGGGTATGGTAACTCCTACTCCTATAGGTTAGTCATCCTTGTGATTGGGTATGGTACCTCCGAAAAGTTAGCCATCCCTGTGATTGGGTATGGTAACTCCTACTCCTATAGGTTAGCCATCCCTGTGATTGGGTATGGTAACTCCTACTCCTATAGGTTAGCCATCCCTGTGATTGGGTATGGTAACTCCTACTCCTATAGGTTAGCCATCCCTGTGATTGGGTATGGTAACTCCTACTCCTATAGGTTAGCCATCCCTGTGATTGGGTATGGTAACTCCTACTCCTATAGGTTAGCCATCCCTGTGATTGGGTATGGTAACTCCTACTCCTATAGGTTAGCCATCCCTGTGATTGGGTATGGTAACTCCTACTCCTATAGGTTAGCCATCCCTGTGATTGGGTATGGTAACTCCTACTCCTATAGGTTAGCCATCCCTGTGATTGGGTATGGTAACTCCTACTCCTATAGGTTAGCCATCCCTGTGATTGGGTATGGTAACTCCTACTCCTATAGGTTAGCCATCCCTGTGATTGGGTATGGTAACTCCTACTCCTATAGGTTAGCCATCCCTGTGATTGGGTATGGTAACTCCTACTCCTATAGGTTAGCCATCCCTGTGATTGGGTATGGTAACTCCTACTCCTACAGGTTAGCCATCCCTGTGATTGGGTATGGTAACTCCTACTCCTATAGGTTAGCCATCCCTGTGATTGGGTATGGTAACTCCTACTCCTATAGGTTAGTCATCCCTGTGATTGGGTAAGGTAACTCCTACAGGTTAGCCATCCCTGTGATTGGGTATGGTAACTCCTACTCCTATAGGTTAGACATCCCTGTGATTGGGTATGGTAACTCCTACTCCTATAGGTTAGCCATCCTGTGATTGGGTATGGTAACTCCTACTCCTATAGGTTAGCCATCCCTGTGATTGGGTATGGTAACTCCTACTCCTATAGGTTAGCCATCCCTGTGATTGGGTATGGTAACTCCTACTCCTATAGGTTAGCCATCCCTGTGATTGGGTATGGTAACTCCTACAGGTTAGCCATCCCTGTGATTGGGTATGCTAACTCCTACTCCTATAGGTTAGCCATCCCTGTGATTGGGTATGGTAACTCCTACTCCTATAGGTTAGCCATCCCTGTGATTGGGTATGGTAACTCCTACTCCTATAGGTTAGTCATCCCTGTGATTGGGTATGCTAACTCTTACTCCTATAGGTTAGTCATCCCTGTGATTGGGTATGGTAACTCCTACAGGTTAGCCATCCCTGTGATTGGGTATGGTAACTCCTACTCCTATAGGTTAGCCATCCCTGTGATTGGGTATGGTAACTCCTACTCCTATAGGTTAGTCATCCCTGTGATTGGGTATGGTACCTCCGAAAGGTTAGCCATCCCTGTGATTGGGTATGGTAACTCCTACTCCTATAGGTTAGCCATCCCTGTGATTAGGTATGGTAACTCCTACTCCTTTAGGTTAGCCATCCCTGTGATTGGGTATGGTAACTCCTACTCCTATAGGTTAGCCATCCCTGTGATTGGGTATGGTAACTCCTACTCCTATAGGTTAGCCATCCCTGTGATTGGGTATGGTAACTCCTACTCCTATAGGTTAGCCATCCCTGTGATTGGGTATGGTAACTCCTACTCCTATAGGTTAGCCATCCCTGTGATTGGGTATGGTAACTCCTACTCCTATAGGTTAGCCATCCCTGTGATTGGGTATGGTAACTCCTACTCCTATAGGTTAGCCATCCCTGTGATTGGGTATGGTAACTCCTACTCCTATAGGTTAGCCATCCCTGTGATTGGGTATGGTAACTCCTACTCCTATAGGTTAGCCATCCCTGTGATTGGGTATGGTAACTCCTACTCCTATAGGTTAGCCATCCCTGTGATTGGGTATGGTAACTCCTACTCCTATAGGTTAGCCATCCCTGTGATTGGGTATGGTAACTCCTACTCCTATAGGTTAGCCATCCCTGTGATTGGGTATGGTAACTCCTACTCCTATAGGTTAGCCATCCCTGTGATTGGGTATGGTAACTCCTACTCCTATAGGTTAGTCATCCCTGTGATTGGGTATGGTAACTCCTACAGGTTAGCCATCCCTGTGATTGGGTATGGTAACTCCTACTCCTATAGGTTAGTCATCCCTGTGATTGGGTAAGGTAACTCCTACAGGTTAGCCATCCCTGTGATTGGGTATGGTAACTCCTACTCCTATAGGTTAGACATCCCTGTGATTGGGTATGGTAACTCCTACTCCTATAGGTTAGCCATCCTTGTGATTGGGTATGGTAACTCCTACTCCTATAGGTTAGCCATCCCTGTGATAGGGTATGATTAACTCCTACAGGTTAGCCATCCCTGTGATTGGGTATGCTAACTCCTACTCCTATAGGTTAGCCATCCCTGTGATTAGGTATGGTAACTCCTACTCCTATAGGTTAGCCATCCCTGTGATTGGGTATGGTAACTCCTCCTCCTATAGGTTAGCCATCCATGTGATTGGGTATGGTAACTCCTACTCCTTTAGGTTAGTCATCCCTGTGATTGGGTATGGTAACTCCTACTCCTATAGGTTAGTCATCCCTGTGATTGGGTATGGTAACTCCTACAGGTTAGCCATCCTTGTGATTGGGTATGGTAACTCCTACTCCTATAGGTTAGCCATCCCTGTGATTAGGTATGGTAACTCCTACTCCTATAGGTTAGTCATCCCTGTGATTGGGTAAGGTAACTCCTACAAGTTAGCCATCCCTGTGATTGGGTATGGTAACTCCTACTCCTATAGGTTAGACATCCCTGTGATTGGGTATGGTAACTCCTACTCCTATAGGTTAGCCATCCTTGTGATTGGGTATGGTAACTCCTACTCCTATAGGTTAGCCATCCCTGTGATTGGGTATGGTAACTCCTACTCCTATAGGTTAGGCATCCCTGTGATTGGGTATGGTAACTCCTACTCCTATAGGTTAGCCATCCCCGTGATAGGGTATGGTAACTCCTACAGGTTAGCCATCCCTGTGATTGGGTATGCTAACTCCTACTCCTATAGGTTAGCCATCCCTGTGATTAGGTATGGTAACTCCTACTCCTATAGGTTAGCCATCCCTGTGATTAGGTATGGTAACTCCTACTCCTATAGGTTAGTCATCCCTGTGATTGGGTAAGGTAACTCCTACAGGTTAGCCATCCCTGTGATTGGGTATGGTAACTCCTACTCCTATAGGTTAGACATCCCTGTGATTGGGTATGGTAACTCCTACTCCTATAGGTTAGCCATCCTTGTGATTGGGTATGGTAACTCCTACTCCTATAGGTTAGCCATCCCTGTGATTGGGTATGGTAACTCCTACTCCTATAGGTTAGGCATCCCTGTGATTGGGTATGGTAACTCCTACTCCTATAGGTTAGCCATCCCCGTGATAGGGTATGGTAACTCCTACAGGTTAGCCATCCCTGTGATTGGGTATGCTAACTCCTACTCCTATAGGTTAGCCATCCCTGTGATTAGGTATGGTAACTCCTACTCCTATAGGTTAGCCATCCCTGTGATTGGGTATGGTAACTCCTCCTCCTATAGGTTATTCATCCATGTGATTGGGTATGCTAACTCCTACTCCTATAGGTTAGTCATCCCTGTTATTGGGTATGGTAACTCCTACAGGTTAGCCATCCCTGTGATTGGGTATGGTAACTCCTACTCCTATAGGTTAGCCATCCATGTGATTGGGTATGGTAACTCCTACTCCTATAGGTTAGTCATCCTTGTGATTGGGTATGGTACCTCCGAAAGGTTAGCCATCCCTGTGATTGGGTATGGTAACTCCTACTCCTATAGGTTAGCCATCCCTGTGATTAGGTATGGTAACTCCTACTCCTTTAGGTTAGCCATCCCTGTGATTGGGTATGGTAACTCCTACTCCTATAGGTTAGCCATCCCTGTGATTGGGTATGGTAACTCCTACTCCTATAGGTTAGCCATCCCTGTGATTGGGTATGGTAACTCCTACTCCTATAGGTTAGCCATCCCTGTGATTGGGTATGGTAACTCCTACTCCTATAGGTTAGCCATCCCTGTGATTGGGTATGGTAACTCCTACTCCTATAGGTTAGCCATCCCTGTGATTGGGTATGGTAGCTCCTACTCCTATAGGTTAGCCATCCCTGTGATTGGGTATGGTAACTCCTACTCCTATAGGTTAGCCATCTCTGTGATTGGGTATGGTAACTCCTACTCCTATAGGTTAGCCATCCCTGTGATTGGGTATGGTAACTCCTACTCCTATAGGTTAGCCATCCCTGTGATTGGGTATGGTAACTCCTACTCCTATAGGTTAGCCATCCCTGTGATTGGGTATGGTAACTCCTCCTCCTATAGGTTAGCCATCCCTGTGATTAGGTATGGTAACTCCTACTCCTTTAGGTTAGCCATCCCTGTGATTGGGTATGGTAACTCCTACTCCTATAGGTTAGTCATCCCTGTGATTGGGTATGGTAACTCCTACAGGTTAGCCATCCCTGTGATTGGGTATGGTAACTCCTACTCCTATAGGTTAGTCATCCCTGTGATTGGGTAAGGTAACTCCTATAGGTTAGCCATCCCTGTGATTGGGTATGGTAACTCCTACTCCTATAGGTTAGACATCCCTGTGATTGGGTATGGTAACTCCTACTCCTATAGGTTAGCCATCCTTGTGATTGGGTATGGTAACTCCTACTCCTATAGGTTAGCCATCCCTGTGATAGGGTATGGTAACTCCTACAGGTTAGCCATCCCTGTGATTGGGTATGCTAACTCCTACTCCTATAGGTTAGCCATCCCTGTGATTAGGTATGGTAACTCCTACTCCTATAGGTTAGCCATCCCTGTGATTGGGTATGGTAACTCCTCCTCCTATAGGTTAGCCATCCATGTGATTGGGTATGGTAACTCCTACTCCTATAGGTTAGTCATCCCTGTGATTGGGTATGGTAACTCCTACAGGTTAGCCATCCCTGTGATTGGGTATGGTAACTCCTACTCCTATAGGTTAGCCATCCCTGTGATTGGGTATGGTAACTCCTACTCCTATAGGTTAGCCATCCCTGTGATTGGGTATGGTAACTCCTACTCCTATAGGTTAGTCATCCCTGTGATTGGGTATGGTAACTCCTACAGGTTAGCCATCCCTGTGATTGGGTATGGTAACTCCTACTCCTATAGGTTAGCAATCCCTGTGATTGGGTATGGTAACTCCTACTCCTATAGGTTAGTCATCCCTGTGATTGGGTATGGTACCTCCGAAAGGTTAGCCATCCCTGTGATTGGGTATGCTAACTCCTACTCCTATAGTTTAGCCATCCCTGTGATTAGGTATGGTAACTCCTGCTCCTTTAGGTTAGCCATCCTTGTGATTGGGTATGGTAACTCCTACTCCTATAGGTTAGTCATCCCTGTGATTGGGTATGGTAACTCCTACTCCTATAGGTTAGCCATCCCTGTGATTGGGTATGGTAACTCCTACTCCTATAGGTTAGCCATCCCTGTGATTGGGTATGGTAACTCCTACTCCTATAGGTTAGCCATCCCTGTGATTGGGTATAGTAACTCCTACAGGTTAGCCATCCCTGTGATTGGGTATGTTAACTCCTACTCCTATAGGTTAGCCATCCCTGTGATTAGGTATGGTAACTCCTACTCCTATAGGTTAGCCATCTCTGTGATTGGGTATGATAACTCCTACAGGTTAGCCATCCCTGTGATTGGGTATGCTAACTCCTACTCCTATAGGTTATCCATCCCTGTGATTGGGTATGCTAACTCCTACTCCTACAGGTTAGCCATCCCTGTGATTGGGTATGATAACTCCTACTCCTATAGGTTAGCCATCCCTGTGATTGGGTATGGTAACTCCTACTCCTATAGGTTAGCCATCCCTGTGATTGGGTATGGTAACTCCTACTCCTATAGGTTAGCCATCCCTGTGATTGGGTATGGTAACTCCTACTCCTATAGGTTAGCCATCCCTGTGATTGGGTATGGTAACTCCTACTCCTATAGGTTAGCCATCCCTGTGATTGGGTATGGTAACTCCTACTCCTATAGGTTAGTCATCCCTGTGATTGGGTAAGGTAACTCCTACAGGTTAGCCATCCCTGTGATTGGGTATGGTAACTCCTACTCCTATAGGTTAGACATCCCTGTGATTGGGTATGGTAACTCCTACTCCTATAGGTTAGCCATCCTTGTGATTGGGTATGGTAACTCCTACTCCTATAGGTTAGCCATCCCTGTGATAGGGTATGGTAACTCCTACAGGTTAGCCATCCCTGTGATTGGGTATGCTAACTCCTACTCCTATAGGTTAGCCATCCCTGTGATTAGGTATGGTAACTCCTACTCCTATAGGTTAGCCATCCCTGTGATTGGGTATGGTAACTCCTCCTCCTATAGGTTAGCCATCCATGTGATTGGGTATGGTAACTCCTACTCCTATAGGTTAGTCATCCCTGTGATTGGGTATGGTAACTCCTACAGGTTAGCCATCCCTGTGATTGGGTATGGTAACTCCTACTCCTATAGGTTAGCCATCCCTGTGATTGGGTATGGTAACTCCTACTCCTATAGGTTAGCCATCCCTGTGATTGGGTATGGTAACTCCTACTCCTATAGGTTAGTCATCCCTGTGATTGGGTATGGTAACTCCTACAGGTTAGCCATCCCTGTGATTGGGTATGGTAACTCCTACTCCTATAGGTTAGCAATCCCTGTGATTGGGTATGGTAACTCCTACTCCTATAGGTTAGTCATCCCTGTGATTGGGTATGGTACCTCCGAAAGGTTAGCCATCCCTGTGATTGGGTATGCTAACTCCTACTCCTATAGTTTAGCCATCCCTGTGATTAGGTATGGTAACTCCTGCTCCTTTAGGTTAGCCATCCTTGTGATTGGGTATGGTAACTCCTACTCCTATAGGTTAGTCATCCCTGTGATTGGGTATGGTAACTCCTACTCCTATAGGTTAGCCATCCCTGTGATTGGGTATGGTAACTCCTACTCCTATAGGTTAGCCATCCCTGTGATTGGGTATGGTAACTCCTACTCCTATAGGTTAGCCATCCCTGTGATTGGGTATAGTAACTCCTACAGGTTAGCCATCCCTGTGATTGGGTATGTTAACTCCTACTCCTATAGGTTAGCCATCCCTGTGATTAGGTATGGTAACTCCTACTCCTATAGGTTAGCCATCTCTGTGATTGGGTATGATAACTCCTACAGGTTAGCCATCCCTGTGATTGGGTATGCTAACTCCTACTCCTTTAGGTTATCCATCCCTGTGATTGGGTATGCTAACTCCTACTCCTACAGGTTAGCCATCCCTGTGATTGGGTATGATAACTCCTACTCCTATAGGTTAGCCATCCCTGTGATTGGGTATGGTAACTCCTACTCCTATAGGTTAGCCATCCCTGTGATTGGGTGTGGTAACTCCTACTCCTATAGGTTAGCCATCCCTGTGATTGGGTATGGTAACTCCTACTCCTATAGGTTAGCCATCCCTGTGATTGGGTATGGTAACTCCTACTCCTATAGGTTAGCCATCCCTGTGATTGGGTATGGTAACTCCTACTCCTATAGGTTAGCCATCTCTGTGATTGGGTATGGTAACTCCTACAGGTTATCCATCCCTGTGATTGGGTATGCTAACTCCTACTCCTATAGGTTAGCCATCACTGTGATTGGGTATGCTAAGTCCTACTCCTATAGGTTAGCCATCCCTGTGATTAGGTATGGTAACTCCTACAGGTTAGCCATCCCTGTGATTCGGTATGGTAACTCCTACTCCTATAGGTTAGCCATCTCTGTGATTGGGTATGATAACTCCTACAGGTTAGCCATCCCTGTGATTGGGTATGCTAACTCCTACTCCTATAGGTTAGCCATCCCTGTGATTAGGTATGGTAACTCCTACAGGTTAGCCATCAATGTGATTGGGTATGCTAACTCCTACTCCTATAGGTTAGCCATCCCTGTGATTGGGTATGGTAACTCCTACTCCTATAGGTTAGCCATCCCTGTGATTGGGTATGGTAACTCCTACTCCTATAGGTTAGCCATCCCTGTGATTGGGTATGGTAACTCCTACTCCTAGGTTAGCCATCCCTGTGATTGGGTATGGTAACTCCTACTCCTATAGGTTAGCCATCCCTGTGATTGGGTATGCTAACTCCTACTCCTATAGGTTAGCCATCCCTGTGATTGGGTATGGTAACTCCTACTCCTATAGGTTAGCCATCCCTGTGATTGGGTATGGTAACTCCTACTCCTATAGGTTAGCCATCCCTGTGATTGGGTATGGTAACTCCTACTCCTATAGGTTAGCCATCCCTGTGATTGGGTATGGTAACTCCTACAGGTTAGCCATCCCTGTGATTGGGTATGCTAACTCCTACTCCTATAGGTTAGCCATCCCTGTGATTAGGTATGGTAACTCCTACTCCTATAGGTTAGCCATCCCTGTGATTGGGTATGGTAACTCCTACTCCTATAGGTTAGCCATCCCTGTGATTGGGTATGGTAACTCCCATAGGTTAGCCATCCCTGTGATTGGGTATGCTAACTCCTACTCCTATAGGTTAGCCATCCCTGTGATTAGGTATGGTAACTCCTACAGGTTAGCCATCCCTGTGATTGGGTATGCTAACTCCTACTCCTATAGGTTAGCCATCCCTGTGATTGGGTATGGTAACTCCTCCTCCTATAGGTTAGCCATCCCTGTGATTGGGTATGGTAACTCCTACTCCTATAGGTTAGCCATCCCTGTGATTGGGTATGGTAACTCCTACTCCTATAGGTTAGTCATCCCTGTGATTGGGTATGGTAACTCCCACAGGTTAGCCATCCCTGTGATTGGGTATGCTAACTCCTACTCCTATAGGTTAGCCATCCCTGTGATTAGGTATGGTAACTCCTACAGGTTAGCCATCCCTGTGATTGGGTATGCTAACTCCTACTCCTATAGGTTAGCCATCCCTGTGATTGGGTATGGTAACTCCTCCTCCTATAGGTTAGCCATCCCTGTGATTGGGTATGGTAACTCCTACTCCTATAGGTTAGCCATCCCTGTGATTGGGTATGGTAACTCCTACTCCTATAGGTTAGTCATCCCTGTGATTGGGTATGGTAACTCCTACAGGTTAGCCATCCCTGTGATTGGGTATGGTAACTCCTACTCCTATAGGTTAGCCATCCCTGTGATTGGGTATGGTAACTCCCACAGGTTAGCCATCCCTGTGATTGGGTATGCTAACTCCTACTCCTATAGGTTAGCCATCCCTGTGATTAGGTATGGTAACTCCTACAGGTTAGCCATCCCTGTGATTGGGTATGCTAACTCCTACTCCTATAGGTTAGCCATCCCTGTGATTGGGTATGGTAACTCCTCCTCCTATAGGTTAGCCATCCCTGTGATTGGGTATGGTAACTCCTACTCCTATAGGTTAGCCATCCCTGTGATTGGGTATGGTAACTCCTACTCCTATAGGTTAGTCATCCCTGTGATTAGGTATGGTAACTCCTACAGGTTAGCCATCCCTGTGATTGGGTCTGGTAACTCCTACTCCTATAGGTTAGCCATCCCTGTGATTAGGTATGGTAACTCCTACTCCTATAGGTTAGCCATCCCTGTGATTGGGTATGGTAACTCCTACTCCTATAGGTTAGTCATCCCTGTGATTGGGTATGGTAACTCCTACAGGTTAGCCATCCCTGTGATTGGGTATGGTAACTCCTACTCCTATAGGTTAGCCATCCCTGTGATTGGGTATGGTAACTCCTACTCCCATAGCTTAGCCATCCCTGTGATTAGGTATGGTAACTACTACTCCTATAGGTTAGTCATCCCTGTGATTGGGTATGCTAACTCCTACTCCTATAGGTTAGCCATCCCTGTGATTGGGTATGGTAACTCCTACTCCTATAGGTTAGCCATCCCTGTGATTGGGTATGGTAACTCCTACTCTAGGTTAGCCATCCCTGTGATTGGGTATGCTAACTCCTACTCCTATAGGTTAGCCATCCCTGTGATTGGGTATGGTAACTCCTACTCCTATAGGTTAGCCATCCCTGTGATTGGGTATGGTAACTCCTACTCCTATAGGTTAGCCATCCCTGTGATTAGGTATGGTAACTACTACTCCTATAGGTTAGCCATCCCTGTGATTGGGTATGCTAACTCCTACTCCTATAGGTTAGCCATCCCTGTGATTGGGTATGGTAACTCCTACTCCTATAGGTTAGCCATCCCTGTGATTGGGTATGGTAACTCCTACTCCTATAGGTTAGCCATCCCTGTGATTGGGTATGGTAACTCCTACTCCTATAGGTTAGCCATCCCTGCGATTGGGTATGGTAACTCCTACAGGTTAGCCATCCATGTGATTGGGTATGCTAACTCCTACTCCTATAGGTTAGCCATCCCTGTGATTGGGTATGGTAACTCCTCCTCCTATAGGTTAGCCATCCCTGTGATTGGGTATGGTAACTCCTACTCCTATAGGTTAGCCATCCCTGTGATTGGGTATGGTAACTCCTACTCCTATAGGTTAGTCATCCCTGTGATTGGGTATGGTAACTCCTACAGGTTAGCCATCCCTGTGATTGGGTATGGTAACTCCTACTCCTATAGGTTAGCCATCCCTGTGATTAGGTATGGTAACTCCTACTCCTATAGGTTAGCCATCCCTGCGATTGGGTATGGTAACTCCTACTCCTATAGGTTAGCCATCCCTGTGATTGGGTATGGTAACTCCTACTCCTATAGGTTAGCCATCCCTGTGATTGGGTATGGTAACTCCTACTCCTATAGGTTAGCCATCCCTGTGATTGGGTATGGTAACTCCTACTCCTATAGGTTAGCCATCCCTGTGATTGGGTATGGTAACTCCTACTCCTATAGGTTAGCCATCCCTGTGATTAGGTATGGTAACTCCTACTCCTATAGGTTAGCCATCCCTGTGATTGGGTATGGTAACTCCTACAGGTTAGCCATCCCTGTGATTGGGTATGCTAACTCCTACTCCTATAGGTTAGCCATCCCTGTGATTGGGTATGGTAACTCCTCCTCCTATAGGTTAGCCATCCCTGTGATTGGGTATGGTAACTCCTACTCCTATAGGTTAGCCATCCCTGTGATTGGGTATGGTAACTCCTACTCCTATAGGTTAGTCATCCCTGTGATTGGGTATGGTAACTCCTACAGGTTAGCCATCCCTGTGATTGGGTATGGTAACTCCTACTCCTATAGGTTAGCCATCCCTGTGATTAGGTATTGTAACTCCTACTCCTATAGGTTAGCCATCCCTGTGATTGGGTATGGTAACTCCTACTCCTATAGGTTAGCCATCCCTGTGATTGGGTATGGTAACTCCCACAGGTTAGCCATCCCTGTGATTGGGTATGCTAACTCCTACTCCTATAGGTTAGCCATCCCTGTGATTAGGTATGGTAACTCCTACAGGTTAGCCATCCCTGTGATTGGGTATGCTAACTCCTACTCCTATAGGTTAGCCATCCCTGTGATTGGGTATGGTAACTCCTCCTCCTATAGGTTAGCCATCCCTGTGATTGGGTATGGTAACTCCTACTCCTATAGGTTAGCCATCCCTGTGATTGGGTATGGTAACTCCTACTCCTATAGGTTAGTCATCCCTGTGATTGGGTATGGTAACTCCTACAGGTTAGCCATCCCTGTGATTGGGTCTGGTAACTCCTACTCCTATAGGTTAGCCATCCCTGTGATTAGGTATGGTAACTCCTACTCCTATAGGTTAGCCATCCCTGTGATTGGGTATGGTAACTCCTACTCCTATAGGTTAGTCATCCCTGTGATTGGGTATGGTAACTCCTACAGGTTAGCCATCCCTGTGATTGGGTATGGTAACTCCTACTCCTATAGGTTAGCCATCCCTGTGATTAGGTATGGTAACTCCTAATCCTATATGTTAGTCATCCCTGTGATTGGGTATGTTAACTCCTACTCCTATAGGTTAGCCATCCCTGTGATTGGGTATGGTAACTCCTACTCCTATAGATTAGCCATCCCTGTGATTAGGTATGGTAACTCCTACTCCTATAGGTTAGCCATCTCTGTGATTGGGTATGGTAACTCCTACAGGTTAGCCATCCCTTTGATTGGGTATGCTAACTCCTACTCCTATAGGTTAGCCATCCCTGTGATTGGGTATGCTAACTCCTACTCCTATAGGTTAGCCATCCCTGTGATTAGGTATGGTAACTCCTACAGGTTAGCCATCCCTGTGATTGGGTATGCTAACTCCTACTCCTATAGGTTAGCCATCCCTGTGATTGGGTATGGTAACTCCTACTCCTATAGGTTAGCCATCCCTGTGATTGGGTATGGTAACTCCTACTCCTATAGGTTAGCCATCCCTGTGATTGGGTATGGTAACTCCTACTCCTATAGGTTAGCCATCCCTGTGATTGGGTATGGTAACTCCTACTCCTATAGGTTAGCCATCCCTGTGATTGGGTATGGTAACTCCTACTCCTATAGGTTAGCCATCCCTGTGATTGGGTATGGTAACTCCTACTCCCATAGCTTAGCCATCCATGTGATTAGGTATGGTAACTACTACTCCTATAGGTTAGCCATCCCTGTGATTGGGTATGGTAACTCCTACTCCTATAGGTTAGCCATCCCTGTGATTGGGTATGGTAATTCCTACTCCTACAGGTTAGCCATCCCTGTGATTGGGTATGGTAACTCCTACTCCCATAGCTTAGCCATCCGTGTGATTAGGTATGGTAACTCCTACTCCTATAGGTTAGCCATCCCTCTGATTGGGTATGGTAACTCCTACTCCTATAGGTTAGCCATCCCTGTGATTGGGTATGGTAACTCCTATAGGTTAGCCATCCCTGTGATTAGGTATGGTAACTCCTACTCCTATAGGTTAGCCATCCCTGTGAGTGGGTATGCTAACTCCTACTCCTATAGGTTAGCCATCCCTATGATTGGGCATGGTAACTCCTACTCCTATAGGTTAGCCATCCCTGTGATTGGGTATGGTAACTCCTACAGGTTAGTAAAGTTGTTGTTTTTTGCAATAGGGCTAATAATATTAATAAAATGCAGTGTTTTGACCTACGTGAGGTCGAAGAGGGCCATCCCACTTTCTGATAAAGCAGTGATAAATAATATAATAATAATATGCCATTTAGCAGACGCTTTTATCCAAAGCGACTTACAGTCATGCGTGCATACATTTTTTGTGTGTATGGGTGGTCCCGGGGATCGAACCCACTACCTTGGCGTTACAAGCGCCGTGCTCTACCAGCTGAGCTACAGAGGTGATGATGAAATGAAGAGCTACAGTGATGAAATGAAGAGCACTATGATAAACTGCATCTAATGGCTTTAATGAAGTGGAAGCCGTATTCATGTAGATCAGGGTTTCCCCAACTGGCGGCCCGCTGGCCGAATTAATGTGGCTCTATACTCCAGCATTTTATATTTGAAAACAGAACAGTTGTCACCTTTAATTTGAGGGTATTTTAATACCAATCTGTTTCACCATTTAGAAATTAAATCACTTCATGTATCTAGTCCCCCATTTGAAGGCGTCATAAGAATTTGGACAAATTCACCTTATACAATGAGGGAAAAAAGTATTTGATCCCCTGCCGATTTTGTACGTTTGCCCACTCACAAAGAAATGATCAGTCTATAATTTTAATGGTAGGTTTATTTGAACAGTGAGAGACAGGATAACAACAAAAAAATCCAGAAAAACGCATGTCAAAAATGTTATAAATTGATTTGCATTTTAATGAGGGAAATAAGTATTTGACCCCTCTGCAAAACATGACTTAGTACTTGGTGGCAAAACCCTTGTTGGCAATCACAGAGGTCAGACATTTCTTGTAGTTGGCCACCAGGTTTGCACACATCTCAGGAGGGATTTTGTCCCACTCCTCTTTGCAGATCTTCTCCAAGTCATTAAGGTTTCGAGGCTGACGTTTGGCAACTCGAACCTTCAGCTTCCTCCACAGATTTTCTATGGGATTAAGGTCTGGAGACTGGCTAGGCCACTCCAGGACCTTAATGTGCTTCTTCTTGAGCCACTCCTTTGTTGCCTTAGCCATGTGTTTTGGGTCATTGTCATGCTGAAATACCCATCCACGACCCATTTTCAATGCCCTGGCTGAGGGAAGGAGGTTCTCACCCAAGATTTGACGGTACATGGCACCGTCCATCGTCCCTTTGATGCGGTGAAGTTGTCCTGTCCCCTTAGCAGAAAAACATCCCCAAAGCATAATGTTTCCACCTCCATGTTTGACGGTGAGGATGGTGTTCTTGGGGTCATAGGCAGCATTCCTCCTCCTCCAAACACAGTGAGTTGAGTTGATGCCAAAGAGCTCGATTTTGGTCTCATCTGACCACAACACTTTCACCCAGTTCTCCTCTGAATCATTCAGATGTTTATTGGCAAACTTTAGACGGGCATGTATATGTGCTTTCTTGAGCAGGGGGACCTTGCGGGCACTGCAGGATTTCAGTCCTTCATGGCGTAGTGTGTTACCAATTGTTTTCTTGGTGACTATGGTCCCAGCTGCCTTGAGATCATTGACAAGATCCTCCTGTGTAGTTCTGGGCTGATTCCTCACCGTTCTCATGATCATTGCAACTCCACGAGGTGAGATCTTGCATGGAGCCCCAAGCCGAGGGAGATTGACAGTTATTTTGTGTTTCTTCCATTTGCGAATAATCGCACCAACTGTTGTCACCTTCTCACCAAGCTGCTTGGCGATGGTCTTGTAGCCCATTCCAGCCTTGTGTAGGTCTACAACCTTGCCCCTGACATCCTTGGAGAGCTCTTTGGTCTTGGCCATGGTGGAGAGTTTGGAATCTGATTGATTGATTGCTTCTGTGGACAGGTGTCTTTTATACAGGTAACAAGGTGAGATTAGGAGCACTCCCTTTAAGAGTGTGCTCCTAATCTCAGCTCGTTACCTGTATAATAGACACCTGGGAGCCAGAAATCTTTCTGATCGAGAGGGGGTCAAATACTTATTTCCCTCATTAAAATGCAAATCAATTTATAACATTTTTGACATGTGTTTTTCTGGATTTTTCTGTTGTTATTCTGTCTCTTACTGTTCAAATAAACCTACCATTAAAATTATAGACTGATCATTTCTTTGTCAGTGGGCAAACGTACAAAATCAGCAGGGGATCAAATACTTTTTTCCCCTCACTGTATATAATGAACAGACTAGCTCTATACTGCTCCTACAAGGTGTAACAACAAATTTGCAGTTTGTTTTGGTTGCGTTTCAGATGATGTTGTACCCAATAGAAATGAATGGTAAATAATGTATTGTGTCACACGAGTCACACAAGAATAGAATATGTTTCTGAACACTTCTATATTAACGTGGATGCTAACATGATTAGGGATAATCATGAATGAATCATTAATAATAATGAGTGAGAAAGTTAGAGGCATACCCCTAAAGAATGTTTTAGCATCACTGTCCTACTAAATAGATAGGGGAGTGTAGAATGTTAACCTCCCCTGTTATTGGTAATTCAACGTTTTAGCTCACTGTCCTACTAAATAGATAGGGGAGTGTAGAATCGTTTTAGCTCACTGTCCTAATAAATAGATAGGGGAGTGTAGCTGAGGCTTTGAAGAAACGTTATCACTCAAATTCAAAGACAGAGCTATGGATGCAAGGACCAACCATGAATGAGATCAAAATGATCGTTTTAAACCCCGTTTTGAGTCAATACAGTGTCTGTTTACATTTGCATTGTTTAAACGCAATCGAGTAAAACAAGCTTATATTCTGGGTTCTGGTGAGGTGGTGCACATTTCAGTGCAACGCCCCTTTGGCTTTAAAACCACAAATGAGTTCAACTACTGCAGAGTTTCTGCCCGGGTTTTTAAGACAGTACTCACTGGTGTTAATGAGATCTTCAGTCTCCTCTTCCTCCTCTTTCACTCCCAAAACGTCTTCCTCCTTCTCTTTCAATGTTATAGCCTCCTCTTCCTCATTTTTCATTCTGAAAGCTTCTACCTCCTCTTCCTCCACTGTGACAGCCTCTATCCCCTCTTCCTCTTTCACTCTAAAGTGTTCTTTCTCTTCTTTCACTATAACACCCTCCTCTTCTTCTTTCAATGTTATGGCCTCCTCTTCCTCATTTTTCATTCTGAAAGCTTCTACCTCCTCTTCTTCCCCTGTGACAGCCTCTATCCCCTCTTCCTCTTTCACTCTAAAGTGTACTTTCTCTTCTTTCACTGTAATATCTCCCTCCTCTTCGTTCAATGTGATACTGATAGCCTCCTCTTCCTCCACTGTGACAGCCTCTATCCCCTCTTCCTCTTTCACTCTAAAAGGTTCTTTCTCTTCTTTCACTGTAACATTCTCCTCCTCTCCGTTCAATGTGATACTGATGGCCTCCGCTTCCTCCTCTTTCACTCTGAAAGCTTCTTCCTCTCCGTTTACTGTAATATCTCCCTCCTCTTCTTTGATGACAATGTTCAGCCCCAGAGCTTCTTTCTCCGTCCAGCAGACCTCCTCTTCAGTAGCAGGAGGAGAGTAGCTTAGTGAACTCATGGTCGGGCTAGCTAGCATTAGCGATTAGCTTAGTGCTAGGTTCAGTATAATCAACACATTTGTCAATTTAACAAGTTACGTCTAAGTTAACTAGTAGATACGTAAACAGGAATTGTGTTAAAAAAACTGCGATCAATCTACACAAAAATGTTCTAAAGAGCTTCGATGTTCTCGGTTGTCTGTTGGCTACCAAGCTCCGGAGGCGGTTGAATGAGTCAGTATCACTGGTCCACTGGATATGACGTCACACAAGAAGCACCATCTGAAGACGCATATCGCCATCTGCTGACTGGAATGGGTAACGCAGTTTAGAAAAATATTCACTACATATTTTTATTAATTTAGAGATTAGCAAATATGTTTTGTCTGACATCTTACAGCCAATACTTTACTCTATGCAGACCTATACCTAAATATGAATATGTACATTATGAATATATACTGTTAGAATAGTTCAGTGTAGCTCAGTTGGTAACGCATGGCGCTTGCAACGCCAGGGTTGTTGGTTCGATACCCACGGGGGACCAGTACGAAAATGTATGCACTCACTACTGTGAGTCGATCTGCGTCTGCTGAATTACTAGAATTGTAATAAATTCAGTCTGTTTAGTTTTAGTTTTTTAAATCTAGATGTGACCTAGCTAAGGATTTAACTCTAATCTTGACAATATAATGTCAGTTTCAAGCTACCGAGCCGGCTAACAAGCTGCTGCTGTTGAAGAAGCATCCTGTCTTCTACTAGATTACACGTCTCGCCTGAAAGAAGCACATCGCCTTCTGCTGACTGGTGTAATGCAGTTCAGGTAAACGTTTATTTTTATTTTCAGACGTTTTTTATTTTCTTCATTTATTTTATCAGATACTAATATTATATTGACATGCACAAAGAGAAGCAGGTGTTGATTGATTAGACTTAATGAAAGTTTAAAACATACTATATACTACTTCACATCTGCAATATTTCGTCATGGAGTCAAACAAACAGATCATTGCTTATTGATTTATTAAGAAAAGCTGCGAAATGGACAGTTGAAAATAAAGAGAAGGGAGGGCCACAAAAAGGTAATGTTTGGTAAAGGTTTTCTGAAGTGGTAAAAGAGGATGATAGCGGGATGATTGCTATGTTATGTCTGATGATTGTGAGGCACTATACAAATTTGCTCCCGTTGGAAACAACGCCAATGATACATCTGGGGTTAGTTATCAGTCCAGCGGCATTCATAACCAAGTGGGAATTTACCACATAGGACTGGGAAAAATCCACTTGAACGGCCCCTCCAAACTGGTAATTACGAACACAGTATTATTGGTTGCCACGCTCAGTCAACCTCGTCAACCTGAAAGGGGTGGGGCTAGCTCTTTAAATGCCCCCACCTGCAGTCTTTGGGCACGTTCCTCTGTTTTGCTGATGCCTGATAGATCTTCCAATGCCTGGAAAGGTATTTGCGGTATCAGCTAAGCACAGACGACAAGCAATGGGCTTGTTCGAGCAGATTACTTTTGTCAAGTCACCGCCTTTTCAAAGTGTGATGCATTATGGGGATAGAAACTGTCCGACATTGTGGGAGGTTCTATTGTCAACCAATCATCAGGGTGTTTCTGTTTGACCCACACGAACAGGACCAAAAACTTAAACAGGAACCAGCTTTGCAAAAACAGTGGATAGTTACAAATGAATGTGATATTTGAGGCTCTGCTTCACTAATTGATTGTACAATGTAGACACATCTATTTACAGTTTCTGAGTGTGTGACATGGAAGGGTGGAGACATGTTTATTTTAACATTATTTTGACATACTACTTGAGTAAAAGTCTAAAAGTATTTGGTTTTAAATATACAGTGAATTCAGAAAGTATTCAGACCCCTTTCCTTTTCCCACATTTTGTTTACGTTACAGCCTCATTCTAAAATGGATTAAATACTTTCACCCCCCCCCCCCCCCCTCATCAATCTACACACAATACCCCATAATGATGAAGCAAAAACAGGTTTTTAGAAATGTATCATAGCAGGGTGAACAGGCCGTGGCCTGGGTGGCTGAGGTCCTTGATGATCTTTTTGGCCTTCCTGTGACACCGGGTGCTGTAGATGTCCTAAAGGGCAGGCCGTGTGCTCCAGGTGATGCGTTGGGCTGACCGCACCACCCTCTGGAGAGCCATGCGGTTGCGAATGGTGCAGTTGCCGTACCAGGCGGCGATACAGCCTGACAGGATGCTCTCAACGGTGCATCTGTATAAGTTTGTAAGGATCTTAGGGGCCAAGCCAAATTTCTTCAGCCTCCTGAGGTTGAAGAGGCGCTGTTGCGCCTTCTTCACCACACTGTCTGTGTGGGTGGACCATTTCAGATTGTCAGTGATGTGTACGCCGAGGAACTTGAAGCTTTTTTTACCTTCTCCACTGCGGCTGTCTCCTGAAGTCCACCATCATCTCCTTCGTTTTGTTGACATTGAGGGAGAGGTTATTTTCCTGGCACCACTCCGCCAGGGCCCTCACCTCCTCCCTGTAGGCGGTCTCGTCATTGTTGGTAATCAGGCCTACTACTGTTGTGTCATCTACAAACTTGATGATTGAGTTGGAGGCGTGCGCGGCCACACAGTCATGGGTGAACAGGGAGTACAGGAAGGGGCTGAGCACGCACCCTTGTGGGGCCCCAGTGTTGAGGATCAGCGAAGTGGAGGTGTTGTTTCCTACCTTCACCACCTGGGGGCGGCCCGTCAGGAAGTCCAGGACCCAGTTGCACAGGGCGGGGTTCAGACCCAGGGCCCCGAGCTTAATGATGACTTTGGTGTTATAGATGTTGTGGCTGCTTGGCGTGATGTATTGTTCTCTACCTTCTTGCCCTTTGTGCTGTCGTCTGTGCCCAATAATGTTTGTACCATGTTTTGTGCTGCTACCATGTTGTGCTGCTACCATGTTGTCATGTTGTGTTGCTACCATGCTGTGTTGTCATGTGTTGTTGCCATGCTAGGATGTTGTCTTAGGTCTCTCGTTATGTATTGTTGTGGGGTGTCTCTTGTCGTGATGTGTGTTTTGTCCTACATTTTTATTTTTTAATCCCCTGTCCCTGCAGGAGGCCTTTTGCCTTTTGGTAGCCCGTCATTGTAAATAATAATTTGTTCTTAACTGACTTGCCTACTTAAATAAATGTTAAATAAATAAATAAAATATAAATATATAATGAACGTCAACTAATGGCATTACACATTTTATTCTTATTCAGACAAAAATATGTTCCATTAATCAATTCCTTTTTACAATCAGCACCTGTGTTTGGAATAATACTGATGGGAACAGTCATGAGGTAGTGAATGTTTTTCATGTCAACAACTTATCAATGTTCTCAGAACAACGTCATCACATTTTCATATTTCCTTTAGCTTGACGTCTAGTACACAAATTAACTCAATGAAACACAACAACAAAATTCAAGAGGTTTCAAGGTTAGAATCAAGAAATGCACATTATATTCATCTATTTAATAATTTACATTAAAAAAAATATCCAAAACATTTAATGAACATCTAAGGGCTTTATACTTACCCAATATATCAAAAGTTGATCATAACATTTTATTTGAATCCTCCCTGAGATTGGAAGGTTGGTAGTTGGAGACCCGGCTGAGTTACACCAAAGACTATAAACACGGGACCAGGTGCGTCTGCTTGGCACTGTTGGAAATTGTTTAGCGGACTATGAGATAAAACTGAGTTCATCATGAACATATTAGTGAACCTTCTTTGTGGCTAAACTGAATTGGGTAATTTCACCGTGTGTGCGACCCTTTTGATTTCCCCCTTCATAATAGGAGGCCTCCTGTCTGTGTGGGAACTGTGGAGCAGACACAGAGACACAGCATGTGGGAACAGACAGACGGGACAGACGTGTCTCCCATCATGCATCTGTCGACAAGGTGATGGTCACTAAACAGGGTAAACAATGTGTTCAAGAGCCACTTGTTCTGCCCCGCTGAGACTGACTGGGACGGGGTTTGGGAGAGCTTCACACGTCTCTGTTCTGCCCCGCTGAGACTGACTGGGACGGGGTTTGGGAGAGCTTCACACGTCTCTCTTCCTCTCTGAGGAGTGGTAACAGGTTCACAGGGTGTGTGGGTGTGTGTGTGTGTGTGTGTGGGTGTGTGTGTGTGTGTGTGTGTGTGTGTGTGTGGGTGTGTGTGTTTGTGTGTGTGTGTGGGTAAAAGAGGGAATCTGACCTAGGGGCTTTTACTTAAATCCATGGCTGTCCTATCTATGTTATCAGGGACTGAAACCAGCCTGACAAAAAAAAAAAATCAATTTTAGAATAAGGCTTAAATTAATTTTTAAGGAGTCTGTATACTTTCCGAAGGCATACATACATACACACTGAAAGGCATACATACATACATACATACATACACACATGCGGTGGCCTTTTGTCTCTCTCCTCACACAAAGTGATAAAGAGCGGCGCCAGCGGTCGAACAGAGTTTAAACTAAAACATGAGTGTTTTTTGCAAGATAAGGGATTTGATTGAGTGTATTACTATTGATTCTGAACTGAGTGAAAGTTTGAATGTAGCCGTCCACCATAGACAAAGGGAGTGGGCGGAGCAATAAAAAGTGCGGGAAACTGAAGAGGGAGGGAGGGATTTTAAAGCTAGGGTGTGTGTGGAGGGGGCACTACATAAGATGGAGGGAGAGAGGAGGTGAGGAGGTGCTACTCTGCAGACCGGCATCGGCTTTATTGAAATTGTAAGAAAGTCATTCTTAACTCTACAAAAAAACTCTGGAAGTATTTTGATTTGTAATAAAGTATAGTGATTGTTTCCCACCACAGCACTCAGCATTAAGGAGGTAGATTGGTGGGGGTAAGCGTCCTGTACAGGGGGACGTGTACATCAAGCTCGCTTATGCTATAGAAAGGCTCACAGCCGAGGCCAAGGTTACTTACTTTCTTTTATCCAGTCAAAGTTCATAATCAAAACAATAATAATACACATTTTATGAATGTAAAAGTAGGCAAATTTCTAAAAAAACATTCTCTCATATAAACAACAAATTAAAACACAATTTCTGTCAAAAACATAAGTCAGAACAACAGCCTCTCTACTCAATTTCAGGTCCTCTGACTGGGAAAATGTCTTTCCACAATGAGAGCTTCTCCTCCTGTGTATTTGTATGTATTCTTTCATGGTCTTTCAGGTTCCATAACCAGGTACATCTTATTCCACACTGAGAACAGTGGTAGGTCTTTTCTCCTGTGTGTGTCCTCCTCTCATGTGTTTTCGGGCTCCCTAACAAGGTAAAAGTACTTAGACATTGGGAGCAGTGGTCAGGTGTGTCGTCTCATGTGATGTAAGGTCCTGTAATCGTGAAAATCTCTTTCCACACTTGGAGCATTGGTAGGGCCTTTCTCCTGAGTGTATTCCTTTATGCCTTTTCAGGCTTCCTAAACGGGTAAAACTCTTTCCACAGAAGGAACATTGGAAAGGCTTTTCTCTTGTGTGTGTCCTCTTGTGTTCTTTTAGGTTGCCTAACGTGGTCAAACTCTTTCCGCACAGGGAGCAGTGGTGAGGCTTCTCTCCTGTATGTATTCTCTTATGTATTTCCAGGGTGTCTAAATTAGAAAAATACTTTCCACACTGGGAACAGTAATAGGGCTTCTCCCCTGTGTGCATTCTCTCGTGTTTTTTCAGATGTCCTAACTTGGTAAATCTCTTTCCGCACTCAAAGCAGTGGTAAGGCTTTTCCCCTGTGTGCGTCCTCTCATGTGATTTCTGGTCTTGTGATTGTGAAAATCGCTTTCCACAATGGGAGCAGAGGTAAGGCTTTTCTCCTGAGTGTATTCCTTTATGCCTTTTCAGGCTCCCTATCCGGGTAAAACTCTTTCCACACTGGGAACATTGGAAAGGCTTTTCTCTTGTGTGTGTCCTCTCATGCTCTTTTAGATTGCCTAACATGGTAAAACTCTTTCCGCACAGGGAGCAGTGGTAAGGCTTCTCTCCCGTATGGATTCTCTTATGTATTTTCAGGCTCCCTAACTGAGTAAATCTCTTTCCACACTGGGAGCAGTGGTAGGTCTTCCTCCCTGCTGTATGTATTTCCTCATGCCTATTCAGGGCCCTTAACCAGGTAAAACTCTTTCCACACTGGGAACATTGGAAAGGCTTTTCTCCTGTGTGCATCTTCTCATGCTGTTTTAGGTCCCCTAACCACCTAAAACTCCTTTCACAGTGGGAGCAGTGGTGTGGTCTTGCTGGTTTGGGCGTCTCTGGGTCTGGTTCCCCTGAAGACCTCTTCCTGCTGTCAGAGTGAGATTCTGGTCTCTCTCCTGCCAAAGAGAGTATTTAGTTAAACCGAGACCTGAATGAAACCTCCACATGATAAACTGTCTTCCTGTTGAGAACAAGTTCTCATTTACAAACTGCGACCTGGCCAAGATAAAGCAAAGCAGTGCGATAAAAACAACAACACAGAGTTACATATGGGGTAAACAAAACATAAAGTCAAAAATACAACAGAAAATATATATACAGTGTATGCGAATGTAGTAACTTATGGAGGTAAGGCAATAAATAGGCCATAGTGCAAAATAGTTACAATTTCGTATTAACACTGGAATGATAGATGTGCAAAAGATGATGCGCAAATAGAGATACTGGGGTGCAAAAGAGCAAAATAAATAACAATATTGGGATGAGGTAGTTGGGTGGGCTAATTGGGCTAACACCCAATTCCCCTGTGTGAAAAAGTAATTGCCCGCTTACACTCAATAACTGGTTGTGCCACCTTTAGCTGCAATGACTCCAACCAAATGCTTCCTGTAGAGTCTCTCACGTCGCTGTGGAGGAATTTTGGCCCACTCTTCCATGCAGAACTGCTTTAACTCAGTGACGTGTGGGTTTTCAAGCATGAACTGCTCGTTTCAAGTCCTGCCACAACATCTCAATTGGGATTAGGTCTGGACTTTGACTAGGTCACTCAAAAACTTCCAATTTGTTGCTTTTTAGCAATTTTCATGTAGACTTGATTGTGTGTTTTGGATCATTGTCTTGCTGCATGACCCAGCTGGGCTTCAGCTTACAGACGGATGGTCTGATATTCTCCTGTAGAATTCTCTGATACAGAGCAGAATTCATGGTTCCTTCTATTAAGGCAAGTCGTCCAGGTCCTGAGGCAGCAAAGCATCCCCAAACCATCACACCACCACCACGCTTGACCTTTGGTATGATGTTCTTACTGTGGAATGCAGAGTTTGGTTTTCGCCAGGCATTACTGGAACCATGTCGTCCAAAAAGTTATACTTTTGAATCATCTGTCCATAGAACGTTCTTCCAAGAGTCTTGATGATCATCCAGGTGCTTTTTGGCAAACTTGAGTCAACTTTTTGGACGGGATGGGTCCCATTATGCCTGGCGAAAACCAAACACTGCATTCCACAGTAAGAACCTCATACCAACGGTCAAGCGTGGTGGTGGTGGTGGTGGTGTGATGGTTTGGGGATCTTTTGCTGCAGGAAGCATTTGGTTGGACTCATTGCAGCTAAAGGTGGCACAACCAGTTATTGAGTGTAAGGGGGCAATTACTTTTTCACACAGGGGAATTGGGTGTTGCATAACTTAGTTTATGAAATAAATATGTAATTGTTGTGTTATTTGTTCACTTATGTTCCCTTTATCTAATATTAGGTTTTGGTTGAAGATCTGATAACATTCAGTAGTGTGATATCCTTAAGTGCAGGAGGGTGATAGTTTGTAGTGTGATATCCTTAAGTGCAGGAGGGTGATAGTTTGCAGTGTGATATCCTTAAGTGCAGGAGGGTGATAGTTTGTAGTGTGATTTCCTTAAGTGCAGGAGGGTGATCGTTTGTAGTGTGATTTCCTTAAGTGCAGGAGGGTGATCGTTTGTAGGGTGATTTCCTTAAGTGCAGGAGGGTGATCGTTTGTAGTGTGATTTCCTTAAGTGCAGGAGGGTGATAGTTTGTAGTGTGATTTCCTTAAGTGCAGGAGGGTGATCGTTTGTAGTGTGATTTCCTTAAGTGCAGGAGGGTGATCGTTTGTAGTGTGATTTCCTTAAGTGCAGGAGGGTGATCGTTTGTAGTGTGATTTCCTTAAGTGCAGGAGGGTGATCGTTTGTAGTGTGATTTCCTTAAGTGCAGGAGGGTGATAGTTTGTAGTGTGATTTCCTTAAGTGCAGGAGGGTGATAGTTTGTAGTGTGATTTCCTTAAGTGCAGGAGGGGGATAGTTTGTAGTGTGATTTCCTTAAGTGCAGGAGGGTGATAGTTTGTAGTGTGATTTCCTTAAGTGCAGGAGGGTGATAGTTTGTAGTGTGATTTCCTTAAGTGCAGGAGGGTGATAGTTTGTAGTGTGATTTCCTTAAGTGCAGGAGGGTGATCGTTTGTAGTGTGATTTCCTTAAGTGCAGGAGGGTGATCGTTTGTAGTGTGATTTCCTTAAGTGCAGGAGGGTGATCGTTTGTAGTGTGATTTCCTTAAGTGCAGGAGGGTGATCGTTTGTAGTGTGATATCCTTAAGTGCAGGAGGGTGATCGTTTGTAGTGTGATTTCCTTAAGTGCAGGAGGGTGATAGTTTGTAGTGTGATATCCTTAAGTGCAGGAGGGTGATAGTTTGTAGTGTGATTTCCTTAAGTGCAGGAGGGTGATAGTTTGTAGTGTGATTTCCTTAAGTGCAGGAGGGTGATAGTTTGTAGTGTGATTTCCTTAAGTGCAGGAGGGTGATAGTTTGTAGTGTGATTTCCTTAAGTGCAGGAGGGTGATCGTTTGTAGTGTGATTTCCTTAAGTGCAGGAGGGTGATAGTTTGTAGTGTGATTTCCTTAAGTGCAGGAGGGTGATAGTTTGTAGTGTGATTTCCTTAAGTGCAGGAGGGTGATCGTTTGTAGTGTGATTTCCTTAAGTGCAGGAGGGTGATAGTTTGTAGTGTGATTTCCTTAAGTGCAGGAGGGTGATAGTTTGTAGTGTGATTTCCTTAAGTGCAGGAGGGTGATAGTTTGTAGTGTGATTTCCTTAAGTGCAGGAGGGTGATCGTTTGTAGTGTGATTTCCTTAAGTGCAGGAGGGTGATCGTTTGTAGTGTGATTTCCTTAAGTGCAGGAGGGTGATCGTTTGTAGTGTGATTTCCTTAAGTGCAGGAGGGGGATAGTTTGTAGTGTGATTTCCTTAAGTGCAGGAGGGGGATAGTTTGTAGTGTGATTTCCTTAAGTGCAGGAGGGGGATAGTTTGTAGTGTGATTTCCTTAAGTGCAGGAGGGTGATAGTTTGTAGTGTGATTTCCTTAAGTGCAGGAGGGTGATAGTTTGTAGTGTGATTTCCTTAAGTGCAGGAGGGTGATCGTTTGTAGTGTGATTTCCTTAAGTGCAGGAGGGTGATCGTTTGTAGTGTGATTTCCTTAAGTGCAGGAGGGTGATAGTTTGTAGTGTGATTTCCTTAAGTGCAGGAGGGTGATAGTTTGTAGTGTGATTTCCTTAAGTGCAGGAGGGTGATCGTTTGTAATGTGATTTCCTTAAGTGCAGGAGGGTGATAGTTTGTAGTGTGATTTCCTTAAGTGCAGGAGGGTGATAGTTTGTAGTGTGATTTCCTTAAGTGCAGGAGGGTGATCGTTTGTAGTGTGATTTCCTTAAGTGCAGGAGGGTGATAGTTTGTAGTGTGATTTCCTTAAGTGCAGGAGGGTGATAGTTTGTAGTGTGATTTCCTTAAGTGCAGGAGGGTGATAGTTTGTAGTGTGATTTCCTTAAGTGCAGGAGGGTGATAGTTTGTAGTGTGATTTCCTTAAGTGCAGGAGGGTGATAGTTTGTAGTGTGATTTCCTTAAGTGCAGGAGGGTGATAGTTTGTAGTGTGATTTCCTTAAGTGCAGGAGGGTGATCGTTTGTAGTGTGATTTCCTTAAGTGCAGGAGGGTGATCGTTTGTAGTGTGATATCCTTAAGTGCAGGAGGGTGATCGTTTGTAGTGTGATTTCCTTAAGTGCAGGAGGGTGATAGTTTGTAGTGTGATATCCTTAAGTGCAGGAGGGTGATAGTTTGTAGTGTGATTTCCTTAAGTGCAGGAGGGTGATAGTTTGTAGTGTGATTTCCTTAAGTGCAGGAGGGTGATAGTTTGTAGTGTGATTTCCTTAAGTGCAGGAGGGTGATCGTTTGTAGTGTGATTTCCTTAAGTGCAGGAGGGTGATCGTTTGTAGTGTGATTTCCTTAAGTGCAGGAGGGTGATAGTTTGTAGTGTGATTTCCTTAAGTGCAGGAGGGTGATAGTTTGTAGTGTGATTTCCTTAAGTGCAGGAGGGTGATCGTTTGTAGTGTGATTTCCTTAAGTGCAGGAGGGTGATCGTTTGTAGTGTGATTTCCTTAAGTGCAGGAGGGTGATCGTTTGTAGTGTGATTTCCTTAAGTGCAGGAGGGTGATCGTTTGTAGTGTGATTTCCTTAAGTGCAGGAGGGGGATAGTTTGTAGTGTGATTTCCTTAAGTGCAGGAGGGTGATAGTTTGTAGTGTGATTTCCTTAAGTGCAGGAGGGGGATAGTTTGTAGTGTGATTTCCTTAAGTGCAGGAGGGTGATAGTTTGTAGTGTGATTTCCTTAAGTGCAGGAGGGTGATAGTTTGTAGTGTGATTTCCTTAAGTGCAGGAGGGTGATAGTTTGTAGTGTGATTTCCTTAAGTGCAGGAGGGGGATAGTTTGTAGTGTTATTTCCTTAAGTGCAGGAGGGTGATAGTTTGTAGTGTGATTTCCTTAAGTGCAGGAGGGTGATAGTTTGTAGTGTGATTTCCTTAAGTGCAGGAGGGTGATCGTTTGTAATGTGATTTCCTTAAGTGCAGGAGGGTGATAGTTTGTAGTGTGATTTCCTTAAGTGCAGGAGGGTGATAGTTTGTAGTGTGATTTCCTTAAGTGCAGGAGGGTGATCGTTTGTAGTGTGATTTCCTTAAGTGCAGGAGGGTGATAGTTTGTAGTGTGATTTCCTTAAGTGCAGGAGGGTGATAGTTTGTAGTGTGATTTCCTTAAGTGCAGGAGGGTGATCGTTTGTAGTGTGATTTCCTTAAGTGCAGGAGGGTGATAGTTTGTAGTGTGATTTCCTTAAGTGCAGGAGGGTGATAGTTTGTAGTGTGATTTCCTTAAGTGCAGGAGGGTGATCGTTTGTAGTGTGATTTCCTTAAGTGCAGGAGGGTGATAGTTTGTAGTGTGATATCCTTAAGTGCAGGAGGGTGATAGTTTGTAGTGTGATTTCCTTAAGTGCAGGAGGGGGATAGTTTGTAGTGTGATTTCCTTAAGTGCAGGAGGGTGATAGTTTGTAGTGTGATTTCCTTAAGTGCAGGAGGGTGATAGTTTGTAGTGTGATTTCCTTAAGTGCAGGAGGGTGATCGTTTGTAATGTGATTTCCTTAAGTGCAGGAGGGTGATAGTTTGTAGTGTGATTTCCTTAAGTGCAGGAGGGTAATAGTTTGTAGTGTGATTTCCTTAAGTGCAGGAGGGTGATAGTTTGTAATGTGATTTGCGTATCTTAATTTCCACTGTTCGTGAATAATATGGTTAATAATGTAGGCAGTTCATGTGAAGGATTGTTACCTCTAACCAGGACTGACATTACAAAGATTACATTTTTGGAAAGTAATTATTATTTTAGCAAACAATTATTGTGATTCGTCCTATATTGTCCCTAACATCATAACCCCATAGCAACAGATGTGGGATACATACACACACACGACCCCTGCCCAATGAAAAGAGCCTACCAGACGAGCTAAATGACTTCTATGC
The DNA here is from genome assembly GCA_031479575.1 of Coregonus ussuriensis. Classification (NCBI taxonomy): domain Eukaryota; kingdom Metazoa; phylum Chordata; class Actinopteri; order Salmoniformes; family Salmonidae; genus Coregonus; species Coregonus ussuriensis. The sequence goes on from CM062510.1 coordinate 20,743,601, forward strand.
GCACTTTGAGGCAAGCAACATTGAAGCATGCATGAGAGCACCAGTTGATCCGGACGACTGTGTGATCATGATAGATTGACAGCTCATCTACCTTTTTGGGCAGTGAGCCCACGCCCACTTCGTCTGGTTGGTTGTCTACCATGGTGACCCTATACTATTCTAATGTATTAGCTCCACTTCGTCTGGTTATTTGTCTACCATGGTGACCCTATACTATTCTAATGTATTAGCTCCACTTCGTCTGGTTATTTGTCTACCATGGTGACCCTATACTATTCTAATGTATTAGCTCCACTTCGTCTGGTTATTTGTCTACCATGGTGACCCTATACTATTCTAATGTATTAGCTCCACTTCGTCTGGTTATTTGTCTACCATGGTGACCCTATACTATTCTAATGTATTAGCTCCACTTTGTCTGGTTGGAGTTCATACAGCTCCTGGATTGAGTATGTCAATGCAAGTGTTTGTTCCTCCGTTACCGCTGCTGCCACTGTATCCAATAGATGGGCAAACATCCAGAGGTTGCTAAGGAGTTGAGTGTAGAGATTTGTATCCACGTAATCACTTGAGACAACAAAAAGTAAAAAAAAAAAAAAAAAAAACAGATAACATTGCTTTCTGAGTGGCTAAAACAATATCTGTCCCTGTGTCCTCTCTGAATCATGGCATCATATCTGGCCCTGTGCCCTCTCTGAATCATGGCATCATATCTGGCCCTGTGCCCTCTCTGAATCATGGCATCATATCTGGCCCTGTGCCCTCTCTGAATCGTGGCATTGAATGCTTTAGCAGGATTCTTTCTCTTCGCAACTGGCTACGTGATTATTGCAGCTCAATGGGGGTGCAACTTCTGTTGGAAACAAAAACACATTTTATAAAGGAGGATGGGGATCCACCCGAATAATTTGGGTTCTTGGATCCTTTCACAGCACTATGAAGCTGCGTTGAGACAATGAATTATCAATGACCCAAGCCCTTTCACAGCACTATGAAGCTGTGTTGAGACAATGAATTTATCAATGACCCAAAGCCCTTTCACAGCACTATGAAGCTGCGTTGAGACAATGAATTTATCAATGACCCAAGCCCTTTCACAGCACTATGAAGCTGCGTTGAGACAATGAATTTATCAATGACCCAAGCCCTTTCACAGCACTATGAAGCTGCGTTGAGACAATGAATTTATCAATGACCCAAGCCCTTTCACAGCACTATGAAGCTGCGTTGAGACAATGAATTTATCAATGACCCAAGCCCTTTCACAGCACTATGAAGCTGCGTTGAGACAATGAATTTATCAATGACCCAAGCCCTTTCACAGCACTATGAAGCTGCGTTGAGACAATGAATGATCAATGACCCCAAGCCCTTTCACAGCACTATGAAGCTGCGTTGAGACAATGAATGATCAATGACCCCAAGCCCTTTCACAGCACTATGAAGCTGCGTTGAGACAATGAATTTATCAATGACCCAAGCCCTTTCACAGCACTATGAAGCTGCGTTGAGACAATTAATTTATCAATGACCCAAGCCCTTTCACAGCACTATGAAGCTGCGTTGAGACAATGAATTTATCAATGACCCAAAGCCCAGCACAGTGAATCCATACTATTGTGTGGCTGATATGTCATAATGCTTCAGCAAATGTACTGTGCCTTTCGGAAAGTATTCAGACCCCTTGACTTCGTCAGACCAGATCATGTAGTTTCTAAGAGTCCAAGCAGGGCTGTCATGTGCCTTTTTACTGAGGAGTGGCTTCCGTCTGGCCACTCTGTCATAAAGGTTCTGATTGGTGGAGTGCTGCAGAGAGATGGTTGTCCTTCTGGGAAGTTCTCCCATCTCCACAGAGAGGAACTCTAGAGCTCTCAAGGATGATCAATGGAAAACAGGATGCACCTGAGCTCAATTTCGAGTCTCATAGCAAAGGGTCTGAACACTTATGTAAATAAGGTATTCCTGTTTTTTTATTTTTTTTTAATCAATTTGCAAACATTTCTAAAAACCTGTTTTCACTTTGTCATTATGGGGTATTGTGTGGAAAATGTTTTATCTAATCCATTTTAGAATAAGGCTGTAACGTAACAAAATGTGAAAAAAGTCAAGGGGGCTGAATACTTTCCGAAGTCACTGTACATTATCCCAGGGGCGTTGGTAGAGACAACGTAAGTAACCTAATTTATGTCCCTCTTACTGCCCGGAATGCCTCTAATGATCCCACAGCAGTAATCATGTGCCAGAGTTCTACTGTTAGCACTGAGGCGGTGTGCCCTAGCAGGAAGTCCACTGTGTGCAGCTCACTCTGCACTAACATAAATAACATGAGCATGTTATTTATAAAGCAATGAAAACAAGCAAGCATCCCAGAAAAGTGCACAAAATAGACAACGTTAACATATGTAGCTTAAGTAACAAGGTTCATGAAATCAATAACTTGCTAGTAACAGATGACATTCATATTCTGACTATCTCTGAAAACTCACTTAGATAATACCTTTGATGATACAGTGATAGCAATAAATGGTTATAAGATCTACAGAAAAGACAGAAATGCCAGTGGTGGAGGTGTGGCTGTTTATATTCAGAACCACATTCCTGTAAAGATTAGAGAGGATGTCATGGTGAATACTGTTGAAGTAATATGGCTACAGGTTCATCTGCCTCACCTAAAGCCCATTCTGGTGGGAAGCTGCTATAGACCAAGTGCTAACAGTCACAATCTGGATAACATGTGTGAAATGCTTGATAATGTATGTGATATCAACAAAGAGGTATATTTTCTGGGTTATTTCAATATTGACTGGCTTTCAACAAGCTGCCCACTCAAGAGAAAGCTTCAAACTGTAACCAGTGCCTGCAACCTGGTTCAGGTTATCAGTAACCCTGGATTGTAAACTGTCATGGTCAAAACATATTGATACAACAGTAGCTAAGATTGGGAGAAGTCTGTCCATAATAAAGCGCTACTCTGCATTCTTAACAACAATATCAACAAGGCAGGTCTTACAGGCCCTAGTTTTGTTGCTCCTGGACTACTGTTCAGTCGTGTGGTCAGGTGACACAAAGAGGGACCTCGTAAAATTACAGTTGGCTCAGAACAGGGCAGCACGGCTGGCCCTTAAATGTACACAGGGAGCTAACATTAATGATATGCATGTCAATCTCTCATGGCTCAAAGTGGAGGAGACATTGACTTCAGTGTTGACAAGCTGAATGTACCGAGGTGTCTGCTTAAACTACTATCACACAGCTCAGACACCCATGCATACCCCACAAGACATGCCACCAGAGGTCTCTTCACAGTCCCCAAGTCCAGAACAGACTATGGGAGGCAAACAGTACTACATAGAGCCATGACTACATGGAACTCTATTCCACATCAAGTAACTGATGCAAGCAGTAGAATCAGATTTAAAGAACAGATAAAAATATACCTTATGAAGAGCGGGGACTGTGAAGCAACACAAACATAGGCATAGACACATGATAAGACACGTACTATATACACACCTACACATGGATGTTGTATTGTAGATATGTGGTAGTAGAATAGTGGCCTGAGGAAACACACTAAATGAGTTGTGAAAAGTGTTATGAAGTGTAATGTCATGTAATATTTTAAATTGTATATAACTGCCTTTATGTTGCTGGACCTCAGGAAGAGTAGCTGCTGCCTTGGCAGGAACTAATGGGGATCCATAATAAACCCCAGGAAGAGTAGCTGCTGCCTTGGCAGGAACTAATGGGGATCCATAATAAACCCCAGGAAGAGTAGCTGCTGCCTTGGCAGGAACTAATGGGGATCCATAATAAACCCCAGGAAGAGTAGCCGCTGCCTTGGCAGGAACTAATGGGGATCCATAATAAACCCCAGGAAGAGTAGCTGCTGCCTTGGCAGGAACTAATGGGGATCCATAATAAACCCCAGGAAGAGTAGCTGCTGCCTTGGCAGGAACTAATGGAGATCCATAATAAACCCCAGGAAGAGTAGCTGCTGCCTTGGCAGGAACTAATGGGGATCCATAATAAACCCCAGGAAGAGTAGCTGCTGCCTTGGCAGGAACTAATGGGGATCCATAATAAACCCCAGGAAGAGTAGCTGCTGCCTTGGCAGTACATTGGAGTAAAACAAGCTTATATGTTGGGTGCTGACGGGGTACGACAGTTGAACTAACCTCAGTGGGCATATATAAGTTATATTCTCCAAGATTCAATGGTAAGGCCCAGAGCCATGTATACTGAACTAAAATCTAAAAGCAACATGCAACAATTTCTACAGTTTTACTGAGTTACAGTTCATATAACAAATCAGTCAATTGAAATAAATTCGTTAGGCCCTAATCTATGGATTTCACATGACTGGGAATACAGATATGCATCTGTTGGTCACAGATACTTTAAAAAAAATGGGCCTCAGGATCTTGTCACGGTATTTTTGTGCGTTCAAATTGCCATAGATAAAATGCAATTTGTATATGTGGTCTAAGGTTTTGAGGCCAGTTGGATGTACTGTCAAATTCTCTAAAACGACAGAGTGCCCCATTTCTACAATTGTGTTCGTTGTCCGTAGCCTACGCATGCCCATACCATAACCATGGGGTCTGTTCACATCAGCAAACCGCTCACTCACACGACGCCACGTGGTCTACGTTTGTGAGGCCTGTTGGACGTACTGTCAAATTCTCTAAAGCGACACTGGAGGTGGCTCAGGGTAGAGAACTTAACATTCATTTATCTGGCAACAGCTCTGGTGGACATTTCTCCAGTCAGCATGCCAATTGCACACTCTCAAAACTTGTATCAAAACAATACATTAATTCAACAAGTGCAGTTTGTGACCCTGCTTTTAAAACAGTACTCACTGGTGTTAATCAGATCTTCAGTCTCCTCTTCCTCTCCAAAAGGTTCTTTCACCATAACAGCCTCCTCTTCCTCCTTTTTCATTCTGAAAGCTTCTACCTCCTCTTCCTCCACTGTGATGGCCTCTATCCCCTCTTCCTCTTTCACTCTAAAAGGTTCTTCCTCTTCTTTCACTGTAACATTCTCCTCCTCTTCTTTCAATGTGATACTGATAGCCTCCTCTTCCTCCACTGTGATGGCCTCTATCCCCTCTTCCTCTTTCACTCTGAAAGGTTCTTCCTCTTCTTTCACTGAAACATCCTCCTGTTCTTCTTTCACGACAATGTTCAGCCCCAGAGCTTCTTTTTCCGTCCAACAGACCTCCTCTTCTTTAGCAGGTGGGTAGTTGCTTAGTGAGCTCATGGTCGGTGATGTTAGCTAGCTAGATTGCTAGTTAGCGTTAACGACTAGCCTGGTTCTAAGCTAAATTAGCAAGCCAGCTAGCTACTAACCTGATTAACAACGTAAATATTAAATTAAATGGGGCAACTAGCTATACGAAATTAGTATGTTTAAAACACAGGGACAAATATACAACGAAACAGTCTAAAGAGCTTGAATGTTTCGTCTATATTGGCTCGCAAGCTACGGAGGTGGCTGACTAGATGTTGTTGAAAACGTCCCGTCTCGTCCACTAGATTATACGTCACGCTGGCAGCAACGCCTGAAACACGCAGATCTCCATCTGGAGTGGTGCAATAATGCAATAAAATGCAAATTAATTACTTAAAAATCATACAATGTGATTTTCTGGATTTTTGTTTTAGATTCCGTCTCTCACAGTTTAAGTGTACCTATGATAAAAATGACAGACCTCTACATGCTTTGTAAGTAGGAAAACCTGCAACATCGGCAGTGTATAAAAAATACTTGTTCTCCCCACTGTATATAAACTCAGCAAAAAAATAAAAAAATGTCCCTTTTTCAGGACCCTGTCTTTCAAAGATAATTCGTAAAAATCCAAATAACTTCACAGATCTTCATTGTAAAGGGTTTAAACACTGTTTCCCATGCTTGTTCAATGAACCATAAACAATTAATGAACATGCACCTGTGGAACGGTCGTTAAGACACTAAAAGCTTACAGACGGTCACAGTTATGAAAACTTAGGACACTAAAGAGGCCTTTCTACTGACTTTGAAAAACACAAAAAGAAAGATGCCCAGGATCCCTGCTCATCTGCGTGAAAGTGCCTTAGGCATGCTGCAAGGAGGCATGAGGACTGCAGATGTGGCCAGGGCAATAAATTGCAATGTCCGTACTGTGTGACGCCTAAGACAGTGCTACAGGGAGACAGGACGGACAGCTGATCGTCCTCGCAGTGGCAGACCATGTGTAACAACACCTGCACAGGATCGGTACATCCGAACATCACACCTGCGGGACAGGTACAGGATGGCAACAACAACTGCCCGAGTAACACCAGGAACGCACAATCCCTCCATCAGTGCTCAGACTGTCCGCAACAGGCTGAGAGAGGCTGGACTGATGGCTTGTAGGCCTGTTGTAAGGCAGGTCCTCACCAGACATCACCGGCAACAACGTCGCTTATGGGCACAAACCCACCGTTGTTGGACCAGACAGGACTGGTAACAAGTGCTCTTCACTGACGAGTCGCGGTTTTGTCTCACCAGGGGTGATGGTCGGATTCGTGTTTATCTTCGAAGGAATGAGCGTTACACCAAGGCCTGTACTCTGGAGCGGGATCGATTTGGAAGTGGAGTGTCCGTCATGGTCTGGGGCGGTGTGTCACAGCATCATCTGACTGAGCTTGTTGTCATTGCAGGCAATCTCAACGCTGTGCGTTAAAGCGAAGACATCATCCTCCCTCATGTGGTACCCTTCCTGCAGGCTCATCCTGACATGACCCTCCAGCATGACAATGCCACCAGCCATACTGCTCGTTCTGTGTGTGATTTCCTGCAAGACAAATCACACACAGATTGACACAGTTGACAGTCGGAGGATTTCTTTTTTTGTTGAGATTATATATATATATATATATACACTGCTCAAGAAAATAAAGGGAACACTAAAATAACACATCTAGATCTGTATGAATGAAATAATCTTATTAAATACTTTTTTCTTAACATAGTTGAATGTGCTGACAACAAAATCACACAAAAATTATCAATGGAAATCAAATTTATCAACCCATGGAGGTCTGGATTTGGAGTCACACTAACATTAAAGTGGAAAACCACACTACAGGCTGATCCAACTTTGATGTAATGTCCTTAAAACAAGTCAAAATTAGGCTCAGTAGTGTGTGTGGCCTCCACGTGCCTGTATGACCTCCCTACAACGCCTGGGCATGCTCCTGATGAGGTGGCGGATGGTCTCCTGAGGGATCTCCTCCCAGACCTGGACTAAAGCATCCGCCAACTCCTGGACAGTCTGTGGTGCAACATGGCGTTGGTGGATGGAGCGAGACATGATGTCCCAGATGTGCTCAATTGGATTCAGGTCTGGGGAACGGGCGGGCCAGTCCATAGCATCAATGCCTTCCTCTTGCAGGAACTGCTGACACACTCCAGCCACATGAGGTCTAGCATTGTCTTGCATTAGGAGAAACCCAGGGCCAACCGCACCAGCATATGGTCTCACAAGGGGTCTGAGGATCTCATCTCGGTACCTAATGGCAGTCAGGCTACCTCTGGCGAGCACATGGAGGGCTGTGCGGCCCCCCAAAGAAATGCCACCCCTCACCATGACTGACACACCGCCAAACCGGTCATACTGGAGGATGTTGCAGGCAGCAGAACGTTCTCCACGGCGTCTCCATACTCTGTCACGTCTGTCACATGTGCTCAGTGTGAACCTGCTTTCATCTGTGAAGAGCACAGGGCGCCAGTGGCGAATTTGCCAATCTTGGTTTTCTCTGGCAAATGCCAAACGTCCTGCACGGTGTTGGGCTGTAAGCACAACCCCACCTGTGGACGTCGGGCCCTCATACCACCCTCATGGAGTCGGTTTCTGACCGTTTGAGCAGACACATGCACATTTGTGGCCTGCTGGAGGTCATTTTGCAGGGCTCTGGCAGTGCTCCTCCTGCTCCTCCTTGCACAAAGGCGGAGGTAGTGGTCCTGCTGCTGGGTTGTTGCCCTCCTAAGGCCTCCTCCACGTCTCCTGATGTACTGGCCTGTCTCCTGGTAGCGCCTCCATGCTCTGGACACTACGCTGACAGACACAGCAAACCTTCTTGCCACAGCTCGCATTGATGTGCCATCCTGGATGAGCTGCACTACCTGAGCCACTTGTGTGGGTTGTAGACTCCGTCTCATGCTACCACTAGAGTGAAAGCACCGCCAGCATTCAAAAGTGACCAAAACATCAGCCAGGAAGCATAGGAACTGAGAAGTGGTCGGTGGTCACCACCTGCAGAACCACTCCTTTATTGGGGGTGTCTTGCTAATTACCTATAATTTCCACCTGTTGTTTATTCCATTTGCACAACAGTATGTGACATTTATTGTCAATCAGTGTTGCTTCCTAAGTGGACAGTTTGATTTCACAGAAGTGTGATTGACTTGGAGTTACATTGTGTTGTTTAAGTGTTCCCTTTATTTTTTTTAGCAGCGTATATAGCCATTGATTCTTGAAGAATATAACACATGCCTCATGAGCTTAGTTCAACTGTCGTACCCTATCAGATCCCAAAATAAGCTTTTTTTACTCCAATGTTTAGAAACAATGTAAATGTAAACCAACACTGTATCGCCTCAACATGGTTAAAACTATAATGTTGATATCATTGATTCTTGTATATAGAGCTGCAGAAAAAATTAAGAGACCACTGCAAAAATATCAGTTTCTCTGGTTTCACTATTTATAGGTATGTGTTTGGGTAAAAATAACATGTTTGTTTTATTCTATAAACTACTGACAACATTTCTCCCAAATTCCAAATAAAATTATTGTAATTTAGAGCATTTATTTGCAGAAAATGACAACTGGTCAAAATAACATAAAAATATGCAGTGTTGTCAGACCTCGAATAATGCAAAGAAAATAAGTTCATGTTCATTTTTAAACAACACAATACTAATGTTTTAACTAAGGAAGAGTTCAGAAATCAATATTTGGTGGAATAACCCTGATTTTCAATCACAGCTTTCATGCGTCTTGGCCTGCTCTCCACCAGTCTTTCACATTGATGTTGGGTGACTTTATGCCACTCCTGGCGCAAGAATTCAAGCAGCTCGGCTTTGTTTGATGGCTTGTGACCATCCATCTTCCTCTTGATCACATTCCAGAAGTTTTCAATGGGGTTCAGGTCTGGAGATTGGGGCTGGCCATGACAGGGTCTTGATCTGGTGGTCCTCCATCCACACCTTGATTGACCTGGCTTTGTGGCATAGCGCATTGTCCTGCTGGAAAAACCAATCCTCAGAGTTGGGGAACAATGTCAGAGCAAAAGGAAGCAAGTTTTCTTCCAGGACAACTTTGTGCGTGGCTTGATTCATGCGTCCTTCACAAAGACAAATCTGCCCGATTCCAGCCTTGCTGAAGCACCCCCAGATCATCACCGATCCTTCACCAAATTTCACAGTGGGTGCGAGACACTGTTGCTTGTAGGCCTCTCCAGGTCTCCGTCTAACCATTAGACGACCAGGTGTTGGGCAAAGCTGAAAATTGGACTCCTCAGAGAAGATTACCTTCCTCCAGTCCTCTACGGTCCAATCCTTATGGTCTTTTGCAAACCTCAGCCTGGCTCTTCTTTGCTTCTCATTGATGAAGGGCTTTTTTCTAGCTTTGCACGACTTCAGCCCTGCCCCTAGGAGCATGTTTCGAACCGTCCTCGCCATGCACTTCACCCCAGCTGCCGTTTGCCATTATTATTGTAGGTCACTTGATGTCATCCTACGGTTGCTGAGTGACATTCGAATGAGTTGGCGGTCATCCCGGTCAGTAGAGAGTCGTTTTCGCCCTCTGCCAGTCTGTAGCTTTGTTGTCCCCAATGTCTGCTGCTTGACCTTGTTCTTATGAACCGCTGTCTTTGAAATTTGAATTGAACCCTTCTTTTCCACACTCAAAACATTCCTTTTCAACTATTTTGGCATGGTCAATAGTTATTTTTTGATGACCACAGCAGTGGTTTTTATACTTTTCCTCGTTAAATAAGATTTGGTTCAGGTGATCACCTAATCAGTACCTAATTCAGTAGAATGAGGTGTGCCTGTGTTGGAATTCAACAGACACTGGAATGGAATGGCTGTCATACATGTAGAGATGCTGATTTAAGAAAAATGTGCAGTGGTCCTTAATATTTTCCACAGCTGTATACAGTGGGGGAAAAAAGTATTTAGTCAGCCACCAATTGTGCATTTTCTCCCACTTAAAAAGATGAGAGAGACCTGTAATTTTCATCATAGGTACACGTCAACTATGACAGACAAAATGAGAAAAAAAAATCCAGAAAATCACATTGTAGGATTTTTTATGAATTTATTTGCAAATGATGGTGGAAAATAAGTATTTGGTCAATAACAAAAGTTTCTCAATACTTTGTTATATACCCTTTGTTGGCAATGACACAGGTCAAACGTTTTCACACACTGTTGCTGGCCCAATTTTGGCCCATTCCTCCATGCAGATCTCCTCTAGAGCAGTGATGTTTTGGGGCTGTCGCTGGGCAACATGGACTTTCAACTCCCTCCAAAGATTTTCTATGGGGTTGAGATCTGGAGACTGGCTAGGCCACTCCAGGACCTTGAAATGCTTCTTACGAAGCCACTCCTTCGTTGCCCGGGCGGTGTGTTTGGGATCATTGTCATGCTGAAAGACCCAGCCACGTTTCATCTTCAATGCCCTTGCTGATGGAAGGAGGTTTTCACTTAAAAATTCACGATACATGGCCCCATTCATTCTTTCCTTTACACGGATCAGTCGTCCTGGTCCCTTTGCAGAAAAACAGCCCCAAAGCATGATGTTTCCACCCTCATACTTCACAGTAGGTATGGTGTTCTTTGGATGCAACTCAGCATTCTTTGTCCTCCAAAGACGACGAGTTGAGTTTTTACCAAAAAGTTCTATTTTGGTTTCATCTGACCATATGACATTCTCCCAATCCTCTTCTGGATCATCCAAATGCACTCTAGCACACTTCAGACGGACATGTACTGGCTTAAGCAGGGGGACACGTCTGGCGCAGCAGGATTTGAGTCCCTGGCGGCGTAGTGTGTTACTGATGGTAGGCTTTGTTACTTTGGTCCCAGCTCTCTGCAGGTCATTCACTAGGTCCCCCCGTGTGGTTCTGGGATTTTTGCTCACCGTTCTTGTGATCATTTTGACCCCACGGGGTGAGATCTTGCTTGGAGCCTCAGATCGAGGGAGATTATCAGTGGTCTTGTATGTCTTCCATTTCCTAATAATTGCTCCCACAGTTGATTTCTTCAAACCAAGCTGCATACCTATTGCAGATTCAGTCTTCCCAGCCTGTTGCAGGTCTACAATTTTGTTTCTGGTGTCCTTTGACAGCTCTTTGGCCTTGGCCATAGTGGAGTTTTGAGTGTGACTGTTTGAGGTTGTGGACAGGTGTCTTTTATACTGATAACAAGTTCAAACAGGTGCCATTAATACAGGTAACGAGTGGAGGACAGAGGAGCCTCTTAAAGAAGAAGTTACAGGTCTGTGAGAGCCAGAAATCTTGCTTGTTTGTAGGTGACCAAATACTTATTTTCCACCATAATTTGCAAATAAATCCATAAAAAATCCTACAATGTGATTTTCTGGATTTTGTTTTCTAAATTTTTCTGTCATAGTTGACGTGTACCTATGATGAAAATTACAGGCCTCTCTCATCTTTTTAAGTGGGAGAACTTGCACAATTTGTGGCTGACTAAATACTTTTTTTCCCCACTGTATATATATATATATATATATATATATATATATATATATACAGTACCAAGATTGAACACACCTACTCATTCAAGGGTTTTTCTTTATTTTTACTATTTTCTACATTGTAAAACAATAGTGAAGACATAATAATTATGAAATAACACATGGAATCATGTATTAACCAAAAAAGTGTTGAACAAATCAAAATGTATTTTATATTTGTGATTCTTCAAATAGCCACCCTTTGCCTTGATGACAGCTTTGCACACTCTTGGCATTCTCTCAACCAGCTTCACATGGAATGCTTTTCCAACAGTCTTGAAGGAGTTCCCACATATGCTGAGCACTTGTTGGCTGCTTTTCCTTCACTCTGCGGTCCGACTCATCCCAAACCATCTCAATTGGGTTGAGGTCGGGGGATTGTGGAGACCAGGTCATCTGATGCAGCACTCCATCACTCTCCTTCTTGGTAAAATAGCCCTTACACAGCCTGGAGGTTTGTTGGGTCATAGTCCTGTACAAAAACAAATGATAGTCCCACTTAGCCAAAACCAGATGGGATGGAGTATCGCTGCAGAATTCTGTGGTAGCCATGCTGGTTAAGTGTGCCTTGAATTCTAAATAAATCACAGACAGTGTCACCAGCAAAGCACCCCAACACCATAACACCTCCTCCTCCATGCTTTACGGTGGGAAATACACATGCGGAGATCATACGTTCACTCACATCGTGTCTCACAAAGACACAGCGTTTAGAACCAGAAATCTCCAAATTGGACTCCACAATTTCCACCGGTCTAATGTCCATTTCTCGTGTTCCTTGGCCCAAGCAAGTCCCTTCTTATTATTGGTGCCCTTTAGTAGTGATTTCTTTGTAACAATTCGACCATGAAGGCCTGATTCACGCAGTCTCCTCTGAACAGTTGATGTTGAGATGTGTCTGTTACTTGAACTCTGTGAAACATTCATTTGGGCTGCAATTTCTGAGGCTGATAACTCTAATGAACTCTGGCATAAACAAAAACACTAATTCTCAGTCAAAAACATAAGTCAGAACACAGCCTCTCTATTCTCTCATGTGATTTCAGGTCCTCTGACTGGGAAAATGTCTTTCCACAATGAGAGCAGTGGTATGTCTTCTCCTCCTGTGTATGTATTCTTTCATGCTTATTCAGATGTCTTAACCGGTTAAAACTCTTATCACACAGGGAGCAGTGGTAGGTTTTATCCCCTCCTGTGTGTGTCCTCTCATGCCTATTCAGGGCCCCTAACTTGGTAAAACTCTTTCCACAGAGGGAGCATTGGTAGGGCTTTTCTTGTGTGTGTCTCCTCTCATGTTCTTTAAGGTACCCTAAAAGGCTAAAACTCTTTCCACACAGGGAGCATTGGTATGGCTTTTCTCGTGTGTGTGTCCTTTTATGCTCTCTTAGGTTTCCTAACCGGTTAAAACTCTTTCCACACTGGGCACATTGGAAAGGCTTTTCTCCTGTGTGTGTCCTCACATGCTCCTTCAGGTTACCTAACTTGATAAAACGCTTTCCACATTGGGAGCAGTGGTAAGGCTTCTCTCCAGAGTGTATTCTCTTATGCCCCCATAGGCTTCCTAACCAGGTAAAACTCTTTCCACACTGGGCACATTGGAAAGGCTTTTCTCCTGAGTGTTTCCTCTCATGCTGTTTTAGGCACGCTAACAAGCTGAAACTCTTTTCACAGTGGGAGCAGTGATATGGTCTCGCTGGTCTGGACGTCTCTGGGTCTGGTTCCCCTGAAGGACTCTTCCCGCTGTCAGAGTGAGAGTCTGGTCTCTCTCCTGCCAAAGACAAACATATTATTTAGTTAAACAGAGAGCTGAATGAAACTTCCACATGATGAAACTGTCTTCCTATGAGGTTTAATCGGGACTAGATCCCTCAATAAAAAAGCAGAGCGTGTTAGCCAGCAGCATACCACTGCTGGCTGTGAAACTAAGCAGGGTTGGTCCTGGTCGGTCCCTGGATGGGATACCAGATGCTGATGGAAGTGGTGTTGGAGGGCCAGTAGGAGGCACTCTTTCCTCTGGTCAAAAGAAAATATCCCAGGGCAGTGATTGGGGACATTACCTTGTGTTGGGTGCAGCCTTTTGGATGGGACGTTAAACGGGTGTCCTGACTCTCTGTTGTCACTAAAGATCCCATTTCACTTATCGTAAGAGTAGGGGTGTTAACCACGGTGTCCTGTCACTAAATTCCAAAGCTGGCCCTCATACCATCATGGCCACCTAATCATCCCCAGCTTCCAATTGGCGCATTCCTCTCCCCTGTAACTATTCCCCAGGTCGTTGCTGTAAATGAGAATGTGTTCTCAGTAAACATACCTGGCAAACTAAATCACAGTGTCTGTAGTGCCAAGTCATCCCAGAGTGGCTGTAATGCTTGGAGGCCAGTGTCTGTAGTGACAAGTCATCCCAGAGTGGCTGTAATGCTTGGAGGCCAGTGTTTCCCAAACTCGGGACCACAAAGGATGCACGTTTAGGTTTTTCCCTAGCACTACACAGCTGATTCAAATAATCAAAGCTCGGGGTCCCGAGGACCGAGTTTGGGACACCCTGTTGTAGGCTAATAAAAACACTATTAAACTTGACTGTTGTTATGCATTTATTAGGCCTAATGGATAAATAGCCTAGTCAGTATAGGATACATTTTAGGTGTACATTACAAAAGATGAAGAAGCAATACTCCAAGCCGCAGCTCCATGCTACCTACTTACTACAATTCCGTTTTGTCCATCTCTTAGGCCTAATCTGTGTCCATGAAACGGCCCGTGTTTTGGTTTATTCCCTTCAAAGAAGGTCTGGATTATTTAAACCATTCCTGGTGAACAAGCACACCATTAGGCTACAGCTACTGGTTTCAATGTTATGGTCTCTAATGGTCTTCAATGGTAGAAGTCCCCAACACACACTGTCTAGTGTCTTGCAAGGTTAATGGTATTGGGTTGGGTTTAACGGTAAATATCACTCATCACGCTACATATAGAGATGTTTGGGAGGGTAATGGTGTTGGGTTTAACGGTAAATGTCACTCATCACACTACATATAGAGATGTTTGGGAGGGTAATGGTATTGGGTTGGGTTTAACGGTAAATATCACTCATCACGCTACATATAGAGATGTTTGGGAGGGTAATGGTATTGGGTTGGGTTTAATGGTAAATGTCACTCATCACGCTACATATAGAGATGTTTGGGAGGGTAATGGTATTGGGTTGGGTTTAACGGTAAATATCACTCATCACGCTACATATAGAGATGTTTGGGAGGGTAATGGTATTGGGTTGGGTTTAACGGTAAATGTCACTCATCACGCTACATATAGAGATGTTTGGGAGGGTAATGGTATTGGGTTGGGTTTAATGGTAAATGTCACTCATCACGCTACATATAGAGATGTTTGGGAGGGTAATGGTATTGGGTTGGGTTTAACGGTAAATGTCACTCATCACACTACATATAGAGATGTTTGGGAGGGTAATGGTATTGGGTTGGGTTTAATGGTAAATGTCACTCATCACGCTACATATAGAGATGTTTGGGAGGGTAATGGTATTGGGTTGGGTTTAATGGTAAATGTCACTCATCACGCTACATATAGAGATGTTTGGGAGGGTAATGGTATTGGGTTGGGTTTAATGGTAAATGTCACTCATCACGCTACATATAGAGATGTTTGGGAGGGTAATGGTATTGGGTTGGGTTTAATGGTAAATGTCACTCATCACGCTACATATAGAGATGTTTGGGAGGGTAATGGTATTGGGTTGGGTTTAATGGTAAATGTCACTCATCACACTACATATAGAGATGTTTGGGAGTGTAATGGTATTGGCTTGGGTTTAATGGTAAATGTCACTCATCACGCTACAGAGATATTTTCTAATTGTATTATTATTGCAATAGTTATTGTTTTTTAAAAGTAGATAAAAGACTGAACATAATGGACAACATAAATACAGCAACAAGTTAAATTGATACGGCAGGTAGCTTAGTGGTTAAAAGCATTGTGCCAGTAACCGAAAGGTCGCTGGTTCTAATCCCCGAGCCGACTAGGTAAAAAGCTGTCGATGTGCCCTTGAGCAAGTACGTAACCTTAATTGCTCCTGTAAGTCGCTCTGGATAAGAGCGTCTGCTAAATGACTAAAATGTAAAATGTAAATGTATCCTACGCAACAACAGTTGGGCAAAAAAACAAAAAAAATACATAAAACAAATATATAGAAAATATACAGTACCAGTCAAAAGTTTGGACACACCTACTCATTCAAGGGTTTTTCATTATTTTGACCATTTTCCATATTGTAGAATAATAGTGAAGACATCAAAACTATGAAATAACACATATGGAATCATGTAGTAACTGAAAAAGTGTTAAAGAAATCTAAATATAATTTTACATTTTAGATTCTTCAAAGTAGCCACCCTTTGCCTTGATGACAGCTTTGCGCACTCTTGGCATTCTCTCAACCAGCTTCATGAGGTAGTCATCTGGAATGCTTTTCCAACAGTCTTGAAGGAGTTCCCACATATGCTGAGCACTTGTTGGCTGCTTTTCCTTCACTCTGCGGTCCAACTCGTCCCAAACCGTCTCAATTGGGTTGGGGTCGGGTGATTGTGGAGACCAGGTCATCTGATGAAACGTTCCATCACTCTCCTTCTTGGTCAAATAGCCCTTACACAGCCTGGAGGTGTGTTGGGTCATTGTCCTGTTAAAAAACAAATTATAGTCCCACTAAGCGCAAACCAGATGGGATGGCGTATCGCTGCAGAATGCTGTGGTAGCCATGCTGGTTAAGTGTGCCTTGAATTCTAAATACATCACAGACAGTGTCACCAGCAAAGCACCTCCACACCATCACACCCCCTCCTCCATGCTTTACGGTGGGAACTACACATGCGGAGATCATCCGTTCACCTACTCTGCGTCTCACAAAGACACAGCGGTTGGAACCAAAAATCTCTAATTTGGACTCATCAGACCAAAGGACAGATTTCCCCTGGTTTAATGTCCATTCCTTGTATTACTTGGCCCAAGCAAGTGGTGTCCTTTAGTAGTGGTTTCTTTGTAGCTATTCAACCATGAAGGCCTGATTCACACAGTCTCCTCTGAACAGTTGATGTTACAATTACATTTACATTTTAGTCATTTAGCAGACGCTCTTATCCAGAGCGACTTACAGTTAATGGGAATCAAACCCACAACCCTGGCATTGCAAACGCCATGCACTACCAACTGAGCTACATCCCTGCCGGCCATTCCCTCCCCTACCCTGGACGACGCTGGGCCAATTGTGCGCCGCCCCATGGGTCTCCCGGTCGCGGCCGGCTACGACAGAGCCTGGATTCGAACCAGGATCTCTAGTGGCACAGCTAGCACTGCGATGCAGTGCCTTAGACCACTGCGCCACTCGGGAGTACTCATGTTGAGATGTGTCTGTTACTTGAACTCTGTGAAGCCTTTATTTGGGCTGCAATCTGAGGTGCAGTTAATTGCCGATTTCTGAGGCTGGTAACTTTAATGAACTTATCCTCTGCAGCAGAGGTAACTCTGGGTCTTCCATTCCTGTGGCGGTCCTCATGAGAGCCAGTTTCATCATAGCGCTTGATGATTTTTGCGACTGCACTTGAAGAAACTTGAAAAGTTATTGAAATGTTCCAGATTGACTGACATTCATGTCATAAAATAATGATGGACTGTGGTTTCTCTTTGCTTTTGTGAGCTGTTCTTGCCATAATATTGACTTGGTCTTTTACCAAATAGGGCCATCTTCTGTATACCAACCCTACCTTGTCACAACCCAACTGATTGGCTCAAATGCATAAAGAATGAAAGAAATTCCACAAATGAACTTTTAAGAAGGCACACCTGTTAATTGAAATGCATTCCAGGTGACTACCTCATGAAGCTGGTTGAGAGAATGCCAAGATTGTGCAAAACTGTCATCAAGGCAAAGGGTGGCTACTATATCAGCTCATGAAACATCGGACCAACACTTTACATTAATTTTTTTGTTCAGTGTATCAAAACTATACATTATTTCGACAACTGCAGTTTATGCCCCTGTTTTTAAGACAGTACTCACTGGTGTTAATCAGATCTTCAGTCTCCTCTTCCTCTCCCAAAACGTCTTCCTCCTCCTCTTTTCTTAACATAGCCTCCTCTTCCTCTCCAAAAGGTTCTTTCTCTATAACATCATCTTCTTCATCTTTCAGTGTTATGGCCTCCTCTTCCTCCTTTTTCATTCTGAAAGCTTCTACCTCCTCTTCTTCCACTGTGACAGCCTCTATCCCCTCTTCCTCTTTCACTCTAAAAGGTTCTTCCTCTTCTTTCACTGTAACATTCTCCTCCTCTTCTTTCAATGTGATACTGATAGCCTCCTCTTCCTCCACTGTGATGGCCTCTATCCCCTCTTCCTCTTTCACTCTGAAAGGTTCTTCCTCTTCTTTCACTGTAACATCCTCCTCTTCTTCTTTCACGACAATGTTCAGCCCCAGAGCTTCTTTCTCCGTCCAACAGACCTCCTCTTCTTTAGCAGGTGGGTAGTTGCTTAGTGAGCTCATGGTTGGGGATGTTAGCTAGCTAGATTGCTAGTTAGCATTAACGACTTGCCTGGTTCTAAGCTAAATTAGCAAGCCAGCTAGCTACTAACCTGATTAACAACGTAAATATTAAATGGGGCAACTAGCTATACGAAATTAGTATGTTTAAAACACAGGGACAAATATACAACGAAACAGTCTAAAGAGCTTGAATGTTTCGTCTATATTGGCTAGCAAGCTACCGAGGCGGCTGACTAGATGTTGTTGAAAACGTCCCTTCTCGTCCACTAGATTATACGTCACGCTGGCAGGAACGCCTAAAAGACAAATAACAACGTCCTTCTTCTTCTTCTTCTTCTTCTTCTTCTTCTTCTTCTTCTTCTTCGATGAGGTTTAACGGCGGTTGGCATCCAATAAATGTTGCATTACCGCCACCTACTAGACTGGAGTATAACTCCCTTATAATTTGCTTGAAAATAATAATAAACAAATACATTACTATCTAACACTACACTCACAAAACAAAACAATATATAATAAATACCATACTCCGCTATTTAAATCTATTTATTCCTACTTCAGGCCAACAGCCTGAAATGATGTGACATCACCACTTAACACTCCCTGTAACTCTTCTGATGTCAAGTCTCGCACACCCAAATACCGCTCTGCAGCTGCCACCACAACCTCTATTTTCTGCGACTTACGTTCCATCCCTGCAGTACAGTTGATAACCATTGCTATAAACGCCAAAAAACCCAATCTTACTGAAACATATATCACTGGTTGGTTTATCCCTCTGTACTGGTACATATCTACTACTCACACCACTCCTCTCAGGATCCCTCCCCCTTGACCCATCTTCCTCTACTTTCTTCACTGCCTCAGCAACTTCTTCACTACTCTAATCCTGGAAACCTCAACTTCTCTCGCACCGGACATTTCTGATCCCCAGCCCCATGGCCACCCCTACAATTAACACACACCACTACTTTCCCCAATGCTACACATTCCTTTGTCTCATGCCCTTCTGCACACTTCTCACACCTTGGAACCTCCCTCCTACACACTGCTGCCACATGCCCATAAGCTTGCCACCTGTAACAACGTAATGTATTCGGCAACAAAAGCTCGTACAGGATAACTTATATATCCTAACATCAGTTTGTCGGGGCAAAGACTCAACATCAAAACTCAAAAGAATAGACGATGACTCATCTGTTTCAACACTCACGCCACCCTGTCTGCGTCGCACCAAACGACGAGCATCACAAACACCGGTAATCTTCCCCTTCAGTTGGTCAGCTTTCACATTTACCGCTACCCCAGTAATCACGCCTTTCAATGGCGCCCTTTCCTTGAGAGCAAAACAATTCACATCTCTTTCCCCCATTCGTTTAAACACGGAGCGCCTGCCCCCTCTGGCCAGCAGAAACACAAACAAACATCACATGACCACTCTAGGTTACCTTCACCACAACATCCTATCTGGACTTTACTACCTTAAATAATACTTTTTTTTTTTTTTTTTTTTTTTTTACATTTTGGCAGACGCTCTTATCCAGAGCGACTTACAGTTAGTTAGTGCATGCATTAATATTTTTTTATACCCCCTGTGGGAATCGAACCCACAACCCTGGCATTGCAAACGCCATGCTCTATCAACTGAGCTACATCCCTGCCGGCCATTCCCTTCCCTACCCTGGACAACGCTGGGCCAATTGCGCGCCGCCCCATGGGGTCTCCCGGTCGCGGCAGGCTACGACAGAGCCTGGATTCGAACCAGGATCTCTAGTGGCACAGCTAATTGAGATCCTAGACCACTGCGCCAATTGGATAAAACAATTCCTAACAAGACCCACTTCTATGTGGAACTTTATTCCTCATCATGTCTTCTCTACTTTTGGAGGCCTTAACTTCATGTTGATTTGTAATTATAATATTGACAAAGTTCCAGTGAAACTCTCTGCTTTTCATCGGCAGGTTTTCTTGTCATGGTCCTTCATTTATTAGCATCATTTTTCTCCACACAGATATTGTATATGGAATAATCGGGACATATTGTATAAAAATACTTATTTGTTTTTAGAATATTGGTTCCGAAATAATATCCTATTGGTGAGCAAACTTGTACATGCAGAGGGTCTTTTACTTAATTATAAGGAATTCTTATCACTTAACAAGATCCCTGTAACACCTAAAGATTTTGCAATTGTTTTAGATGCCATTCCCTCAGGTGTTGCTTTATTATTCAGGAACGTGTCAAGACCTGAACCTCAGGACATACAGTGGGGGAAAAAAGTATTTAGTCAGCCACCAATTGTGCAAGTTCTCCCACTTAAAAAGATGAGAGAGGCCTGTAATTTTCATCATAGCTACACGTCAACTATGACAGACAAATTGAGAAAAAAAATCCAGAAAATCACATTGTAGGATTTTTTATGAATGTATTGGCAAATTATAGTGGAAAATAAGTATTTGGTCAATAACAAAAGTTAAAGGCAATGACACAGGTCAAACATTTTCTGTAAGTCTTCACAAGGTGTTCACACACTGTTGCTGGTATTTTGGCCCATTCCTCTATGCAGATCTCCTCTAGAGCAGTGATGTTTTGGGGATGTCGCTGGGCAACACGGACTTTCAACTGTGTAATGTGATAATGTAGCCCCGCCCCTAGTCCCGCCCCTAGTCCCAATTGTGTATATTCTTTATATGTACTTGTGTTCGCCCACAACATTTCATTGTATTGATTTGTTGTTAATAATAATAAAAATAAAAAATTATAATAAATGACAACATCCAACTGGTGCGGTTGCTAGGTGATTTATGGAGCAAATGCAAGCCCTACAAACACTACCAGTCAAAAGTTTGGACACGCTTACTCATTCAAGGGTTTTTCTTTATTTTTACTATTTTCTACATTGTAGAATAATAGTGAAGACATCAAAACTATTAAATAACACATATGGAATCATGTAGCAACCAAAAAAGTGTTAAACGAATCATAATACATTTTATATTTGAGATTCTTCAAATAGCCACCCTTTGCCTTGATTACAGCTTTGCACACTCTTTTGCTCCACAAATCACCTAGCAACCACACCAGGCACCATGTTGGATGTTGTCATTTTGCAAAGCTGTCATTAGTTTAGTTTAGTTAGTTAGTTTAGTTTTAGCTCTGACCAAACTTCAAACTTCAACATAGTACCTGTTTGTGTGTCAGATATTTCTAATCCTAACTGCCATTGGTAATAGAACAGTGACTATGTGATCACATAAACATGTATGGAGCCCAGCACATGGAGACTTACTTGCAAGATGATGTGATGAAGTCCAGACTGACAGAACGGCTTGATAATGATGTCTCTGAATGGAGAAAGACCTGGCACTGACAGACAGGCTTGATACTGATGTCTCTGAATGGAGAGAGACCTGGCACTCGGCATTAACATTTGACTAGAAACAGAACTGACATTTTGTCCACCCAAATCGAAGGATCAGATAATGAATCTAGTACTGAAGGTATAAGCTACAGCTAGCTAGCACTGCAGTGCATAAAATGTGGTGAGTAGTTGACTCAAAGAGAGAGAAAGACAATAGTTGAACAGTTTTCAACAAATGAATCTCTTCCAAAAATGAAGGAGAAGCGAGAGAGAGAGAGAGAGAGAGAGACAGAGGGAGAGAGAGAGAGAGAGCTGGATATATTTTGTATTATTATTAATTTTTCACTTTCACTTACTCAGCTAGCGAATTCAGCAGCTAGTTTAGCCTACTCAAACACCCGGCTCAAACAGAGAGGGATGCTATGTTAGCTAACCGGCTATGGCTATCCAACACTGGAACTCTTCCAAGTCAAGGTAAGCTTTTGGTTGTATTAATTTATTGCCACGGGTGCCCACCGGTGTAACTGCTAAACTGCGCAGTGGTCTAAGGCACTGCATCTCAGTGGGAGTCCCATAGGGCAGCGCACAATTGGCCCAGCGTCGTCCAGGTTTGGCCGGTGTAGCCCGTCATTGTAAATAAGAATTTGTTCTTAACTGACTTGCCTAGTTAAATAAAGGTTAAATACATTTGTAAAAAATTGCTGCTGACTGTACACTGTACTGCATGATTGTAGCGGGTTTACTAATGCTATGTTGATTTGACTTTAGCTAACATGGTGCCAACGATGTAGGCTGTGTGTGTAGTGGTTAGCGGTTATGATATGAAGGTTTTGCTTGAAAAGTTTTTTTTTGCCTGGTCACACACAGCTGATGTGTTGTGCACCGAAGTCCACAAGTGAAGGGAAAAGGTGAGAGGAGGAGAGTGCGTAGATGCGAGAAATAATTATCCAACGATCAAAGGGATCATGCTGTTTATATGTGGCTGCTATGAAATTAAACTGTGTTTTCGTGTGATCAGGGGTGTATTCATTCCACCGATTCTGTTAAAACGGAAGCTAACAGAACGGGGATAAACATACCTGAATTTGTCCAATAGAAACTCTCTCGACCTGTGCACCTACGTTGTAAACATTCATGCTAGGTTGTAGCAACCTCATGGTGGGTACAGGGAACATGTGAGTATCATGTAGCAGCCTAAACCTATCGATGTTACATTGAACTGGGTGAATGGAATATGAATGACAGTCATCCAAAAATGCTGTAATAGAAATAAGGCCATGCTCGTAAAATAATAATCGTCCTCTCTCATCTTAAACGGCACCGACCCCCACTGGCTCCAACACTCAGACATCATTTACAAACTAAGCATGTGTGTTTTAGTGAGTCAGCCAGATCAGAGGCAGTAGGGATGACCGGGGATGTTTTCTTGATAAGTGTGTGAATTGGACCATTTTCCTGTCCTGCTAAGCATTCAAAATGTAACGAGTACTTTTGGGAAACTGTACGGAGTAAAAAGTATAATATATATTTTAGAACTGTATACACCTTGAACCATAGAGACACAAAAGGCTATTCTATATTCTATTTCCTTTAATGCTGTGCCTTGACATTCTTCTTCTGTAACTAAGTGGTGGCTGTACTTCTGTATGTCCTTTCCATGGCTGACTGATGAACCTCAGAAGCACAGCTCTGCCAGAGTGGGCTATGCAATCTTTAGAAGATGGCTGCCTCATCGAGTGTTCTCAGAGCACGGACACAAAGACAAATATCGCCATCTGCTGACTGGAGTGAGTAGCGCAGTTGAGGGAATGTTTTTTCTTTTCTTTTTTTAACAAAACATATTTTTTATTTTCTGCACCACAGCACACAGAGCGCCCTCTCTGCACCACAGCACACAGAGCACCCTCTCTGCACCACAGCACACAGAGCACCCTCTCTGCACCACAGCACACAGAGCACCCTCTCTGCACCACAGCACACAGAGCACCCTCTCTGCACCACAGCACACAGAGCACCCTCTCTGCACCACAGCACACAGAGCACCCTCTCTGCACCACAGCACACAGAGCACCCTCTCTGCACCACAGCACACAGAGCACCCTCTCTGCACCACAGCACACAGAGCACCCTCTCTGCACCACAGCACACAGAGCACCCTCTCTGCACCACAGCACACAGAGCACCCTCTCTGCACCACAGCACACAGAGCACCCTCTCTGCACCACAGCACACAGAGCACCCTCTCTGCACCACAGCACACAGAGCACCCTCTCTGCACCACAGCACACAGAGCACCCTCTCTGCACCACAGCACACAGAGCACCCTCTCTGCACCACAGAGCACCCTCTCTGCACCACAGAGCACCCTCTCTGCACCACAGCACACAGAGCACCCTCTCTGCACCACAGAGCACCCTCTCTGCACCACAGAGCACCCTCTCTGCACCACAGCACACAGAGCACCCTCTCTGCACCACAGCACACAGAGCACCCTCTCTGCACCACAGAGCACCCTCTCTGCACCACAGAGCACCCTCTCTGCACCACAGCACACAGAGCACCCTCTCTGCACCACAGCACACAGAGCACCCTCTCTGCACCACAGCACACAGAGCACCCTCTCTGCACCACAGCACACAGAGCACCCTCTCTGCACCACAGCACACAGAGCACCCTCTCTGCACCACAGCACACAGAGCACCCTCTCTGCACCACAGCACACAGAGCACCCTCTCTGCACCACATCACACAGAGCACCCTCTCTGCACCACAGCACACAGAGCACCCTCTCTGCACCACAGCACACAGAGCACCCTCTCTGCACCACAGAGCACCCTCTCTGCACCACAGAGCACCCTCTCTGCACCACAGCACACAGAGCACCCTCTCTGCACCACAGCACACAGAGCACCCTCTCTGCACCACAGCACACAGAGCACCCTCTCTGCACCACAGCACACAGAGCACCCTCTCTGCACCACAGAGCACCCTCTCTGCACCACAGCACACAGAGCACCCTCTCTGCACCACAGAGCACCCTCTCTGCACCACAGAGCACCCTCTCTGCACCACAGAGCACCCTCTCTGCACCACAGAGCACCCTCTCTGCACCACAGCACACAGAGCCCCCTCTCTGCACCACAGAGCACCCTCTCTGCACCACAGAGCACCCTCTCTGCACCACAGCACACAGAGCACCCTCTCTGCACCACAGAGCACCCTCTCTGCACCACAGCACACAGAGCACCCTCTCTGCACCACAGAGCACCCTCTCTGCACCACAAAGCACCCTCTCTGCACCACAGAGCACCCTCTCTGCACCACAGCACACAGGGCCTCTCTAGCGTAACGTACCAAATCAGCAGGGGATCAAATACCTTTTTCCCTCACTGTACATATTCATATTATTATATACAGTACAGTTAAATTAGATGTTTAGAAAGAGGAGAGGAGCTGTGATACAATGTTTTTTCCCTCCATTTTTTAAAAGCTAAACTTGCTTTTTGTCTGAGTAACCTCTGGTGGCAGAGCATTCCACGATGACATGGCTCTATACATACAGTGGGGGAAAAAAGTATTTAGTCAGCCACCAATTGTGCAAGTTCTCCCACTTAAAAAGATGAGAGTGGCCTGTAATTTTCATCATAGGTACATGTCAACTATGACAGACATAATTAGAAAAAAAAATCCAGAAAATCACATTGTAGGATTTTTTGTGAATTTATTTGCAAATTATGGTGGAAAATAAGTATTTGGTCACCTACAAACAAGCAAGATTTCTGGCTCTCACAGACCTGTAACTTATTCTTTAAGAGGCTCATCTGTCCTCCACTCGTTACCTGTATTAATGGCACCTGTTTGAACTTGTTATCAGTATAAAAGACACCTGTCCACAACCTCAAACAGTCACACTCCAAACTCCACTATGGCCAAGACCAAAGAGCTGTCAAAGAACACCAGAAACAAAATTGTAGACCTGCACCAGGCTGGGAAGACTGAATCTGCAATAGGTAAGCAGCTTGGTTTGAAGAAATCAACTGTGGGAGCAATTATTAGGAAATGGAAGACATACAAGACCACTGATAATCTCCCTCGATCTGGGGCTCCACGCAAGATCTCACCCCGTGGGGTCAAAATGATCACAAGAACGGTGAGCAAAAATCCCAGAACCACATGGGGGAACCTAGTGAATGACCTGCAGAGAGCTGGGACCAAAGTAACAAAGCCTACCATCAGTAACACACTACGCCGCCAGGGACTCAAATCCCCCTGCTTAAGCCAGTACATGTCCAGGCCCATCTGAAGTTTGCTAGAGTGCATTTGGATGATCCAGAAGAGGATTGGGAGAATGTCATATGGTCAGATGAAACCAAAATATAACTTTTTGGTAAAAACTCAACTCGTCGTGTTTGGAGGACAAAGAATGCTGAGTTGCATCCAAAGAACACCATACCTACTGTGAAGCATGGGGGTGGAAACATCATGCTTTGGGGCTGTTTTTCTGCAAAGGGACCAGGACGACTGATCCGTGTAAAGGAAAGAATGAATGGGGCCATGATTCGTGAGATTTTGAGTGAAAACCTCCTTCCATCAGCAAGGGCATTGAAGATGAAACGTGGCTGGGTCTTTCAGCATGACAATGATCCCAAACACACCGCCCGGGCAACGAAGGAGTGGCTTCATAAGAAGCATTTCAAGGTCCTGGAGTGGCCTAGCCAGTCTCCAGATCTCAACCCCATAGAAAATCTTTGGAGGGAGTTGAAAGTCCGAGTTGCCCAGCGACAGCCCCAAAACATCACTGCTCTAGAGGAGATCTGCATGGAGGAATGGGCCAAAGTACCAGCAACAGTGTGTGAAAACCTTGTGAAGACTTACAGAAAATGTTTGACCTGTGTCATTGCCAACAAAGGGTATATAACAAAGTATTGAGAAACCTTTGTTATTGACCAAATACTTATTTTCCACCATAATTTGCAAATAAATTAATTAAAAACCTACAATGTGATTTTCTGGAATATTTTTTCTCATTTTGTCTGTCATAGTTGACGTGTACCTATGATGAAAATTACAGGCCTCTCTCATCTTTTTAAGTGGGAGAACTTGCACAATTGGTGGCTGACTAAATACTTTTTTTCCCCACTGTAACTATATGCATGCTGAAAGTCAGTAGTTAACTTGTTCTTTAAAAAAATGTAATTGTATTTGTTCAAACACAATTGTTTCCATTACTATGAACAGGCAGCAAACTGATTGGTCTGCTACCGTTCTCAATAGTTTCCCATCTAGGTTGTCTATACTTGGTGGCTTATCATTATTGATAGATAACTATAGTTTTTCCACTTCTCCCAAACTAACTTGACCAACTCCTTTGCATCATTTCTATGAATCACACAATTTATATAAATTCATCATCAATCCAGGGAGCTCTAACAGCTTTCACAGTTTAGTTTCAGGCCTGAATAATTTAACAAATACTCCCCAAGTGCTGCATCTTGATCCTCCTCCTTTATACACATCAGACCAAACATACATGTTTCACATCTTCAACAAATGAGTCCTGAGAAAACATTTAGTATGATCTCTGATAAATAACTTTAGGCCCCTGCCTTTGGTACTTTGGCTTTCCTTGTTATTGCCACAATGTTATGGTCACTACAGCCAATGGGAAGTGATATTGTAATGGTCTCTACAGCCAATGGGAACTGATATTGTAATGGTCACTACAGCCAATGGGAACTGATAATGTAATGGTCAGTACAGCCAATGGGAACTGATATTGTAATGGTCACTACAGCCAATGGGAACTGATATTGCTTTGGAGCAAAGCTCTGCAGTATTAGTGAATATACGATCAATACAAATGGATGTCACAGATCCAAAAAACTATTGATATACACTCTAGTTGGTTGAGTGGTAACCTGGGTCATATTACAGGCATTAGTCACAGTTAGAAGCTTCCTCTTGAGAGGACAACTCGTTTCTAACCAGTCAATGTTCAGGTCACCAAGAAAATACATTTCTCTGTTAGCATCAGAGAACTTGTTTAACATCACACTCATATTCTCCAAATAGTGACAGTCTACACATGGTGTCCTACAGCAGATCATATTCTCCAGATAGTCCCAGTCTACACTTGGTGTCCTACAGCAGATCATATTCTCCAGATAGTTACAGTCTACACTTGGTGTCCTATGGCAGATCATATTCTCCAGATAGTTACAGTCTACACTTGGTGTCCTACAGCAGATCATATTCTCCAGATAGTTACAGTCTACACTTGGTGTCCTACAGCAGATCATATTCTCCAGATAGTCCCAGTCTACACTTGGTGTCCTACAGCAGATCATATTCTCCAGATAGTTACAGTCTACACTTGGTGTCCTATGGCAGATCATATTCTCCAGATAGTTACAGTCTACACTTGGTGTCCTATGGCAGATCATATTCTCCAGATAGTTACAGTCTACACTTGGTGTCCTACAGCAGATCATATTCTCCAGATAGTTACAGTCTACACTTGGTGTCCTATGGCAGCACCCTAAAAGAAGAGGCTTCAGATGAGGCAGGGGAACCTGCAACCACAGCTCAGGGTGTTGGGGTCCAGGTTTTCTGAAGGTCGGTATGATTGTTTGCAGAGAAAAGTGATTTATTCTTTGGTATCAGGAAGTGTGTCAGATTTAAGTAAACTTTCATGTTCTATGACTGAGTGGAATTTCTTTGAATTGCACTGAATCTAATCCTACTTCCTGTCACTCAAATTCTAATTCTACATCCTGTGACCAATTTAATTCTAACTTCAACTCATTAAATTCCAAAGTTATGATTTGAGCCTAACCCTGGTTGGTATGATGGAGGCAGTCTTCAGGGAATTAGGCACAGTGTCTGAATTAAGAGAGTTATTGATGATTGTGGTTGCAGTTGGACTGAGAAGAGTGAGGCTGGATTCATGAGTACTGTGGGAATCGGGTCCAAGGGGCAGGTAGTTGACCTCATATTTTTGACAATTTCAGAGACAGATGTTGGGGTTGTCAATGAGAATTTGGTGAAACTGCAGCTGGGAGGCTCAGTATGAAGCAAAGGGTAGATTGTACAGTGCAGTAGATGCACTTGATTTTGGATTTTTGGATTTGAAAAATTCATTAAAACAGTTTCATTGCTCAATGGAGTGGGTAAAGGAGGAGTTATCTGGGGGTTGAACTCATTTCTATATAACAAATCATATAATTCTGGGTTTCCCCTCACCATTTGCAATGAGATTGGTATCGTATAACTTGAGTGCAGTGATCAGTGCCTCTTTGTATGCAGTCTGATGATATGCTTTAAATTCATACTCATTACAAATCTGCACTAATCAATCAACACATGCGTTCCTTTGGACGTATCAATATAATATACAAAAAGAGATATACATATTTGTCACATACACCAGATAGGTGCAGTGAAATGTGTTGTTTTACGGGGTCAGCCATAGTGGTACAGCAAAATAATCTCAACTGCGTTACCCACTCCAGTCAGCAGATGGCGATGTGAGTCTTTCAAGCGATGCTGATAGTGTGACGTATAATCTAGTGGACGGGACGCTTCTTCAACAACAACAGCTAGTCAGCCACCTCCGTACCTTTGTAGACAAAATAGTCAGTGTATAGTTGCATCTGTTTTAAAAATACGTGTGTCTTATAGCTAGCTAGTTTCTCCATTTAATTTCATATTTACGTTGATAGGTAGCTGGCTTGATAAATAGGGCGGCAGGTAGCTTAGTGGTTAAGAGCATTGTGCCAGTAACCGAAAGGTCGCTGGTTCTAATCCCCGAGCCGACTAGGTGAAAAAATCTGTTGATGTGCCCTTGAGCAAGGCACTTAACCCTAATTTCTCATGTAAGTCTGCAACAAAAAAATAATTAAAAAAAATAATTAGCCTAGCACTAGGCTAACGCTAGCTAGATAGCTAACATCCCCGGCCATGAGCTCACTAAGCTACTCTCCTCCTGCTAAAGAAGAGGAGGTCTGCTGGACGGAGAAAGAAGCTCTAGTGAAAGAGGAGGAGGAAGAGGAGGATGTTACAGTAAAAGAAGAGGAAGGAGAGTTCAGATTGAAAGAGGAGGAGGATGTTACAGTGAAAGAAGAGGAAGACGCGTTTAGAGTGAAAGAGGAGGAGGATGTTACAGTGAAAGAAGAGGAAGACACGTTCAGAGTGAAAGAGGAGGACAATGTTACAGTGAAAGAAGAGGAGGAGGAAGAGATAGAGGAGGATGCAGGTTTTGGAGTGAAGAAGGAGGGAGAGATTACTGTCACATTGAAAGATGAAGATGAAGAGGAGACTGAAGATCTGATTAACACCAGTAAGTACTGTCTTAAAACAGGAGCACAAACTGGTCTTAAAACGGCATTCTACTGAATTTCTATGCTTGAATATGTTATTTAATGTAGGAATTGATAAAACTACACTGTAAAATGTTTATACCACCAAAGAGCGACTCACCAACAAAACGTTAACAATGGATTTGCACGCAAAATTCACAACTTTAATGTCTCACAGAATGGAGTTGTCCGTATCGATGCTCCAATTCCATTGTACCACACTGGAGAGCGATTCCACGCCAGCGTTGGCCGAAAATATTTGTCTCAGAATATATGGTTTTGGCAATTCTCACATAGAAACGTCATTGGAGGAACGATGTTCGATATGTTTTTTTTTTTTTTTGTAAACATTTGTAACACAAACCATGTTTGAGAAAATCATGATGAAAGTGGCCATTTTAGGCCCTTTTTAGACCTGTGCGTGCCTCCTGTAAGACCTATGGTCTGTGAAACGTACATGATACAGGCAACATCTTGCTGCCATTACACTCGTTTATAGTGTGCTGGAAAATATCGAGTTTGTCTAGATTCTGAGAAGAAAAAAAAGTCACCATTTATTCAACATTAAAAATATTAATATCTCAAAAGTAGCCTTTTTGATTTAGCTTATTTTTTTAGACATATCATTTGTAACAATATAGCATATATAATAATATATATATAATAATAATATATATATAATATAATATACTCTTCAAACAAATCACATTTCCAGGGTGGATTCTTGGTACTTTTAATGATATGACCCATATTATAAATGGAAATGGAGGACTTTAATGAGGGCTCAGTCTAATACGTTCTGGTTGTAGCATAGCCCTGTTTTTAGATGGAGGGTAAATCCATTTGAATTCAATCACTTTTTGACAACATCCCTTTTGATTTAAAACAACTCTCCAAACATGTTTGCCCATGGAAGAAGTGGTCAGAAAGTTACTTTTTGGACCTGAAACGGCAAAACATTCAGGAGATAGAGGTGTTCAACGTTGACCATTTTGCACACCCAACCATACCATGAGTCATCCATGTCTTCATCACTGGAAAAGATAAACGGCTGAGTCTGATATCATTTAAAAGCTTACAAACAGGGTTGTCAAACTGTTTTATAAAAATATATATATATATACGAATTATTACATTTTTAACCTTTAACGTCAATGATCTAAAAACGTTTAAACTCAGATTTTTGTTAATATTCCCATGTTGTAGCTTAGACTCTACTATACGTCATCTGAGGGTTTTGGTTGTGCTGCCATCGGTTAAGACACAACATGCTCTTGAATACAGGGTGGGTGTCATTTCAATCATAGAAATATAATTCATAGAATGGAATTGGAATGTCCCTTCAGACTAGAATGGAATTGGAATGTCCCTTCAGACTAGAATGCAATTGGAATGTCCCTTCAGACTAGAATGGA
The DNA here is from genome assembly GCA_031479575.1 of Coregonus ussuriensis. NCBI lineage: Eukaryota > Metazoa > Chordata > Actinopteri > Salmoniformes > Salmonidae > Coregonus > Coregonus ussuriensis. Next base: position 20,775,080 of record CM062510.1, read on the forward strand.
ATTGGAATGTCCCTTCAGACTAGAATGGAATTGAAATGTCCCTTCAGACTAGAATGGAATTGGAATGTCCCTTCAGACTAGAATGGAATTGGAATGTCCCTTCAGACTAGAATGGAATTGGAATGTCCCTTCAGACTAGAATGGAATTGGAATGTCCCTTCAGACCAGTGGTGGAAAAAGTACCCAATTGTCATACTTGAGTAAAAGTAAAGATACCCAGTAAAATACTACTTGAGTTAAAGTCTAAAAGTATTTCGTTCTAAATATACTTAAGTATCAAAAGTAATCAAAAATAATTTCACATTCCTTATATTAAGCAAACCAGACGGCACAATTTTCTTGTTTTATTATTTTACGGATAGCCAGGGGCACACTCCAACACTCAGACATCATTTACAAACAAAGTATTAGTCATATCAGAGGCAGTAGGGATGACCAGGGATGTTCTCTTGATAAGTGTGTGAATTGGACCATTTTAATGTCCTGCTAAGCATTCGAAATGTAATGAGTACTTTTGGGTGTCAAGGAAAATTATTTAGGTAGTACTTAAAAGTATTTTTACTTAAGTACATTACACCACTGCTTCAGACCAATTGGGCTGGTACATCATTGAAATTGTAATGAAATTGAAATTTAAACTTCTAATTACTACCACAAAGATGGCCGCCGGTCCATCCGACAGTTGAATGTCAACTTAAATGGTCTCATCTCTATTCTGTTTATTCTATTATGATTTCAACAGGTTTCCTGGAGGATTGACAGTATCATTTAAAACAACAGATATTCCCATTCAAGACAACATTCTCTGATGTGTGGACCTCCAACCATCTTTGTAGTTCCATTTGGAAGTCGAAATGTCAATTTTATTAACATTTTAGTACATTTATCAGCCAAAACATGACACCCATGAGAGCAAGATAAGATTTGGAGCTCTACAGCATTTGTTTTTAAAATCTCATCAAGTTTATTTTTAATGATGTAATGTTGTGAAAACTGACCTCAGGTTATTGAGGGATCTAGTCATAGGAAGACAGTTTTATCATGTGGAGGTTTCATTCAGGTCTCTGTTTAACTAAATAATCTGTTTGTCTTTGGCAGGAGAGAGACCAGACTCTCACCCTGGCAGCGGGAAGAGTCCTTCAGGGGAACCAGACCCAGAGACGCCCAAACCAGCGAGACCACACCACTGCTCCCACTGTGGAAAGAGTTTTACTAAGTTACGAAACCTAAAAGAGCATGAGAGGACACACACAGGAGAAAAGCCTTTCCACTGCTCCCAGTGTGGAAAGAGTTTTAGTCAGTTAGGGAGCCTGAAAATACATAAGAGAATACACTCTGGAGAGAAGCCTTACCACTGCTCCCACTGTGGAATTACTTTTGCCTGGTTAGGGAGCCTGAAGTCACATGAGAGAATACACACAGGAGAAAAGCCCTACTGCTGTTCCCACTGTGAAAAGAGTTTTAGGTGGTTAGAAGGCCTGAAAAAGCATGAGAGAATACACACAGGAGAAAAGCCCTACCACTGCTCCCACTGTGGTAAGAGTTTTACTCAGTTAGGGAACCTGAAATCACATCAGAAGATACATACACAGGAGGAGAAGACATTCCACTGCTCTAATTGTGGAAAGACATTTTCCCAGTCAGAGGACCTGAAATCACATGAGAGAATAGAGAGGCTGTGTTCTGACTTAAGTTTTTGACTGAGAATTTGTATGTTTGTTAACGACACATGAAATCATATTGTTTATATGAAATCATAAAAAAAAAGGTTTACTTTTGTGGATGTTTTTTCATCTTGAGACATGATCATATTTTTATATTATGTATTTCGTTTTGATTATTAGCTCTGATTGATTTGATACAAATATAACCTCTGATGATGTTCATTATATTATTTGGATCTTGCAAAATGTAAATAATTATATAAGGAAGTAGCCTTGCAGGAGCCTTGGCTTGTCTGATCCAGAACAGCTCATAGTAACAGGAGCCTTGGCTTGTCTGATCCAGAACAGCTCATAGTAACAGGAGCCTTGGCTTGTCTGATCCCAGAACAGCTCATAGTAACAGGAGCCTTGGCTTGTCTGATCCAGAACAGCTCATAGTAACAGGAGCCTTGGCTTGTCTGATCCCAGAACAGCTCATAGTAACAGGAGCTTTGGCTTGTCTGATCCAGAACAGCTCATAGTAACAGGAGCCTTGGCTTGTCTGATCCAGAACAGCTCATAGTAACAGGAGCCTTGGCTTGTCTGATCCAGAATCTCATAGTAGCAGGAGCCTTGGCTTGTCTGATCCAGAACAGCTCATAGTAACAGGAGCCTTGGCTTGTCTGATCCAGAACAGCTCATAGTAACAGGAGCCTTGGCTTGTCTGATCCAGAACAGCTCATAGTAACAGGAGCCTTGGCTTGTCTGATCCAGAACAGCTCATAGTAACAGGAGCCTTGGCTTGTCTGATCCAGAACAGCTCATAGTAACAGGAGCCTTGGCTTGTCTGATCCAGAACAGCTCATAGTAACAGGAGCCTTGGCTTGTCTGATCCAGAACAGCTCATAGTAACAGGAGCCTTGGCTTGTCTGATCCAGAACAGCTCATAGTAACAGGAGCCTTGGCTTGTCTGATCCAGAACAGCTCATAGTAACAGGAGCCTTGGCTTGTCTGATCCAGAACAGCTCATAGTAACAGGAGCCTTGGCTTGTCTGATCCAGAACAGCTCATAGTAACAGGAGCCTTGGCTTGTCTGATCCAGAAGAGCTCATAGTAACAGGAGTCTTGGCTTGTCTGATCCAGAACAGCTCATAGTAACAGGAGCCTTGGCTTGTCTGATCCAGAACAGCTCATAGTAACAGGAGTCTTGGCTTGTCTGATCCAGAACAGCTCATAGTAACAGGAGCCTTGGCTTGTCTGATCCAGAACAGCTCATAGTAACAGGAGCCTTGGCTTGTCTGATCCAGAACAGCTCATAGTAACAGGAGGCTTGGCTTGTCTGATCCAGAACAGCTCATAGTAACAGGAGCCTTGGCTTGTCTGATCCAGAACAGCTCATAGTAACAGGAGGCTTGGCTTGTCTGATCCAGAACAGCTCATAGTAACAGGAGCCTTGTCTTGTCTGATCCAGAACAGCTCATAGTAACAGGAGCCTTGGCTTGTCTGATCCAGAATCTTATAGTAGCAGGAGCCTTGGCTTGTGTGATCCAGAACAGCTCATAGTAACAGGAGCCTTGGCTTGTCTGATCCAGAACAGCTCATAGTAACAGGAGCCTTGGCTTGTCTGATCCAGAACAGCTCATAGTAACAGGAGCCTTGGCTTGTCTGATCCAGAACAGCTCATAGTAACAGGAGCCTTGGCTTGTCTGATCCAGAACAGCTCATAGTAACAGGAGCCTTGGCTTGTCTGATCCCAGAACAGCTCATAGTAACAGGGGGCTCCATCTCCTGTTTCTGTAGTGTGAGGCAGCTTGATGTACCAGTACTTCCCCTGGACAGGACTCTAGTCTATTAAGTCTCCCTCCACCAACTGCTGTTTTCAGATCTCACAATAGGTTATGGATGTGATTCAGATCTGGGGCCTCATTTATACAAACCACCAACTGCTGTTATGGTTGTGATTCAGATCTGGGGCCTCATTTATACAAATCTGTGCGTGGGATAATTTCCACGCAAAGCGTGAGATTTATCTACATGAACATTTGCTTGAGAGAGAGGGTAAATTTAGGCCCAGCCATGACCATGCGTAGCACAGTGCCAAGTGGTGGAATAAGGGAACTTCTTGTCAAGCGTAGAATGGGGAAATAAATTATGTGTTTCAGAATGTCTGACATTGTGAGAGTAATAATTTGTAGAAATTTCGATTTCATTGTATTTCCATTGTGATTTCATGCAACATATCTTGACAGGCTATATATAATTTGACTGCATCAGTGCATTTGTTATGATAATAATCCATGTTAAGTACAGTAATGTGTTAAAGGTCCCCTGTAGCTCAGTTGGTAGAGCACGGTGCTTGCAACGCCAGGTTTGTGGGTTTGATTCCCACGGAGGGGCAGTATGAAAAAAAAAAAAATGTATGCACTCACTAACTGTAAGTCGCTCTGGATAAGAGCGTCTGCTAAATGACTAAAATGTAAATTATTTACTAAAGCAACTTGAGTCCTAATGGTCCTCTCTCTGTCTTATTCCTAATGGTCACAACTGAAAAATAAATAAAACCAAATTAATTAATTGTACTCAAACTCTGACACTATTTCTCTGGAGAGAAAAATTCTTTTTTTTTTTTTTTTTTTTGATTGTGACATATTTCATGGGTACGGCGTTGCATATATTCCCTGCGGGCTTTAAAGAGATGATTTCAAATAGCCACCAGCACTGAGGCTCAGAACAATGAGTATTAATGGTTGTTTGACAAATCACACTTTTTCTATGCCTATGAACATTCTAAACTCCGTTTGTAATATATAGTGTTTAGAATAGTTTCAACGGGCTGGGGGCTATATACAGGGGGTACCGGTACCTAGTCAATGGGCTGGGGGCTATATACAGGGGGTACCGGTACCTAGTCAATGTGGGGGTACCGGTTAGTTAGTTTCTACACAATATTGATAAATGAGGATCCAGGACTCTTCGCTGGCCACTCCAGAACAGTCCAGCATTTCTTCTTGAACCATTCTAATCCAGGGTGCTTTTGATGTGTGTTTGGGGTTGTTGTCCTGCTTGAAGACCCACAACCTTTCAACAGAGACACCCGTTTTTGGACACTGGGTTGAACTTTGCACTCCAAAAAAAAAACTTTGATAATCGGCTGATTTCACGATGTCTTGCTTCAAGTTCAAGGTCCCCCAGTGGCAGAGGCAGCAAAGCAACCCCACAGCACTATCAAACCTCCCCCATGTTTGATTGTAGGGAGGGTGTTCATTTCTTTAAATGCTTCATTTGTTTCTTTGAATGGTTCATTTGGTTGTCAGAACACAAAGGCTGTGCATCCAACTACTAGCTCCGGGGTGCCAATAATACTACTAGCTCCGGGGTGCCAATAATACTACTAGCTCCGGGGTGCCAATAATACTACTAGCTCCGTGGTGCCAATAATACTACTAGCTCCGGGGTGCCAATAATACTACTAGCTCTGTGGTGCCAATAATACTACTAGCTCCGGGGTGCCAATAATACTACTAGCTCCGGGGTGCCAATAATACTACTAGCGTCGGGGTGCCAATAATACTACTAGTCCATGCCGTTTATCTTTATTTTCTCAATTTAAATTGCAACATATAAAGGATTTGATTAATGCAACATATTGTCTGAGTAAATGCCTGCACCATTAGTGCACGTTCATTATATACAGCACCAGTCAAAAGTTTGAACACACCTACTCATTCCAGGGTTTTTACATTGTATAATAATAGTGAAGACATCAAAACTATGAAATAACACATATGGAATCATGTAGTAACCAAAAAAGTGTTAAACAAATCAAAATATATGTTATATTTGAGATTCTTCAAAGTAGCCACCCTTTGCCTTGACGACAGTTTGCACACTCTTGGCATTCTCTCAACCAGCTTCATGAGGTAGTCACCTGGAATGCGTTTCAATTAACAGGTGTGTGGAATTTCTTTCCTTCTTAATGTGTTTGAGCCAATCAATTGTGTTGTGACAAGGTAGGGGGGGTATGCAGAAGATAGCAGTCCGTCATTACTTTAAGACATGAATGTCAGTCAATATGGAAAATTTCAAGAACTTTGAACGTTTCTTCAAGTGCAGTCCAAATTTGTCCTTTGGTCTGGAGTCCAAATTGGAGATTTTTGGTTCCAACCACCATGTCTTTGTGAGACGCGGTGTGGGTGAACGGATGATCTCTGCATGTGTAGTTCCCACCGTAAAGAATGGAGGTGGAGGTGTTATGGTGTGTGGGTGCTTTGCTGGTGACACTGTCTGTGATTTATTTAGAATTCAAGGCACACTTTACCAGCATGGCTACCATAGCATTCTGCAGCGATACACCATTCCATCTGGTTTAGGCTTAGGGGGACTATCATTTGTTTTTCAACTGGACAATGACCCAACACACCTCCAGGCTGTGTAAGGGCTATTTTACCAAGAAGGAGAGTGATCAGATGACCTGGCCTCCACAATCCCCCGACCTCAAACGATTTGAGATGGTTTGGGATGAGTCGGACGGCAGAGTGAAGGAAAAGCAGCCAACAAGTGCTAAGCATATGTGGGAACTCCTTCAAGACTGTTGGAAAAGCATTCCAGGTGAAGCTGGTTGAGAGAATGCCAAGACTGTGCAAAGCTGTCATCTCCGGGATGCTGACCTTCTAGGCAGAGTTGCAAAGAAAAAGCCATATCTCAGACTGGCCAATGAAAATAAAAGATTAAGATGGGCAGTCTGAGATATGGCTTTTTCTTTGCAACTCTGCCTAGAAGGTCAGCATCCCGGAGTTCCCTCTTCACTGTTGACGTTAAGACTGGTGTTTTGCGGGTACTATTTAATGAAGCTGCCAGTTGAGGACCTGTGTGGCGCCTGTTTCTCAAACTAGACACTAATGTATTTGTCCTCTTGCTCAGTTGTGCACCGGGGCCTCCCACTCCTCTTTCTATTCTGGTTAGAGCCAGTTTGCGCTGTTCTGTGAAGGGAGTAGTCCACAGCGTTGTACGAGATCTTCAGTTTCTTGGCAATTTCTCGCATGGAATAGCCTTCATTTCTCAGAATAAGAATAGAATGAGAGTTTCAGAAGAAAGTTATTTGTTTCTGGCCATTTTGAGCCTGTAATCGAACCCACAATTGCTGATGCTCCAGCTACTCAACTAGTCTCAAGAAGGCCAGTTTTATTGCTTCTTTAATCAGCACAACAGTTTTCAGCTGTGCTAACATAATTGCAAAAGGGTTTCTAATGATCAATTAGCCTTTAAAAAGGATAAACTTGGATTAGCAAACACAACATGCCATTGGAACACAGGACTGATGGTTGCTGACAATGGGCCTCTGTACACCTATGTAGTTATTCCATTAAAAATCAGCCGTTTCCAGTTACAATAGCCATTTACAACATTAACAATGTCTACACTGTATTTCTGATCAATTTTATGTTATTTTAATGGACAAAAAAATTGCTTTTCATTCAAAAAGAAGGAAATGTCTAAGTGACCCCAATCTTTTGAACGGTAGTGTATGTGTTATGGCTTTTCAACCTCTGCCATATCATGGATTCAGAGCTATCTAATAGAACTCAAAGGGTTTTCTTTAATGGAAGCTTCTCTAATCTCAAACATGTAAAGTGTGGTGTACCACAGGGCAGCTCTCTAGGCCCTCTACTCTTTTCTATTTTTACCAATGACCTGCCACTGGCATTAAACAAAGCATGTGTGTCCATGTATGCTGATGATTCAACCATATACGCATCAGCAAACACAGCTAATGAAGTCACTGAAACCCTTAACAAAGAGTTGCAGTCTGTTTTGGAATGGGTGGCCAGTAATAAATTGGTCCTGAACATTTCTAAAACTAAGATTATTGTATTTGGTGCAAATCATTTCCTAAGTTCTAGACCTCAGCTGAATCTGTTAATGAATGGTGTGGCCTTTGAACATGTTGAGGAGACTAAATTACTTGGCGTTACCTTAGATTGTAAACCATTATGGTCAAAACATATAGATTCAGTGGTTGTAAAGATGGGGAGAGGTCTGTCCGTAATAAAGAGATGCTCTGCTTTTTTGACACCACACTCCAAAAAGCAAGTTCTGCAGGCTCTAGTTTTGTCTAATCTTGATTATTGTCCAGTCATGTGGTCCAGTGCTGCAAGGAAAGACCAAGTTCAGCTGCAGCTGGCCCAGAACAGAGCGGTACGTCTTGCTCTTCATTGTAATCAGAGGGCTGATATAAATACTATGCATGCCAGTCTCTCTTGGCTAAGAGTTGAGGAGAGACTGACTGCATCACTTCTTCTTTTTATAAGAAACATTAATGAGTTGAAAATCCCAAATTATTTGCATAGTCAACTTACACACAGCTCTGACACACACACTTACCCCACCAGACATGCCACCAGGGGTCTTTTCACAGTCCCCAAATCCAAAACAAATTCAAGAAAGCGTACAGTATTATATAGAGCCATTATTGCTTGGAACTCCGTTCCATCTCATATTGCTCAAATAAACAGCAAACCTGGTTTCAAAAAACAGATAAAGCAACACCTCACGGCACAACGCCTCTCCCCTATTTGACCTAGATAGTTTGTATGTATTGATATGTAGGCTACGTGTGCCTTTAAAACATTTTTATATAGTTCTGTCCTTGAGCTGTTCTTGTCTATTAATGTTCTGTATTATGTCATGTTTCATGTTTTGTGTGGACCCCAGGAAGAGTAGGTGCTGCTTTTGCAACAGCTAATGGGGATCCTAATACAATACCAAATACCAAATAGTTCAAAAACTGAAAGCATTGTATTTTTATTTTTATTTTTTTATTTAACCTTTATTTAACCAGGTAAGCCAGTTGAGAACAAGGTCTCATTTACAACTGCGACCTGGCCAAGATAAAGCAAAGCAGTGCGATAAAAACGACAACACAGAGTTACATATGGGGTAAACAAAACATAAAGTCAAAAATACAACAGAAAATATATATACAGTGTTTGCGAATGTAGTAAGTTATGGAGGTAAGGCAATAAATAAATAGGCCATAGTGCAAAAATAGTTACAATTTCATAATTAACACTGGAATGATAGATGTGCAAAATATTATGTGCAAATAGAGATACTGGGGTGCAAATTAGCAAAAAAAATAACAATATGGGGATGAGGTAGTTGGGTGGGCTAATTTCAGAATGGCTGTGTACAGGTGCAGTGATCGGTAAGCTGCTCTGACAACTGACGCTTAAAGTTAGTGAGGGAGATAAGAGTCTCCAGCTTCAGAGATTTTTGGAGTTCGTTCCAGTCATTGGCAGCAGAGTATTTGGGACAAATCATTCACTAAACCCTAAACCTCAATTAAATATTGTAATGAATAATGTGGAAATTGAGCAAGTTGAGGTGACTAAATTGCTTGGGGTAACCCTGGATTGTAAACTGTCATGGTCAAAACATATTGATACAACAGTAGCTAGGATGGGGAGAAGTCTGTCCATAATAAAGCGCTGCTCTGCCTTCTTAACAACACTGTCAACAAGGCAGGTCCTACAGGCCCTAGTTTTGTCGCACCTGGACTAGTGTTCAGTCGTGTGGTCAGGTGCCACAAAGAGGGTTAGGAAAATTGCAATTGGCTCAGAACAGGGCAGCACGGCTGGCCCTTGGATGTACACAGAGAGCTAACATTAATAATATGCATGCCAATCTCTCCTGGCTCAAAGTGGAGGTATTGACATGTTGAATGCACCGAGCTGTCTGTTTGAACTACTGGCACACAGCTCAGACACCCATGCATACCCCACAAGACATGCCACCAGAGGTCTCTTCACAGTCCCCAAGTCCAGAACAGACTATGGGAGGCGCACAGTCCTACATAGAGCCATGGCTACATGGAACTCTATTCCACATCAGGTAACTCATGCAAGCAGTAAAATTAGATAAAAAAACAGATAAAAATACACCTTATGGAACAGCAGGGACTGTGAAGCAACACAAACATAGGCACAGACACATGCAGACACACACATGATAACATACACACTATACACACACGTACACATGGATTTAGTGTTGTAGATATGTGGTAGTAGAATAGGGGCCTGAGGGCACACACTTAATGTTTTGGGAAATCTGTTATGAATGTATTGTAATGTTTTTCAAATGTAAACTGCCTTTATTTTGCTGGACCCCAGGAAGAGTAGCTGCTGCCTTGGCAGGAACTAATGGGGATCCATAATAAACCCCAGGAAGAGTAGCTGCTGCCTTGGCAGGAACTAATGGGGATCCATAATAAACCCCAGGAAGAGTAGCTGCTGCCTTGGCAGGAACTAATGGGGATCCATAATAAACCCCAGGAAGAGTAGCTGCTGCCTTGGCAGGAACTAATGGGGATCCATAATAAACCCCAGGAAGAGTAGCTGCTGCCTTGGCAGGAACTAATGGGGATCCATAATAAACCCCAGGAAGAGTAGCTGCTGCCTTGGCAGGAATTAATGGGGATCCATAATAAACCCCAGGAAGAGTAGCTGCTGCCTTGGCAGGAACTAACGGGGATCCATAATAAACCCCAGGAAGAGTAGCTGCTGCCTTGGCAGGAACTAACGGGGATCCATAATAAACCCCAGGAAGAGTAGCTGCTGCCTTGGCAGGAACTAACGGGGATCCATAATAAACCCCAGGAAGAGTAGCTGCTGCCTTGGCAGGAACTAACGGGGATCCATAATAAACCCCAGGAAGAGTAGCTGCTGCCTTGGCAGGAACTAACGGGGATCCATAATAAACCCTAGGAAGAGTAGCTGCTGCCTTGGCAGGAACTAATAGGGATCCATAATAAACCCCAGGAAGAGTAGCTGCTGCCTTGGCAGGAACTAATGGGGATCCATAATAAACCCCAGGAAGAGTATTATCCAGAGCGACTTACAGGAGCAATTAGGGTTAAGTGCCTAGCTCAAGGGCACATCAACAGATACACACATATGGGGATCCATAATAAATACAAATACCTGAGGTCAATTTCGAGTCTCATAGCAAAGGGTTTGAATACTTATGTAAAAAAGGTATTTCTGTTTTATTTTTAATACATTTGCAAACATAAAAAAAAAGTATTTAATCCATTTTAGAATAAGGCTGTAACAGTGGCTGTAGTGCCGAGCCATCACCATGACAACATGTGGCTGTAGTGCCGAGCCGTCACCATAACAACATGTGGCTGTAGTGTCGAGCCGTCACCATAACAACATGTGGCTGTAGTGCCGAGCCGTCACCATAACAACATGTGGCTGTAGTGCCGAGCCGTCACCATAACAACATGTGGCTGTAGTGCCGAGCCGTCACCATAACAACATGTGGCTGTAATGCCGAGCCATCACAATAACAACATGTGGCTGTAATGCCGAGCCATCACCATAACAACATGTGGGAAAGGGATACTTTCTGAATTCATATTGAGACTTTTACTCAAGTAGTATGTCAAAATAAACATGTCTCCACCCTTCCTGCCATCCAGGACCTCTATACCAGGCGGTGTAAGAGGAAGGCCCTCAAAATTGTCAAAGACTCCAGCCACCCTAGTCATAGACTGTTCTCTCTGCTACCGCACGGCAAGCGGTACCGGAGTGCCAAGTCTAGGTCCAAAATACTTCTCAACAGCTTCTACCCCCAAGCCATAAGACTCCTGAACAGCTAATCATGGCTACCCGGACTATTTGCATTGCCCCCCCACCCCATCTTTTTACGCTGCTGCTATTCTGTTAATTATTTATGCATAGTCACTTTAACTCTACCCACATGTACATATTACTTCAACTACCTCAACTAGCCGGTGCCCCCGCACATTGACTCTGCACCGGTACCCCCCTGTATATATAGCCTCCCTACTGTCACTTTATTTTACTTCTGCTCTTTTTTTCTCAACACTTTTTGTTGTTGTTTTATTTTTACTTTTTTTTGTTAAAAATAAATGCACTGTTGGTTAAGGGCTTGTAAGTAAGCATTTCACTGTAATGTCTGCACCTGTTGTATTCGGCGCATGTGGCCAATATATTTTGATTTGATTTGATTTGATTTCCATATCACACACTCAGAAACTGTAAATAGATGTGTCTACATTGTACAATCAATTAGTGAAGGAGAGCCTCAAATATCACATTCATTTGTAACTATCCACTGTTTTTGCAAAGCTGGTTCCTGTTTAAGTTTTTGGTCCTGTTCGTGTGGGTCAAACAGAAACACCCTGATGATTGGTTGACAATAGAACCTCCCACAATGTCGGACAGTTTTTATCCCCATAATGCATCACACTTTGAAAGGCGGTGACTTGACAAAAGTAATCTGCTCGAACGAGCCCATTGCTTTAACATATGCTTAGCTGATACCGCAAATACCTTTCCAGGCATTGGAAGATCTATCAGGCATCAGCAAAACAGAGGAACGTGCCCAAAGATTGCAGGTGGGGGCATTTAAAGAGCTAGCCCCACCCCTTTCAGGTTGACGAGGTTGACTGAGCGTGGCAACCAATAATACTGTGTTCGTAATTACCAGTTGGAGGACCGTTCAAGTGGATTTTTCCCAGTCCTATGTGGTAAATTCCCACTTGGTTATGAATGCAGCTGGACTGATAACTAACCCCAGGTGGATCATTGGCGTTGTTTCCAACGGGAGCAAATTTGTATAGTGCCTCACAATCATCACACATAACATAGCAATCATCCCGCTATCATCCTCTTTTACCACTTCAGAAAACCTTTACCAAACATTACCCTTTTGTGGCCCTCCCTTCTCTTTATTTTCAACTGTCCATTTCGCAGCTTTTCTAAATAAATCAATAAGCAATGATCTGTTTGTTCGACTCCATGACGAAATATTGCAGATGTGAAGTAGTATAGTATGTTTTAAACTTTCATTAAGTCTAATCAATCAACACCTGCTTCTCTTTGTACATGTCAATATAATATTAGTATCTGATAAAATAAATTAAGAAAAATAAACATTTACCTGAACTGCATTACACCAGTCAGCATTACATTTACGTCATTTAGCAGACGCTCTTATCCAGAGCGACTTACAGTTAGTGAATACATATATATATTTTTTATACTGGCCCCCCGTGGGAATCGAACCCACAACCCTGGCGTTGCAAACGCCATGCTCTATCAACTGAGCTACATCCCTGCCGGCCATTCCCTCCCCTACCCTGGACGACGCTGGGCCAATCGTGCGCCGCCCATGAGTCTCCTTGTCGCGGCCGGCTGCGACAGAGCCTGGATTCGAACCAGGATCTCTAATGGCACAGTTAGCACTATGATGCAGTGCCTTAGACCACTGCGCCACTCAGGAGGCGATGTGCTTCTTTCAGGCGATGTGCTTCTTTCAGGCGACGCTGCCAGCGAGACGTGTAATCTAGTAGAAGACAGGATGCTTCTTTAACAGCAGCAGCTTGTCAGCCGGCTCGGTAGCTTGAAACTGACATTATATTGTCAAGATTAGAGTTAAATCCTTAGCTAGGTCACATCTAGATAAAAAAAAAAAAAAAAAAAAAAAAACTGACTGAATGTATTACAATTCTAGTAATTCAGCAGACGCAGGTCGATTTACAGTAGTGAGTGCATACATTTTCGTACTGGTCCCCCGTGGGTATCGAACCAACAACCCTGGTGTTGCAAGCGCCATGCGTTACCAACTGAGCTACACGGAACTATTCTAACAGTATATATTCATAATGTACATATTCATATTTAGGTATAGGTCTGAATAGAGTAAAGTATTGGCTGTAAGATGTCAGACAAAACATATTTGCTAATCTCTAAATTAATAAAAATATGTAGTGAATATCTTTCTAAACTGCGTTACCCATTCCAGTCAGCAGATGGCGATATGCGTCTTCAGATGGTGCTTCTTGTGTGACGTCATATCCAGTGGACCAGTGATACTGACTCATTCAACCGCCTCCGGAGCTTGGTAGCCAACAGACAACAGAGAACATCGAAGCTCTTTAGAACATTTTTGCGTAGATTGATCGCGGTGTTTTTAACACAATTCCTGTTTACGTATCTACTAGTTAACTTAGACGTAACTTGCTTGTTAAATTGACAAATGTGTTGATTATACTGAACCTAGCACTAAGCTAATCGCTAATGCTAGCTAGCCCGACCATGAGTTCACAAAGCTACTCTCCTCCTGCTACTGAAGAGGAGGTCTGCTGGACGGAGAATGAAGCTCTGGGGCTGAACATTGTCATTAAAGAAGAGGAGGGAGATATTACAGTAAACGGAGAGGAAGAAGCTTTCAGAGTGAAAGAGGAGGAAGCGGAGGCTATCAGTATCACATTGAACGAAGAGGAGGAGAATGTTACAGTGAAAGAAGAGAAAGAACACTTTAGAGTGAAAGAGGAAGAGGGGATAGAGGCTGTCACAGTGGAAGAAGAGGAGGTAGAAGCTTTCAGAATGAAAAATGAGGAAGAGGAGGCCATAACATTGAAAGAAGAAGAGGAGGGTGTTATAGTGAAAGAAGAGAAAGAACCTTTTAGAGTGAAAGAGGAAGAGGAGGCTATCTCAATAAAAGAGGAGGAAGAAGACGTTTTGGGAGATGAAGAGGAGACTGAAGATCTGATTAACACCAGTGAGTATTGTCTTAAAAACCCGGGCAGAAACTCTACAGTTTGTTGAACTCATTTGTGGTTTTAAAGCCAAAGGGGCGTTGCACTGAAATGTGCACCACCTCACCATAACCCAGAATATAAGCTTGTTTTACTCGATTGCGTTTAAACAATGCAAATGTAAACAGACACTGTATTGACTCAAAACGTGGTTTAAAACGATCATTTTGATCTCATTCATGGTTGGTCCTTGCATCCATAGCTCTGTCTTTGAATTTGAGTGGATACGTTTCTTCAAAGCCTCAGCTACACTCCCCTATCTATTTATTAGGACAGTGAGCTAAAACGATTCTACACTTCCCTATCTATTTAGTAGGACAGTGAGCTAAAACGTTGAATTACCAATAACAGGGGAGGTTAACATTCTACACTCCCCTATCTATTTAGTGGGACAATGATGCTAAAACGTTGAATTACCAATAACAGGGGAGGTTAACATTCTTTAGGGGTATGCCTCTAACTTTCTCACTCATTATTATTCATGATTCATTCATGATTATCCCTAATCATGTTAGCATCCACATTTAATATAGAAGTGTTCAGAAACATATTCTATTCTTGTGTGACACAATACATTATTTACCATTCATTTCTATTGGGTACAACATCATCTGACACACAACCAAAACAAACTGCAAATGTATCCAACAAGTTTGTAGAGTCTTGAAGCTTGATGTAGTCATTGCGTTCTAGGAATGTGGGACCAAACACTCAACTTTTGACTACTTTAATACGTGTATGAAAATACCCTCAAATAAAAGGTGACATTCTGTACTGTTGTCTGGTATGAAACATTTGATCTCAAATGTAAAATGCTGGAGTATAGAGCCACATTAAACTGTTATCTTCACTGTCCTGATAAATACATAGGGGAGTACACGGGTCTGACAAAACATTGTATTTTTAACTGCTGTAAATACGTTGGTAACCAGTTTATAATAGCAATTAGACACCTTAGGGGTTTGTGGTATATGGCCAATATACCACGGCTAATGGCTGTTCTTGGGCACAACGCAACTCCCATATATCACAGGGAAGGCTAACCTGTAGGAGTTACCATACCCAATCACAGGGATGGCTAACCTATAGGAGTAGGAGTTACATACCCAATCGCAGGGATGGCTAACCTATAGGAGTAGGAGTTACCATACCCAATCACAGGGATGGCTAACCTATAGGAGTAGGAGTTACCATACCCAATCACAGGGATGGCTAACCTATAGGAGTTACCATACCCAATCACAGGGATGGCTAACCTATAGGAGTAGGAGTTACCATACCCAATCACAGGGATGGCTAACCTATAGGAGTAGGAGTTACCATACCCAATCACAGGGATGGCTAACCTATAGGAGTAGGAGTTACCATACCCAATCACAGGGATGGCTAACCTATAGGAGTAGGAGTTACCATACCCAATCACAGGGGTGGCTAACCTATAGGAGTTACCATACCCAATCACAGGGATGGCTAACCTGTAGGAGTTACCATACCCAATCACAGGGATGGCTAACCTATAGGAGTAGGAGTACCATACCCAATCACAGGGATGGCTAACCTATAGGAGTAGGAGTTACCATACCCAATCACAGGGATGGCTAACCTATAGGAGTAGGAGTTACCATACCCAATCACAGGGATGGCTAACCTATAGGAGTAGTAGTTACCATACCCAATCACAGGGATGACTAACCTATAGGAGTAGTAGTTACCATACCCAATCACAGGGATGGCTAACCTATAGGAGTAGGAGTTACCATACCCAATCACAGGGATGGCTAACCTATAGGAGTAGGAGTTACCATACCCAATCACAGGGATGGCTAACCTGTAGGAGTTACCATACCCAATCACAGGGATGGCTAACCTGTAGGAGTAGTAGTTACCTAACCCAATCACAGGGATGGCTAACCTGTAGGAGTTACCATACCTAATCACAGGGATGGCTAGCCTGTAGGAGATACCATGCCCAATCACAGGGATGGCTAACCTATAGGAGTAGGAGTTACCATGCCTAATCACAGCGATGGCTAACCTATAGGAGTAGGAGTTACCATACCCAATCACAGGGATGGCTAACCTATAGGAGTAGGAGTTACCATACCCAATCACAGGGATGGCTAACCTATAGGAGTAGGAGTTACCATACCCAATCACAGGGATGGCTAACCTATAGGAGTAGGAGTTACCATACCCAATCACAGGGATGGCTAACCTATAGGAGTAGGAGTTACCATACCCAATCACAGGGATGGCTAACCTATAGGAGTAGGAGTTACCATACCTAATCACAGGGATGGCTAACTCTGGAAATTCCTGCTGCTGCCACAGACTTAGGAACAACAGCTGAGTCATTTCAGCAACTTGAAATTTCTGAGAAATTAAGCTAATCAATTGCACCCAAATTGGCCCTTTTGATTAATAAGATTCACATAATATTCAATAAATATAGTACCCAACATCCAATTTGGACCAAACTTCTTCCTACCGTTGAGCAGACATGAGGAATCCAATAAAATGGTCAAAAGTCACCCATGGACCCCACACCAAACCCCACCCCAACAACCAGTATACAGTATCAGTTCACTATGTCTGACAAGTAGTATGGAGCTGCGGCTTGGAGTATTGCTTCTTCATCATTTAATGAATTCCCCTGTGAATCTGGTGGTGTTTTTTCCCTGTTCAGAGAAATCGGCCACTGAAGTCACTTGTATTATTTCCCATATATTATTGTGACAGTAGCAGGTTCTGACCACTAGATGCCACTCTTCCTGCTACTGCCACACCTTTTTATCATGATGAAAATAAATTGTGTGGTCATCCTCACAAGTCAAGCCAGTCCTCCCGTGAAAGCCGTTCAGTTTGTCCTTCTCTTAGCAACCTGATGCTTCAACCCAAACTCTCCTTTGAATAGTCCATCAAATGGCAGCTCTCTGAGAGGGCTATCCCTATGGTGCAATTCTCATATGAAGACTTTTCCTACAAGCCCAAAACATTTTACAAATGTTATGACAACTCTTAATACAATAACACAATTAGAAACCATTGCATGGCAGGCATAAAATTATTAGAGCTTGGAGCGCCGCCATTTGAGGACTTTTCTGAGCTTCTCGCCAGAACGTTTAAATATTTTATTAGTTTGTTCCGAAACATATGGGCAGATTTATAATTTTGATCAAAATACCACTCTACAACCCGAGACTCTATTTCAAGGCTTACTGTCACGTTTTTTTTCTTCATTTTTGTCGATGACGTCAGGCACCAACTGCAAGAATCAGCCTAAGGCTAATGCTAACAGACCAGCTAGCCTAGCCAAGGAACACGAGGCTACACCAACGGCTGAACAATGCAAAGCCGAGGCGACTAGACAAAAAAAAACTGTTCTACAGGCATTAACTGAAATGAAGCAGGAATTAATTGACAAAATGGACGAAAAGGGGCAGAGATGCAGTCGGCAGAGCTACGAAACCAGGTTAGATCCAACCTCGAGGAACTAGACATCCGCATGACTCTGACTCCATCACCACACTGGAAAAGGAAATCAAAGGAACTTTTTTTATGAGAAAAAAACGAAAATTTGGAGGCAAGATCCCGTCGTTGGAATTTACGTGTGACGGTTGCGAGAGAGAGACAGGAGGATGGCAAGCGCCCTACAGAGTTCACCGCAGAGATGCTACAACAGGCACTCAGCCTGGACAAACCAACTGCTGTTAGACCGCGCACACCGCACTCTACGAGAGAGACCGGGGGATGACCAGCCACCGCGAGCATTCGTGATGAGATGCCACTACTACCAAGAGAAAGAAGCAGTCCTCCGCAAAGCAGCCGAGGTCAAACAAGTGATACCCTGACTACACTCAGGCGTTTACCAAGCAGAGGGCTGCCTTCGGGGGCTGTGAGGGAATCCGTGATGCCCCGTGGTACCCTGAGGATTTGAGGATAACAACCCCCACCCCCAGATGGCGTTCTGAAAAGCTTCTCGGAACCAGCGCTAGCTAAGGGATTTCATTCTGAAGAATTTGACGCGCAAGTGAAGATCGAACACAACAGTAATTCCGTTCTCTCTTCCCAAATTTGGGTGAAATGCTAGCCTAACAAACCAAGCTAGGAAGCAACTGGGCCATTTGGCTATCTGGAGGCTAGTTGTGCTAGCCAGTTTAAGGACTGGGCCATTTGGCTATCTGGAGGCTAGTTGTGCTAGCCAGTTTAAGGACTGGGCCATTTGGCTATCTGGAGGCTAGTTGTGCTAGCCAGTTTAAGGACTGGGCCATTTGGCTATCAGGAGGCTAGTTGTGCTAGCCAGTTTAAGGACTGGGCCAATCGGCTATCTGGAGGCTAGTTGTGCTAGCCAGTTTAAGGACTGGGCCATTTGGCTATCTGGAGGCTAGTTGTGCTAGCCAGTTTAAGGACTGGGCCATTTGGCTATCTGGAGGCTAGTTGTGCTAGCCAGTTTAAGGACTGGGCCATTTGGCTATCAGGAGGCTAGTTGTGCTAGCCAGTTTAAGGACTGGGCCATTTGGCTATCTGGAGGCTAGTTGTGCTAGCCAGTTTAAGGACTGGGCCATTTGGCTATCTGGAGGCTAGTTGTGCTAGCCAGTTTAAGGACTGAACCGGGCCATCCAGCTGCATGGCTGTTACTTTTGTTGATTTGTTAACGGACTGGTCACCTGTGCTGCAAGGGACTGTAACTCCACCTGGAGAAGATGGGTAACTAGCTATAACGTTATGTGAATTTCTTCCAGTAATCAGCATTTTTTTTTATTGTGGCCCGTGTTAGCTAACATTTACGTTACAGATCGGACCCCCTTTAGCTAACATTAGTTGACGTCACTTGTTCTCAATCTCAGCTAATTCGGACTATTCATGATGCTTAGAACAAAAGTGAAATAATACTTCGGTAGTTTTGCTTAGATGGCTACCTAGTAGTGTGTGTTGCACGTTATGTACATCTAAGGATTTCACTTTTTTTTGTTTAGCTCTCATTTTTTCTTTGAGGCAACCATTAGTTTACTTATAATAGAACATCAAAGGGGTTTCCCTGTTTGCTAACCTTGTAGTTGGTCCTCTGTAGCTCAATTGGTAGAGCACGGCGCTTGTAACGCCAGGGTAGTGGGTTCGATCCCCGGGACCACCCATACACAAAAAATGTATGCACACATGACTGTAAGTCCCTTTGGATAAAAGCGTCTGCTAATTGGCATATTATTATTTACATTTTTTTTTTTACATTTTACGTCATTTAGCAGACGCTCTTATCCAGAGCGACTTACATTATTATTATTTTTTTTCATACCCCCTGTGGGAATCGAACCCATAACCCTGGCGTTGCAAACGCCATGCTCTATCAACTGAGCTCCCTCCCTGCCGGCCCTGCCTCCCCTACCCTGGACGACGCTGGGCCAATTGCGCGCCGCCCCATGGGTCTCCCGGTCACTGCCGGCTATGACAGAGCCTGGATTCTAACCAGGATCTCTAGTGGCACAGCTAGCACTGCGATGCAGTGCCTTAGACCACTGCGCCACTCAACTTATTATTATAAAGTGGTTTCCCTGTTTGCTAACCCTGTAGCTAACCCATGTCCATTAATCCATTGTACAACGCAGCCGTAGCTGTTATCGTTCTCCACCATAGTTTGGCGTTCTACATCTAAGCTATCATTTTAGATCGTCTCTACTTTCATTGGTTTAGTTCTCGTTCGTAATTCCCATCTGTTATTATGTAGCTCAGTGTAGCCCGTAGCCATGGGACATGTATAAAAAATTTACATCAGTACATGTCATACCAACTACATCCACTAGAGTGCATACAAGCTAACAGGATGATCGTTGAGCTGCATAGCCCCGCTGTCTTTACATCCACTAGAGTGCATACAAGCTAACGGGATGATCGTTGAGCTGCATAGCCCCGCTGTCTTTACATCCACTAGAGTGCATACAAGCTAACGGGATGATCGTTGAGCTGCATAGCCCCGCTGTCTTTACATCCACTAGAGTGCATACAAGCTAACGGGATGATCGTTGAGCTGCATATCCCCGCTGTCTTTACATCCACTAGAGTGCATACAAGCTAACGGGATGATCGTTGAGCTGCATAGCCCCGCTGTCTTCGCAATAAGAGGGGGTTGATCTGGGCTATTGTGTATTGCGCCACAATAATGCACAAAAAAATCTGTTTGTTATTTTGAAGGGAGTTTCCTCTCCTTTTACTAGCTTGCTGACTTGAGTCATTTTGAGTCCTAAATTAATAAACGTAATTGAAGTGTTACAGAACACAAAAGGAACGTGGTTACCACACTGAGATATTTACTCTCAGTAACATTAACATTTACATTGAAAGGTTGTTATGCAAGGAAGTTACTGATCACTGTATGTATGTATGTATGTATGTATGCCTTTCAGTGTGTATGTATGTATGTATGCCTTTCAGTGTGTATGTATGTATGCCTTCGGAAAGTATTCAAACCCCTTAACTTTTTCCACATTTTGTTACGTTACAGCCTTATTCTAAAATGGATTAAATATTTTTCCCCCTCATCAATCTACTACACACAATACCCCATATTGACAAAACAAAACAATATATATTTTTTTGTTGCTAATTTATTAAAAATATAAAACGGAAATATCACATTTACATATGTATTCAGACCCTTTACTCAGTACTTTGTTGAAGCACCTTTGGCAGCAATTACAGCATCGAGTCTTCTTGGGTATGACGCTACAAGCTTGGCACACCTGTATTTGGGGAGTTTCTCCCATTCTTCTCTGCAGATCCTCTCAAGCTCTGTCAGGTTGGATGGGGAGCGTCGCTGCACAGCTATTTTCAGGTCTCTCCAGAGATGTTAGATCGGGTTCAAGTCCGGACTCTGGCTGGGCCACTCAAGGACATTCAGAGACTTGTCCCGAAGCCACTCCTGCGTTTTCCTGCGTTTTCTTGGCTGTGTGCTTAGGGTCATTGTCCTGTTGGAAGGTGAACCTTCACCCCCAGTCTGAGGTCCTGAGCGCTCTGGAGCAGGTTATCATCAAGGATCTTTCTGTACTTTCCGGCGTTCATCTTTCCCTGGATCCTGACTAGTCACCCAGTCCCTGCCGCTGAAAAACATCCCCACAGCATGATGCTGCCACCACCATGCTTCACCGTAGGGATGGTGCCAGGTTTCCTCCAGACATGACGCTTGGTATTCAGGCCTAAAAGTTCAATCTTGGTTTCATCAGAGCAGAGAATCTTGTTTCTCATGGTCTGAGAGTCCTTTGGGTGCCTTTTGGCAAACTCCAAGCAGGCTTTCATGTGCCTTTTACTGAGGAGTGGCTTCCGTCTGGCCTCTCTACCATAAAGACCTGATTAGTGGAGTGCTGTAGAGATGGTTGTCCTTCTGGAAGATTCTCCCATCTCCACAGACGAACTCTGGAGCTCTGTCAGAGTCACCATCGGGTTCTTGGTCACCTCCCTGACCAAGGCCCTTCTCCCCCGATTGCTCAGTTTGGCCGGGCGGCCAGCTAAAGGAAGAGTCTTGGTGGTTCCCAACTTCTTCCATTTAAGACTGATGGAAGCCACTGTGTTCTTGGGGACCTTCAATGCTGCTGAAATGTTTTGGTATACTTCCCCAGATCTGTGCCTCGACACAATCCTGTCTCTGAGCTCTACGGACAATTCCTTCGACCTCATGGATTGGTTTTTGCTCTGGCATGCATTGTCAACTGTGGGACCTTATATAGACAGGTGTGTGCCTTTCCAAATCATGTCCAAACAATTGAATCTACGACAGGTGGAGTCCAATCAAGTTGTAGAAACATCTCAAGGATGATCAATGGAAACAGGATGCACCTAAACTCAATTTCGAGTCTCATAGCAAAGGGTCTGAATACTCATGTAAATAAGGTATTTCTGTTTTTGATTTTGAATACATTTGCAAAAATGTCTAAAAACCTGTTTTCACTTTGTCATTATGGAGAGAGTACCTGGAGCGTCCCAGTGATTATAACCACCACTAGTCACCTCCTCCACAGTACCTGGAGCATCCCAGTGATTATAACCACCACTAGTCACCTCCTCCACAGTACCTGGAGCATCCCAGTGATATAACCACCACTAGTCACCTCCTCCACAGTACCTGGAGCATCCCAGTGATATAACCACCACTAGTCACCTCCTCCACAGTACCTGGAGCATCCCAGTGATTATAACCACCACTAGTCACCTCCTCCACAGTACCTGGAGCATCCCAGTGATATAACCACCACTAGTCACCTCCTCCACAGTACCTGGAGCATCCCAGTGATATAACCACCACTAGTCACCTCCTCCACAGCACCTGGAGCGTCCCAGTGATATAACCACCACTAGTCACCTCCTCCACAGTACCTGGAGCATCCCAGTGATTATAACCACCACTAGTCACCTCCTCCACAGTACCTGGAGCGTCCCAGTGATATAACCACCACTAGTCACCTCCTCCACAGTACCTGGAGCACCCCAGTGATTATAACCAACACTAGTCACCTCCTCCACAGTACCTGGAGCATCACAGTGATATAACCACCACTAGTCACCTCCTCCACAGTACCTGGAGCATCCCAGTGATATAACCACCACTAGTCACCTCCTCCACAGTACCTGGAGCGTCACAGTGATATAACCACCACTAGTCACCTCCTCCACAGTACCTGGAGCATCCCAATGATATAACCACCACTAGTCACCTCCTCCACAGCACCTGGAGCATCCCAGTGATTATAACCACCACTAGTCACCTCCTCCACAGCACCTGGAGCATCCCAGTGATATAACCACCACTAGTCACCTCCTCCACAGTACCTGGAGCATCCCAGTGATATAACCACCACTAGTCACCTCCTCCACAGTACCTGGAGCATCACAGTGATATAACCACCACTAGTCACCTCCTCCACAGTACCTGGAGCGTCCCAGTGATATAACCACCACTAGTCACCTCCTCCACAGTACCTGGAGCGTCCCAGTGATATAACCACCACTAGTCACCTCCTCCACAGTACCTGGAGCGTCCCAGTGATTATAACCACCACTAGTCACCTCCTCCACAGTACCTGGAGCATCCCAGTGATATAACCACCACTAGTCACCTCCTCCACAGTACCTGGAGCATCCCAGTGATATAACCACCACTAGTCACCTCCTCCACAGTACCTGGAGCGTCCCAGTGATATAACCACCACTAGTCACCTCCTCCACAGTACCTGGAGCATCACAGTGATATAACCACCACTAGTCACCTCCTCCACAGTACCTGGAGCATCCCAGTGATATAACCACCACTAGTCACCTCCTCCACAGCACCTGGAGCGTCACAGTGATATAACCACCACTAGTCACCTCCTCCACAGTACCTGGAGCGTCACAGTGATATAACCACCACTAGTCACCTCCTCCACAGTACCTGGAGCATCCCAGTGATATAACCACCACTAGTCACCTCCTCCACAGTACCTGGAGCATCACAGTGATATAACCCCCACTAGTCACCTCCTCCACAGTACCTGGAGCATCCCAGTGATATAACCACCACTAGTCACCTCCTCCACAGTACCTGGAGCATCCCAGTGATATAACCACCACTAGTCACCTCCTCCACAGTACCTGGAGCATCCCAGTGATTATAACCACCACTAGTCACCTCCTCCACAGTACCTGGAGCATCCCAGTGATATAACCACCACTAGTCACCTCCTCCACAGTACCTGGAGCATCCCAGTGATATAACCACCACTAGTCACCTCCTCCACAGCACCTGGAGCATCCCAGTGATATAACCACCACTAGTCACCTCCTCCACAGTACCTGGAGCATCCCAGTGATATAACCACCACTAGTCACCTCCTCCACAGTACCTGGAGCATCCCAGTGATTATAACCACCACTAGTCACCTCCTCCACAGTACCTGGAGCGTCCCAGTGATATAACCACCACTAGTTACCTCCTCCACAGTACCTGGAGCACCCCAGTGATTATAACCAACACTAGTCACCTCCTCCACAGTACCTGGAGCATCACAGTGATATAACCACCACTAGTCACCTCCTCCACAGTACCTGGAGCATCCCAGTGATATAACCACCACTAGTCACCTCCTCCACAGTACCTGGAGCGTCACAGTGATATAACCACCACTAGTCATCTCCTCCACAGTACCTGGAGCATCCCAATGATATAACCACCACTAGTCACCTCCTCCACAGCACCTGGAGCATCCCAGTGATTATAACCACCACTAGTCACCTCCTCCACAGCACCTGGAGCATCCCAGTGATATAACCACCACTAGTCACCTCCTCCACAGTACCTGGAGCATCCCAGTGATATAACCACCACTAGTCACCTCCTCCACAGTACCTGGAGCATCACAGTGATATAACCACCACTAGTCACCTCCTCCACAGTACCTGGAGCGTCCCAGTGATATAACCACCACTAGTCACCTCCTCCACAGTACCTGGAGCGTCCCAGTGATATAACCACCACTAGTCACCTCCTCCACAGTACCTGGAGCGTCCCAGTGATTATAACCACCACTAGTCACCTCCTCCACAGTACCTGGAGCATCCCAGTGATATAACCACCACTAGTCACCTCCTCCACAGTACCTGGAGCATCCCAGTGATATAACCACCACTAGTCACCTCCTCCACAGTACCTGGAGCGTCCCAGTGATATAACCACCACTAGTCACCTCCTCCACAGTACCTGGAGCATCACAGTGATATAACCACCACTAGTCACCTCCTCCACAGTACCTGGAGCATCCCAGTGATATAACCACCACTAGTCACCTCCTCCACAGCACCTGGAGCGTCACAGTGATATAACCACCACTAGTCACCTCCTCCACAGTACCTGGAGCGTCACAGTGATATAACCACCACTAGTCACCTCCTCCACAGTACCTGGAGCATCCCAGTTATATAACCACCACTAGTCACCTCCTCCACAGTACCTGGAGCGTCACAGTGATATAACCACCACTAGTCACCTCCTCCACAGTACCTGGAGCGTCACAGTGATTATAACCACCACTAGTCACCTCCTCCACAGCACCTGGAGCATCCCAGTGATTATAACCACCACTAGTCACCTCCTCCACAGTACCTGGAGCGTCCCAGTGATATAACCACCACTAGTCACCTCCTCCACAGCACCTGGAGCGTCCCAGTGATATAACCACCACTAGTCACCTTTTCCACAGTACCTGGAGCATCCCAGTGATTATAACCACCACTAGTCACCTCCTCCACAGTACCTGGAGCATCCCAGTGATTATAACCACCACTAGTCACCTCCTCCACAGTACCTGGAGCATCCCAGTGATTATAACCACCACTAGTCACCTCCTCCACAGTACCTGGAGCGTCCCAGTGATTATAACCACCACTAGTCACCTCCTCCACAGTACCTGGAGCGTCCCAGTGATTATAACCAACACAGTGCTGTGGCAGACATATTTCACTCAATTTAGTGACTTTTCTACATATAAAAGGGGGAGAGCTGGGAGAGAACACAGCCCACCTCATTCAGTTTGGTAACAGCAACTGACGTCACACACAACAAAATACCACAGATTAAACAAGTGAAGAAAAAGGGGTGGTTTGGTGAATATTCATATCGCTGTTCACTGACTCCTGTTGCACTTGCATCCAGAGCTCTGTCTATTCATGTGAGAGGGGTGATTTGGTGAATATTCATATCGCTGTTCATTGACTCCTGTTGCACTTGCATCCAGATTTATGTCTATTCATGTGAGAGGGGTGATTTGGTGAATATTCATCGCTGTTCACTGACTCCTGTTGCACTTGCATCCAGAGCTCTGTCTATTCATGTGAGAGGGGTGATTTGGTGAATATTCTTTGCTGTTCACTGACTCCTGTTGCACTTGCATCCAGAGCTCTGTCTATTCATGTGAGAGGGGTGATTTGGTGAATATTCATATCGCTGTTCACTGACTCCTGTTGCACTTGCATCCAGAGCTCTGTCTATTCATGTGAGAGGGGTGATTTGGTGAATATTCATATCGCTGTTCACTGACTCCTGTTGCACTTGCATCCAGAGCTCTGTCTATTCATGTGAGAGGGGTGATTTGGTGAATATTCATCGCTGTTCACTGACTCCTGTTGCACTTGCATCCAGAGCTCTGTCTATTCATGTGAGAGGGGTGATTTGGTGAATATTCATATCGCTGTTCACTGACTCCTGTTGCACTTGCATCCAGAGCTCTGTCTATTCATGTGAGAGGGGTGATTTGGTGAATATTCATCGCTGTTCACTGACTCCTGTTGCACTTGCATCCAGAGCTCTGTCTATTCATGTGAGAGGGGTGATTTGGTGAATATTCATCGCTGTTCACTGATTCCTGTTGCACTTGCATCCAGAGCTCTGTCTATTCATGTGAGAGGGGTGATTTGGTGAATATTCATCGCTGTTCACTGACTCCTGTTGCACTTGCATCCAGAGCTCTGTCTATTCATGTGAGAGTGGTTACATTGGTCAAACCCCCATCCTACAGTATATAGCAAAACAGTGGTAGGATGTCCAGTAGCAAATAACAATAATGTACTTAAAATGTATCCTATTTATCCATTAGGTCTAATACATGTATCCTATACTGACTAGTCTATTTATCTATTAGGTCTAATAAATGCATAACAACACTAAGTTTAATAGTGTTTTTATTGGCTTACAAAGCACTACAACCACTGATATTTTAATGAGGGATCTAGTCTTGATTAAACCTCAAAGGAAAACAGTTTTATCATGTGGAGGTTTCATTCAGGTCTCAGTTTAACAAAATACTCTGTTTGTCTTTGGCAGGAGAGAGACCTGACTCTCACTCTGACAGCGGGAAGAGTCCTTCAGGGGAACCAGACCCAGAGACGTCCAAACCAGCGAGACAACATCACTGCTCCCACTGTGGAAAGAGTTTTACCCGGTTCTGGAACCTAAAACAGCATGAGACGATGCACACAGGAGAAAAACCTTTCCAGTGTTCCCAGTGTGGAAAGAGTTTTACCTGGTTAAGGGCCCTGAATAGGCATGAGGAAATACATACAGCAGGGAGGAAGACCTACCAATGCTCCCAGTGTGGAAAGAGTTTTACTCAGTTAGGGAGCCTGAAAATACATAAGAGAATACATACAGGAGAGAAACCTTTCCCCTGTTCCCTGTGCGGAAAGAGTTTTACCATGTTAGGAAATCTAAAAAAGCATGAGAAAATACACTCAGGAGAGAAGCCTTACCACTGTTCCCTGTGTGGAAATAGTTTTACCCAGCTAGGGAGCCTGAAAACACACGAGAGAATGCACACAGGGGAGAAGCCGTATTACTGCTCCCAGTGTGGCAAGTATTTTTCTCATTTAGAGACCCTGAAAATACATAAGAGAATACATACAGGAGAGAAGCCTCATCACTGCTCCCAGTGTGGAAAGAGTTTGACCACTTTAGGCAACCTAAAAGAGCATGAGAGGAAACACACAGGAGAAAAGCCTTTCCAATGCTCCCAGTGTGGAAAGAGTTTTACACATTTAGGGAGCCTGAAAAGGCATAAAGGAATACACTCAGGAGAAAGGCCCTACCAATGCTCCAAGTGTGGAAAGAGATTTTCACGATTACAGGACCTTACATCACATGAGACGACACACCTGACCACTGCTCCCAATGTCTAAGTACTTTTACCTTGTTAGGGAGCCCGAAAACACATGAGAGGACACACACAGGAGAAAAGACTACCACTGTTCTCAGTGTGGAATAAGATTTACCCGGTTATGGAACCTGAAAGACCATGAAAGAATACATACAACATTTACATTTTAGTCATTTAGCAGACGCTCTTATCCAGAGCGACTTACAGTTAGTGAGTGCATACATTATTATTTTTTTATTTTATTTTTTACAAATACACAGGAAGAGAAGACATACCACTGCTCTCATTGTGGAAATACGTTTTCCCAGTCAGAGGACCTGAAATCACATGAGAGAATAGAGAGGCTGTGTTCTGACTTATGTTTTTGACTGAGAGTTTGTGTTTCTGCCACATGAAATCATACTCAAAAAAAGGTTTACAGGATTGATATTAAAAAATAGGCCAGTTTTTTATTTTTTTATCTCAAGACATGATCATGTCTAAAATCGGTACTAAATATTTTTAAAATATGTATTTCGTTTTGATTATGAGCTTTGATTGACTTTATACAAGCAGTGGCGACCCGTCATTCAGGCCTGAGCCTGTTTTGAGCCCCGCCTGTTTTGAGACCTGCCTGTTTTGAGACCTGCCTGTTTTGAGACCCACCTGTTTAGCGGAATTTTTTGTTGTTGTTATTGTTGCTTGTTTTTTATGTCACATATCAGTTTGCAAACAATGTAAAAAAAAAAAAAAATTATAATATTGTGTTAATAAAGCCGCATACAAACTTGGTTTCTTTTTTGCTTTCTTGAGTAAAGCGGCTCCAAAATGCAGGTGTTTCAGCCTAGCTCAGTGCTTTCTGTGGTGGGTGGGGCAGCCAGCGGAACATACGGAGTGTAGGGGTTGGTCATGTTCTCTAGTTGCGCCGTGATTGGCTCAGTGTTCTGTCACTCATGGGAACATTATTACATCATCGCAAGTTGGAAATCGCAAATTCAACAATGAATGGTTTGGAAGGAATCAGGGGCAAAGTGTTGTAAAGCAATCACTAGCCTGCTATTCAGTGGAGTGGGTGTGTGGTCCCAAATCTGGCTTTAAGGGTCTATTTTTCTTGCTTAAAAGGATAAGCATTCACACGCAGCACCATGGGCCAAAAAAGGTTGAATAATTATCAATCCAGCATGACTTCTGCCGAGTTCAAAAAAACAACTGGGAACTGGGAAATCTCAGACTTCAGTGAGTTCAAGACAACTGGGAACCCTGAAAAAAATGAGCTCTGAGTCATCCAACTCGGAATTCCAATTCGGGAACTCGGGAGCTCCGACCTGAAGATCACTGACGTCATGATTCGACCTTGTTTTTTTTCCAGAGTTCCCAGTTGTCTCGAAAGCACCATCAATCCAGAGAATGCCAGACTTCGATGACAACATTTGCCCACAAGAAGGACCGCATAGCCACCTTCCTGTTCAAGTGAGCACAGCACAACAAGGTGAGTCCAAAAAATGTATTGTATGCTGCTGCATAACTGATGCAATATGCCAGGGAGATATGTACACTGTAGCTAAGAAAGTAATACTAAGTGTATGTTGTGTAGTAAGCTGTCAGTAGCCCATGTGCCTCGCCCTAATAATTTGGTCCCTTTTGACTGAGAATTAGTGTTTTTGTTTGTTCTACTTTTTAAAAATTATCTCAGATAAAAAGCTTAATGTCTGCTTTGTTTATACACTTTAATATATTGGATACAAGTAGAATCCCTTAGATTTAATTTGATATTTTTGTAATGTCAATGATTTAATAGACCAGGGGAAGACCAACCCTGTTCCTGTCTTGACCCCTTAAATAGATTAATAGAATGTGCATTTCTTGATTCTAACATTGGAACCTCCATTAATTGAGTTGTTGTTGTTTCATTGAGTTAATTGGTGTATTTTAGTCGTCAAGCTAAAAGGTGTATGAAAATGCGATGACGTTGTTCTGATAACATTGATAAGTTGTTCGTTGACATGTTCTCTGTTGTCCTGCATACTGAATGTGCGTACGTCATTGGTTTTGTGTTGTGTGTTATGTTCTGAAGGTCAATCCTTTCTCCGTCTTGCTTTTCTAGCCGCTGACTGATCAAAACTGTCTGTTAGCGTAATGAACTGCATGTTATGCCATGTTCTCAGCAACATTTACATAGACGAGCATAGACACAGTACAATACTGTAATAATACCGCACACAATAAAAAAATGTGCCAAATAAATTAACTCTATGTCCTGAATACAAAGTGTAATGTTTGGGACAAACACGGTGGTGGCTGCATCATGCTATGTTTAGCCTACTGAAACACCCTGCTCAAACAGAGGGATGCTATGTTAGCTAGCTGGCTAGTTTAGCCTACTGAAACACCCTGCTCAAACAGAGGGATGCTACGTTAGCTAGCTGGCTATGACTTTCCAACACAACACTGGAACGCTTCCAAGTCAAGGTAAACTTTTGGTTTTACTAATTTATTGCCACCGGGGCCCGCCGGTGTAACTGCTTACTGACTATACACTGTAATGTTACTGGATGATTGTAGCGGGTTTACTAACGCGTTAGTTCTATTAGCTATGTTGACTAGGACGTTACTTTAGCTAATATGGGGACAACGATGTAGGCTGTGTGTAGCAGTTATGACATGGTTTGGCTTGGAAAGGTTTTTCCGCCTGGTCACATACAGCTGTTGTGTTGTGCATTGAAGTCCACAAGGTAAGGGAAATGGTAAGGTAAGAGGTGAGAGGAAGAGAGCGCATACTGTAGATGCGAGAAAGAATACAACGTCGGTGCTATGAAAGTGAACAGTATTTTAGCGTGATCAGGGGTGGATTCATTCCGCAGATTCTGTTGAAAAACGTTTCTTAAACGGAGCAAAATGAGGATAAACAAACCTGAATTTGTCCAATATAAACTCTTGTTTGCAACTGTTGGACTAATGATTACACCCTAGATCAGCTAGATGCAGGCAAGATTGTGCAAAGCGATATTGAACGTGTCACTGTCTGTCCATGTGTCACTGAATGTCACCTCAAATGTGTCTCTCAACCTGTGTGCACCTACAGTTGAAGTCGTACGTTTATATACACTTAGGTTGGAGTCATTAAAACTCGTTTTTCAACCACTCCACACATTTCTTGTTAACAAACTATAGTTTTGTCAAGTCGGTTAGGACATCTACTTTGTGCATGACACAAGTCGTTTTTCCAACAATTGTTTACAGACAGATTATTTCACTTATAAATCACTGTATCACAATTCCAGTGGGTCAGAAGTTTACATACACTAAGTTGACTGTGCCTTTTAAACAGCTTGGAAATTCCAGAAAATTATGTCATGGCTTTAGAAGCTTCTGATAGGCTAATTGACATCATTTGAGTCAATTGGAGGTGTACCTGTGGATGTATTTCAAGGCCTACCTTCAAACTCAGTGCCTCTTTGCTTGACATCATGGGAAAATCAAAAGAAATCAGCCAAGACCTCAGGAAAAAATTGTAGACCTCCACAAGTCTGGTTCATCCTTGGGAGCAATTTCCAAACGCCTGAAGGTACCACCTTCATCTGTACAAACAATAGTATGCAAGTATAAACACCATGGGACCACGCAGCCGTCATACCGCTCAGGAAGGAGACGCGTTCTGTCTCCCAGAGATGAACAAACTTTGGTGCGGAAAGTGCAAATCAATCCCAGAACAACAGCAAAGGACCTTGTGAAGATGCTGGAGGAAACGGGTACAAAAGTATCTATATCCACAGTAAAACAAGTCCTATATCGACAACCTGCAAGGCCGCTCAGCAAGGAAGAAGCCACTGCTCCAAAACTGCCATAAAAAAGCCAGACTACGGTTTGCAACTGCACATGGGGACAAAGATCGTACTTTTTGGAGAAATGTCCTCTGGTCTGATGGAACAAAAATATAACTGTTTGGTCATAATGACCATCGTTATGTTTGGAGGATAAAGGGGGTTGCTTGTAAGCCGAAGAACACCATCCCAACCGTGAAGCACAGGGGTGGCAGCATCATGCTGTGGGGGTGCTTTGCTGCAGGAGGGACTGGTGCACCTCACAAAATAGATGGCATCATGAGGAAGGAAAAGTATGTGGATATATTGAAGCAACATCTCAAGACATCAGTCAGGAAGTTAAAGCTTGGTCGCAAATGGGTCTTCCAAATGGACAATGACCCCAAGCATACTTCCAAAGTTGTGGCAAAACCTCAACCGTATAGAACATTTGAGGGCAGAACTGAAAAAGCGTGTGCGAGCAAGGAGGCCTACAAACCTGACTCAGTTACACCAGCTCTGTCAGGAGGAATGGGCCAAAATTCACCCAACTTATTGTGGGAAGCTTGTGGAAGGCTACCCGAAACGTTTGACCCAAGTTAAACAATTTAAAGGCAATGCTACCAAATACTAATCGAGTGTATGTAAACTTCTGACCCACTGGGAATGTGATGAAAGAAATAAAAGCTGAAATAAATAATTCTCTCTACTATTATTCTGACATTTCACATCCTTAAAATAAAGTGGTGATCCTAATTGACCTAAGACAGGGAATTTTAACTAGGTTTAAATGTCAGTAATTATGAAAAACTGAGTTTAAATGTATTTGGCAAAGGTGTATGTAAACTTCCGACTTCAACTGTACGTTGTAAACTTTCATTCATAGAGGTTGTAGCAACCTCATGATGGGTATAGGGAACATTAGAGTATCATGTAGAAGCCTAAACCTATCGATGTTACATTGAGCTGGGTGAATGGAATATGAATGACAGTCATCCAATATGCTGTAATAGAAATAAGGCCGTGCTCACGAAAAGAAAATCGTCCTCCCTCATCTTAAACGGCACCGACCGCCGCTGACTCCAACCCAGACATCATTTACAAACTAAGCATTTGTGTTCAGTGAGTCCGCCAGATCAGAGGCAGTAGAGATGACCAGGGATGTTCTCTTGATAAGTGTGTGAATTGCGACCATTTTCCTGTCCTGCTAAGCTTTCAAAATGTAACGAGTACTTTTGGGAAAATGTACGGAGTAAAAAGTATAATATCTATATTTTTTTAGAACTGTAGTGGAGTAGAAGAAAAATATATAAATTGGAGAGTTTTTTTGGAAGAAGTTCTGAATCTCCATATTTGCTCTGTACTATTGCTGCAGGCTGACTGAGTGACAGGCGTTTTGCTGAGTGATGACATCGACGTCTAACCGGCGCTGTAGTGGAGGGGGGAGCCGTCCCACTGCAGTTGTGAAATCTCAACCAATCACATCAGGCACTGCGTCACTCCAGGGGCTTCTCAACCAATCACATCAGGCACTGTGTCACTCCAGGGGCTTCTCAACCAATCACATCAGGCACTGCGTCACCCCAGGGGCTTCTCAACCAATCACATCAGGCACTGCGTCACCCCAGGGGCTTCTCAACCAATCACATCAGGCACTGCTTCACTCCAGGGGCTTCTCAACCAATCACATCAGGCACTGCGTCACCCCAGGGGCTTCTCAACCAATCACATCAGGCACTGCGTCACTCCAAGGGGCTTCTCAACCAATCACATCAGGCACTGCGTCACTCCAGGGGCTTCTCAACCAATCACATCAGGCACTGCGTCACTCCAGGGGCTTCTCAACCAATCACATCAGGCACTGCGTCACTCCAACCAATCACATCAGGCACTGCGTTACTCCAGGGGCTTCTCAACCAATCACATCAGGCCCTGCGTCACTCCAACCAATCACATCAGGCCCTGCGTCACTCCAGGGGCTTCTCAACCAATCACATCAGGCACTGCGTCACAGTGCATCATATTGTATTGGTTATTTTTGTCAAATTGGTCACTATATACAGTGGTTAATGTGTGGTTATGGAAACTCTTATCAGTGTGGTTATGGAAACTCATATCAGTGTGGTTATGGAAACTCATATCAGTGTGGTTATGGAAACTCTTATCAGTGTGGTTATGGAAACTTTTATCAGTGTGGTTATGGAAACTCTTATCAGTGTGGTTATGGAAACTCTTATCAGTGTGGTTATGGAAACTCTTATCACTGTGGTTATGGAAACTCTTATCACTGTGGTTATGGAAACTCATATCACTGTGGTTATGGAAACTCATATCACTGTGGTTATGGAAACTTTTATCAGTGTGGTTATGGAAACTCTTATCAGTGTGGTTATGGAAACTCTTATCAGTGTGGTTATGGAAACTCTCATCAGTGTGGTTATGGAAACTCTCATCAGTGTGGTTATGGAAACTCTCATCAGTGTGGTTATGGAAACTTTTATCAGTGTGGTTATGGAAACTCATATCAGTGTGGTTATGGAAACTCATCAGTGTGGTTATGGAAACTTTTATCAGTGTGGTTATGGAAACTCTTATCAGTGTGGTTATGGAAAATGTTATCACTGTGATTATGGAAACTCATATCAGTGTGGTTATGGAAACTCATATCAGTGTGGTTATGGAAACTCTTATCAGTGTGGTTATGGAAACTCATATCAGTGTGGTTATGGAAACTTTTATCAGTGTGGTTATGGAAACTCTTATCAGTGTGGTTATGGAAACTCTTATCACTGTGATTATGGAAACTGGCCATCAAAAGGTTCGGGGCTGGATCAAAAACATCCCAGCCCAGGCCAAACGACACCACTGATCCCTGGGTGTTATTGATCAACTTCCAGGACAAATATAACTTCATTATTTTAAAGTCCTAGTTAAATTCTGTCTAATCATTCCCTACAATGACACCACATTCAGGAAGCGTCATCATTTCCTACAATGACACCACATTCAGGAAGTGTCATAATTTATTTGGTGCAAAGCTACATACATATAAGCACTGATTCATGTTGTTAGTCTGTATGTCCCACTCATACATTTCCACCCTGTCAGGCTAAATTGGAAATAACATTTATCACATTTCTAAATGTAAAAATATGTTTGATAGAGAAGTTAAAATCCTGTTCAAGTGTTCACCATTATGCTAGCGCAAAACTTTCTCCCTCACAGAGCTATGACTAATTTAGGCTCAACATTTCCACCCTGTTAGGTTCCACCCTGTTAGGTTCCACCCTGTAAGGTTCCACCCTGTTAGGTTCCACCCTGTTAGGTTCCACCCTGTAAGGTTCCACCTTGTAAGGTTCCACCCTGTTAGGGTGATGCACCAATATGTTTTTCTGAAACGCAAACGTAACTTTTTTTTCATAGAGTACAAAAAAAATATATATATATATATAAAGAAATGTCCAAAAGTGATGAGGTCCAAAAGGCACCGTAACTTTTTTTTCATAGAGTACAAAAAAAAAAAAAAAAAAAAATATAAAGAAATGTCCAAAAGTGATGAGGTCCAAAAGGCACCGGATACTAGGAATGACCCAACTAGCAATTTTTTAAAATATCCAAATCATATAATGAACATCTAAGGGTTCATACTTGTATCCAATATATAAAAGTGTATCATCAAAACAAAATACACATTTTAATCTGATGTTAGATATGATAATGTATCCAAATACAAAAACAGGCCTATTTTTGAGGAAGATTTCATATAAACAATGATAAACAATGATTTCATATAAACAATGATTTCATGTGGCATTAACAAAAAAACAAATTCTCAGTCAAAAACATAAGTCAGAACATAGCCTCTCTATTCTCTCATGTGATTTCAGGTCCTCTGACTGGGAAAATGTCTTTCCACAATGAGAGCAGTGGTATGTCTTCTCCTCCTGTGTATGTATCCTTTCATGCTTATTCAGGTGCCTTAACCAGTTAAATGTCTTTCCACACTGGGAGCAGTGGTAGGTCTTATCCCCTCCTGTGTGTGTCCTGTCATGCCTATTCAGGGCCCCTAACTGGGTAAAACTCTTTCCACACAGGGAGCATCGGTAGGGCTTTTCTTGTGTGTGTGTCCTCTCATGCTCTTTTAGGTTCCCTAACTGTGTGAAACTCTTTCCACACTGGGAACATTGGAAAGGCTTTTCTCCTGTGTGTATCTTCTCATGCTGTTTTAGGTTCCCTAACTGGGTAAAACCCTTACCACACTGGGAGCATTGGAAAGGTTTTTCTCCTGTGTGGGACCTCTCATGCGTTTTCAGGCTCCCTAACCAGGCAAAAGTCATTCCACACTGGGAGCATTGGAAAGGCTTTTCTCCTGTGTGTATTCTCTCATGCCGTTTTAGGTACCCTAACCAGCTAAAACTCTTTCCACAGCAGGAACAGTGGTAAGGCTTCTCTCCAGAGTGTATTCTTGTATGTATTTTCAGGCTCCCTAATTGGTTAAAACTCTTTCCACACTGACGGCAGTGGTAGATCTTCCTCCCTCCAGAGTGTGTCATCTCATGCTCCTTCAGGCTCCTTAACCAGCGAAAACTAATTCCACAGTGGGAGCAGTGGTAAGGCTTCTCTCCTGTGTGTATTCTCTTATGTATTTTCAGGCTCCCTAACTGACTAAAACTCTTTCCACACTGGGAACATTGGAAAGGCTTTTCTCCTGTGTGAGTCCTCTCATGCTCTTTTAGGTTCTGTAACTTAGTAAAACTCTTTCCACAGTGGGAGCAGTGGTGTCGTCTCACTGGTTTGGACGTCTCTGGGTCTGGTTCCCCTGAAGGACTCTTCCCGCTGTCAGAGTGAGAGTCTGGTCTCTCTCCTACCAAAGACAGAGTATTTAGTTAAACAGAGACCTGATTTGAAACCTCCACATGATAAAACTGTCTTCGTATGTGGTTTAATCAGTGGTGGAAAAAGTACCCAATTGTCATACTTCAGTAAAAGTATCGATACCTTAATAGAAAGTTACTCAAGTAAAATTGAAAGTCACCCAGTAAAATACTATTTGAGTAAAAGTCTAAAAGTATTTGGTTCTAAATATAAAGTAAATGTAATTGCTAAAATATACTTAAGTATCAAAAGTAAAAGTCAAAGTATAAATAAATTCTAATTCCTTATATTAAGCAAAGCAGAAGGCACCATTTTCTTTGTTTTTAAAATGTACAGATAGCATAGGGGCACACTCCAACACTCAGACATAATTTACAAACGATGTATTTGTGTTTAGTGAGTCTGCCAGATCAGAGGCAGTAGGGATGACCAGGGATGTTGTCTTGATAAGTGCGTGAATTGGTCAATTTTCCTGTCCTGCTAAGCATTCTAAATGTAACGAGTACTTTTGGGTGTCAGGGAAAATGTATGGAGTAAAAAGTACATCATTTTTTTTAGGAATGTAGTGAAGTAAAAGTTGTCAAAAATATCAATAGTAAAGTAAAGTACAGATACCCAAAAAAAACTAAAGTAGTACTTTAAAGTATTTTTACTTAAGTACTTTACACAACTGGGTTTAATCCAGATCCCTTAATAACCTGAGGTCAGTTTTCACAAAACAAATCATGTAGAGCTTTAAAATCTAATCTTGCTCTCATGGAATGTCTTTAGGCTGAGCAGTCTTACGTCTGAGAGCGCGACAGCACCCGTGTCGCGTTAAAATGACATCACCTGTCAGTAGACAATACGCTATGAATGTAACGCGTCATTTAGCCTTGTAGTTTTTAATGGTCTTCAATGGGCTAAAACTTAATGAAAGTGTGATTCCTCATGGAACTAGAACAAGAAAAGACTTTGGGGGATTTCCACTAAATGGAATCTATTTAGGAGGAAGTATTTATGACATATATTTTACATGGGTATCTTAAAGCATAATAGAGAAATAATGAATTGAAGTTGGAACATATGTGACATGTTGGCCTTATCCAGGCACCCTTTAAAGTTGCTCTGTTTCGGTAAACAGCTGAGGGATGGGGGCTGGAGAAATGTAACTACTCTCAAATTCATAGAGAAAGCTATTGTAGCAACCTTAACCCAAAACCTAGCGACCTCATCAAGAAGTTCAGACAAGTCTCTGGGCAGCCATTTTGTTGCTGTTTAAACCCTAGGTTGCCCACACATCAATCAATCAACCAATCTGCAGTTCAAACAATAACAAAGCTGTCATTCCACCACTGTTTTGGTAATAAGATGATGATGGGGCTGGAGAAATGTAACTACTCTCAAATTCATAGACAGACCTATGGATCCAAGGACTGACCATCCATGATATCACCATTATAGTTTTAACCATGTTGAGGCTATACAGTGTTGGTTCACATTTACACTGTTTCTAAACATTGGAGTAGAAAAAGCTTATTTTGGGATCTGATGGGGTACGACAGTTGAACTAAGCTCATGAGGCATTTATAAGTGATTTCTTCAAGAATGAATGGGTACATATCATTAATGTATGAGTCCCAAAATGGATGTAGAAACTGCTGATTGCCCCTTTAAGTGTACATCTTGGGCTAGGCTAATAGGAGATATTGAGGACTACAGTATTTCAGACATTGTCATTGGATGCATTAAAATCAATTGTTAACGTTTTGTTGATGGACCACTCTTGATGTTCTACACGTTACAGTGTAGCTTTAACCATTCCTACCGAACAACATTAAAGTGTACAACTTCAGTACAATGCCCCTTTAATGAATATTGGTTCAATGACTGCAGATTTTGTGCCCCTGTTAAGATGGTACTTACTGGTGTTAAACAGATCTCCAAACTCCTCTTCCTCTTTCAACGTGACAGTAATCTCTCCCACATCTTCCTCTTCTTTCACTCTGAACGCGTCTTCCTCTTCTTTCACTGTAACATCTTCCTCCTCTTTCACTCTGAACGCGTCTTCCTCTTCTTTCACTGTAACATCCTCCTCCTCTTTCACTCTGAACGCGTCTTCCTCTTCTTTCACTGTAACATCCTCCTCCTCTTTCACTCTGAACGCGTCTTCCTCTTCTTTCACTGTAACGTCTTTCTCTTCTTCTTTCACGGTAACAGCTTCACCCTCTACTTGTTTTTGTATTGTAACATCCTCCTCTTCCTCCTCCTCTTTCACTAGAGCTTCTTTCTCCGTCCAGCAGACCTCCTCTTCTTTAGCAGGAGGAGAGTAGCTTAGTGAGCTCATGGTCGGGGATGTTAGCTAGCTAGTTAGCATTAGCAACTAGCCTGGTTCTAAGCTAACTTAGCAAACCAGCTAGCTGACAAACAACGTAAATATATAATTAAATGGGCCAACAAGTACATACGACTGAAGTGTTTTTAAAACACAGCGACTCATATACACCAAAACAGTGTAAAGAGCGTGAATGTTTCAGCCGTATTGGCTAGAAAGCTACCGAGGTGGCTGACAAGCTGCTCCTGCTGTCGTTGTTGTTGAAGAAGCGTCCCGTCCACTAGATTATACGTCACGCTGGCAGCATCGCCTGAAAGATGCATCGCCATCTGCTGACTGGAGTGGGAAACGCAGTTGAGGAACCAGAAGTTAATTTTTCAATTATTTTATAAAAGTGTAATATTATATTAAGATGTTCAAA
Organism: Coregonus ussuriensis; assembly: GCA_031479575.1. Classification (NCBI taxonomy): domain Eukaryota; kingdom Metazoa; phylum Chordata; class Actinopteri; order Salmoniformes; family Salmonidae; genus Coregonus; species Coregonus ussuriensis. The sequence continues at coordinate 20,814,410 of CM062510.1, forward strand.
GAGAACTATGTGTTGATTGATTCGTTTTTAATGACTGAGAATTTAAAACAAACTTTACACCCACTACACATTGGAATTTAATCATAACCAGAAGCACATCTTTGATCATAGCCCAAAGGTGGTTTATTAAATTCTTCAAAATGTTCATGACTTTGTCAATCAACTTGTTCTTAATAAATCTAAATCATGGTTAAGTGTTTCTGAATCAATATGGACTTTAAGAAATGAAAGTATTTTGGGGTCATTTTGACCCCAGCCAAAAGCACCTTTGATAAATAGGACGTTTATTTGAATCTAGGTTTTTCTGTAGACATAACACGTTATCCATCCCACCAGAGGATGGAGGCGGACCTGTATCAGTGATTCTGTCCAGATAGACACCTGCAGATACACAGTATAGCTCCACCCATGTACTCTTCTAAGATTGGACTTTCCTATACTACATATCATATGACTGTGTACAAATCTGCCAAATGTAGAAAAGTCTGCCAATGGTAGAAAAGTCTGCCAATTGTAGAAAAGTCTGCCATTGTCTGCCATTGGTGTCAACGTCAACAAAACAAAGGAGATGATGGTGTACTTCAGGAAACAGCAGAGGGTGCACCCCCTGTCCACATCGACGGGACCGCAGTGGAGAAGGTGGAAAGCTTCAAGTTCCTTGGCGTACACATCACTGACAAACTGAAATGGTCCACCCACGCAGACAGTGTGGAGGCTGAAGAAATTTGGCTTGGCACCTAAAACCCTCACAAACTTTTACAGATGCACAATTGAGAGCATCCTGTCGGACTGTATCACGCAGCCTTGTACGGCAACTGCACCGCCCGCAAACGCAGGGCTCTCCAGAGGGTGGTGCGGTCTGCCGAACGAAACGCATTACCGGGGGCAAACTACCTGCCCTCCAGGACACCTACAGCAGTTGATGTCACAGGAAGGCCAAAAAGATCGTCAAGGACATCAACCACCCGAGCCACTGCCTATTCACCCCGCTATCATCCAGAAGGCGAGATCAGTACAGGTGCATCAAAGCTGGGACTGAGAGAATGAAAAACAGCTTCTATCTCAAGGCCATCAGACTGTTAAATAGCCATCACTAGCACATTACTTGTTAGATATTACTGCACTGTCTGAGCTAGAAGCACAAGCATTTCACTACACCCGCAATAACATCTGTTAAACACGTGTATGTGGCAAATAACATTTGATTTGATTTGGTAGAAAAAGTCTGCCAGTGGTGAACAGTGCATTCGTAAAGTATTGAGACCCCTTCACTTTTTCCACATTTTGTTACGTTACAGCCTTATTCTAAAATGGATTTTTTTTTTTTATCCCCTCATCAATCTACACAGAATACCCCATAATGGACAATTCTGTGAACTGTCTGTCTTGTGCAAGTTTTAAATTGACACAATACCTGTTAGCAAACGTGTCAGCTAGAGACGACCTGCAGGGATTTGTAGTCTTGCGTGTCGTCTACTTTGTTGCTAATTAGCATTTTCGAATCAGAGTAAACAGAGCCGAATATATTGATAAAAGTCACCTTGTCCGAGAGAGAGATTTACAGGGTTATCAAAAACGTCACGCCAGGGTAAGCCTACACGAAACACAGCCCTTATCTTAAGTGGTTTTAAAATCCCCTATGGGAAAAAATGAATGGTGGAAAAAGCGATTGGAACCATTTCCCTGTTTGACAGATTGTTTTTATGGATATTATGACTCCATAGAGCCCCACAACGGGGGGGTGTCATAATACGTATGTGTCAAAAAATGTGTTACATTGAGAAAGCACACTTTATTTAATCTCAATGGATGCTTTCACTGTATTTTCAAAGCTTTCAGACCAATGTGATTAATCGCAATAAATAAAACAATTGTGCACTAAAATTACAAAACGTTAACACAAGTCTGACGGCCCTGACAAAAACGCAAATTCTCGAGTCAAAAACATAAGTCAGAACACAGCCTTTCAATTCTCTCATGTGTTTTCAGGTCTTCTGACTGGGAAAATGTCTTTCCACAATGAGAGCAGTGGTATGTCTTCTCCTCCTGAGTATTTGTATGTATTTTTTCATGGTCTTTCAGGTTCCATAACCGGGTAAATCGCTTTCCACACTGGGAGCAGTGGTAGGTCTTTTTTCCTGTGTGTGTCCTCTCATGCTGGTTCAGGTTTCCTAACTGGGAAAAACTCGTTCCACAATGGGAACAGTGGTAAGGCTTTTCTCCTGTGTGTATTCTCTCATGCTCCTTCAGGCTCCCTAACTGGGTACAACTCTTTCCACAATGGGAACATTGGAAAGGCTTTTCTCCTGTGTGTGTCCTCTCATGCCTTTCCACACTCCCTAACCACCTAAAACTCTTTCCACACTGGGAACAGTGGTAAGGCTTCTCTCCTGTGTGTATTCTCTTGTGTGTTTTCAGGCTCCCTAACTGAGTAAAACTCTTTCCACACTGGGAACAGTGATGTCGTCCCGCTGGTTTGGACGTCTCGGAGTCTGGTTCCGCTGAAGGTCTCTTTCCTGTCAAAGACAAACATCAAGTATCTAGTTAAACAGAGACCTGAATGAAACCTCCACATTATAAAAACTTCCTATGACGTTTAATCTAGACTCGATCCCTCAATAACCTGAAGTCAGTTTTCACAACATTTCCTCTTTAAAAAAGACTTAATAATAATAATGTAGAGCTTCAGATCTAATCTTCCATTTTAGTTATGTTCTTATCCAGAGTGACTTACAGTTAATGCATACATTCATAAAAAAATTATAATTATACTGGCCCCCCGTGGGAATCGAACCCATAACCCTGGCGTTGCAAACGCCATGCTCTACTGAGCTACATCCCCTGCCGGCCATTCCCACCCCCGCTCTGGATAAGAGTGTCTGCAAATGACTAAAATGTAAATGTACTCTACTGCTCTGTGACACTACGCAAATGGCTGCAACGCTTTATTACATTTTAGTCATTTAGCAGACGCTCTTATCCAGAGTGCATACATTATTATATTTTTTATCCTGGCCCACCCCCGTGGGAATCGAACCCACAACCCTGACGTTGCAAATGCCATGCTCTACCAACTGAGCTACATGCTCTACCAACTGCCGGCATGCCTCCCCTACCCTGGACGACGCTGGACCAACTGTGCGCCGCCCCATGGGTCTCGGCCGGCTACGACAGAGCCTGGATTCGAACCAGGATCTCTAGTGGCCGCAGCTAGCAGTGCGATGCAGTGCCTTAGACCACTGTGCCACTCGGGAGACATTACCTGTGCTCACAGCACCTCCCGATTTACAAATTAAGCACTGATGAACTCACTCATAAAAACTGCAGCTCTTTTGTCGTATTCGTTGAGTCTCTCTTTAGTCACGGTTTTACAAGTTTTGAAATCTCACAGAATAGCTTTGCTGTGCATTTAAGGCTTCTTTTTACAGTCTATGGCTGCAGGACACTGATCTGAGCTATCTGATTGGCTCTATGGCTGGAGGACACTGATCTGAGCTATCTGATTGGCTCTATGGCTGGAGGACACTGATCTGCGCTATCTGATTGGCTCTATGGCTGGAGGACACTGATCTGAGCTATCTGATTGGCTCTATGGCTGGAGGACACTGATCTGAGCTATCTGATTGGCTCTATGGCTGGAGGACACTGATCTGAGCTATAAATAAATAAAGCTACGAATAAATAAAAATAGGAACGCAAGATTTTATCGTTGTTGTTTTTTTAACAGAAATGTCTGGTGATCGACTAGTAATACTTCAATCAGTGTAGAAGTATTTAAGCCTTGAGACAATTGAGACATGGATTGTGTATGTGTGCCATTCAGAGGGTGAATGGGCAAGACAAAAGATTTAAGTGCCTTTGAATGGGGTACGGTAGTGGGTGCCAGGCGCAGCTGTTTTTTTCAAGAACTGCAACACCTCTGGGGTTTTTCACGCTCAACAGTTTCCCGTGTGTATCAAGAACGGTCCACCACCCAAAGGACATCCAGCCAACTTGACACAACTGTGGGAAGCATTGGAGTCAACATGGTCCTCTGTAGCTCAGCTGGTAGAGCATGGCGCTTGTAACGCCAGGGTAGTGGGTTCGATCCCCCGGGACCACCCATTCGTACAAATGTACGCACACATGACTGTAAGTCGCTTTGGATAAAAGCGTCTGCTAAATGGCATATTAACATGGGCCAGCATCCCTGTGGAACGCTTTCGACACCTTGTAGAGGTTGTGCCCACGATGAATTGAGGCTGTTCTGAGGGTAACTCAATATTAGGACACCCCTTCAAATTAGTGGATTCGGCTACCCAACCCTGTACACATTTTACAGTGTAGCATCAAATCCTACACTATAAACAACGTAATAAAGTGTAGGACTTCAGTGAAATACAGTTTCATTACCCCCGCATCAGTTCAACAACTGCAGACAGTTTGTGCCCGTTTTCAAGATGGTTCTTACTGTTGTTAATCAGATCCCCAGTCGCCTCCTCACCCTCTTCTTTCTCAGTAACATCCTCCTCCTCTTTTACTCTGAACGCGTCCTCCTCTTCTTTCTCAGTAACGTCCTCCTCCTCTTTCACTCTGAACGCGTCTTCCTCTTCTTTCACTGTAACATCCTCCTCCTCTTTCACTCTGAACGCGTCTTCCTCTTCTTTCACTGTAACGTCTTTCTCTTCTTCTTTCACGGTAACAGCTTCACCCTCTACTTGTTTTTGTATTGTAACATCCTCCTCTTCCTCCTCCTCTTTCACTAGAGCTTCTTTCTCCGTCCAGCAGACCTCCTCTTCTTTAGCAGGAGGAGAGTAGTTTAGTGAGCTCATGGTCGGTGATGTTAGCTATCCAGCTACTAGCAAGGTAAATATTACATTAAAGGGGGTAACTAGCTAAACGGCATAAGCCAACAGAAGTGTGTTTAAAACATAGTGGCTAATATACACTGAAACAGTGTAAACAGCTTGAATCTTTCAGCTATGTTGGCTACCGAGGTGTCTGACTAGCTGTTGTTGTTGTTGAAGAAGTGTTCCGTCCACTAGATTATACGTCACACTAGCAGCGTCGCCTGAAAGACGCACATCGTCATCTGCAGACAGGCGTGCTGACGCACTTGTGGGAAGGTTATGTTTTTCCATGACAAAACGTTTTATTTTATTTTATTATTAAATAATAATATTAAATTGAGACTAACAAACAGATGCATGTGTTGATTGATTAGTGCATTTTTTGATCAGTGAGAATCAAACTTACATCTACTACACATTTGCATTTAAGGCAATTTCTGATTAATTCAGTCAAACAAACAGATAATAATAAAATAAGCAGCTAGATCTATACTGCTCCTACGTGGTGTAACAATACATCATGTAGATGTACAGTGGGGAAAAAAAGTATTTAGTCAGCCACTAATTGTGCAAGTTCTCCCACTTAAAAAGATGAGAGAGGCCTGTAATTTTCATCATAGGTACACGTCAACTATGACAGACAAATTGAGGGAAAAAAAATCAGAAAATCACATTGTAGGCTTTTTAATGAATTTATTTGCAAATTATGGTGTAAAATAAGTATTTGGTCACCTACAAACAAGCAAGATTTCTGGCTCTCACATACCTGTAACTTCTTCTTTAAGAGGCTCCTCTGTCCTCCACTCGTTACCTGTATTAATGGCACCTGTTTGAACTTGTTATCAGTATAAAAGACACCTGTCCACAACCTCAAACAGTCACACTCCAAACTCCACTATGGCCAAGACCAAAGAGCTGTCAAAGGACACCAGAAACAAAATTGTAGACCTGCACCAGGCTGGGAAGACTGAATCTGCAATAGGTAAGCAGCTTGGTTTGAAGAAATTAACTGTGGGAGCAATTATTAGGAAATGGAAGACATACAAGACCACTGATAATCTCCCTCGATCTGGGGCTCCACGCAAGATCTCACCCCGTGGGGTCAAAATGATCACAAGAACGGTGAGCAAAAATCCCAGAACCACACGGGGGGACCTAGTGAATGACCTGCAGAGAGCTGGGACCAAAGTAACAAAGCCTACCATCAGTACAGTAACACACTACGCCGCCAGGGACTCAAATCCTGCAGTGCCAGACGTGTCCCCCTGCTTAAGCCAGTACATGTCCAGGCCCGTCTGAAGTTTGCTAGAGTGCATTTGGATGATCCAGAAGAGGATTGGGAGAATGTCAGATGAAACCAAAATATAACATTTTGGTAAAAACTCAACTCGTCGTGTTTGGAGGACAAAGAATGCTTAGTTGCATCCAAAGAACACCATACCTACTGTGAAGCATGGGGGTGGAAACATCATGCTTTGGGGCTGTTTTTCTGCAAAGGGACCAGGACGACTGATCCGTGTAAAGGAAAGAATGAATGGGGCCATGTATTGTGAGATTTTGAGTGAAAACCTCCTTCCATCAGCAAGGGCATTGAAGATGAAACGTGGCTGGGTCTTTCAGCATGACAATGATCCCAAACACACCGCCCGGGCAACGAAGGAGTGGCTTCGTAAGAAGCATTTCAAGGTCCTGGAGTGGCCTAGCCAGTCTCCAGATCTCAACCCCATAGAAAATCTTTGGAGGGAGTTGAAAGTCTGTGTTGCCCAGCGACAGCCGCAAAACATCACTGCTCTAGAGGAGATCTGCATGGAGGAATGGGCCAAAATACCAGCAACAGTGTGTGAAAACCTTGTGAAGACTTACAGGAAACGTTTGATCTGTGTCATTGCCAACAAAGGGTATATAACAAAGTATTGAGAAATTTTTGTTATTGACCAAATACTTATTTTCCACCATAATTTGCAAATAAATTCATTAAAAATCCTACAATGTGATTTTCTGGAAAAAAATGTCTCATTTTGTCTGTCATAGTTGACGTGTACCTATGATGAAAATTACAGGCCTCTCTCATCTTTTTAAGTGGGAGAACTTGCACAATTGGTGGCTGACTAAATAAAAAATTTCCCCACTGTATATAATGAACAGACTAGCTCTATACTGCTCCTACATGGTGTAACAATACATCATATAGATGTATATAATGAACAGACTAGGTCTATACTGCTCCTACATGGTGTAACAATACATCATGTAGATGTATATAATGAACAGACTAGATCTATACTGCTCCAACATGGTGTAACAATACATCATATAGATGTATATAATGAACAGACTAGGTCTATACTGCTCCTACATGGTGTAACAATACATCATGTACAGTGGGGAAAAAAATATTTAGTCAGCCACTAATTGTGCAAGTTCTCCCACTTAAAAAGTTGAGAGAGGCCTGTAATTTTCATCATAAGTACACGTCAACTATGACAGACAAATTGAGAGAAAAAAATCCAGAAAATCACATTGTAGGATTTTTAATGAATTTATTTGCAAATTATGGGGGAAAATATGTGTGTAACAATACATACTGTAGATGCACAGTACCACACCTACTCATTCAAGGGTTTTTCTTTATTTTTACTATTTTCTACATTGTAGAGTAATAGTGAAGACATCAAAACTATGAAATAACACATATGGAATCACGTAGTAACCAAAAAAGTGTTAAACAAATCAAAATATATTTTATATTTGAGATTCTTCAAAGTAGCCACCCTTTGCCTTGATGACAATTTTTGCACACTCTTGGCATTCTCTCAACCAACTTCACCTGGAATGCTTTTCCAACAGTCTCGAAGTAGTTCCCACATATGCTGAGCACTTGTTGGCTGCTTCTCCTTCACTCTGCGGTTCAACTCATCCCAAACCATCTCAATTGGGTTGAGGTCGGGGGTTTGTGGAGGCCATGTCATCTGATGCAGCACTCCATCACTCTCCTTCTTGGTCAAATAGCCCTTACACAGCCTGGAGGTGTGTTGGGTCATTGTCCAGTTGAAAAACAAATGATAGTCCGACTAAGCGCAAACCAGATGGAATGGCGTATCGCTGCAGAATGCTGTGGTAGCCATGCTGGTTAAGTGTGCCTTGAATTCTAAATAAATCACTGACAGTGTCACCAGCAAAGCACCCCCACACCACATTTTACATATTTAGCAGACGCTCTTATCCAGAGAGACTTAGTTAGTGAATGCATACATGTTTTTTTTTTCATACTGGCCCCCCCGTGGGAAACAAACCCACATCCCTGCCGGCCAAACCCTCCCCTACCTTGGACGACGCTGGACCAATTGTGCACCGCCCATGGGTCTCCCGGTCGCGGCCGGCTGCGACAGAGCCTGGACTCGAACCAGGATCTCTAGTGGCACAGCTAGCACTGCAATGCAGTGCCTTAGACCACTGCGCCACTCAGGAGTCACCACCACACCTCCTCCTCCATGCTTCACGGTGGGAACCACACATGCGGAGATCATCCGTTCACCACACCTCCTCCTCCATGTTTCACAGTGGGAACCACACATGCGGAGATCATCCGTTCACCACACCTCCTCCTCCATGCTTCACAGTGGGAACCACACATGCGAAGATCATCCGTTCACCTACTCTGCGTCTCACAAAGACACGGCAGTTTGAACCAAAAATCTCCAATTTGGACTCATCAGACCAAAGGACAATAAATAGGATATAGGATAAAACATTGTTGTTGATATTATTAATATTATGATTATGATTATTATTAGTGTTGTTGTTGATACAGTGAGGGAAAAAAGTATTTGATCCCCTGCTGATTTTGTACGTTTGCCCACTGAAAAAGAAATGATCAGTCTATTGTTTTAATGGTAGGTTTATTTGAACAGTGAGAGACAGAATAACAACCAAAAATCCAGAAAAACGCATGTCAAAAATGTAATAAATTGAATTGCATTTTAATGAGGGAAATAAGTATTAAACATACAAAATCAGCAGGGGATCAAATACTTTTTTCCCTCACTGTATGTGTGCACAATTATTGGGCAGAGATGAGCTATTCATTCTAAAATCATGTTAAACACTATTATTGCACACAGAGTGAGTCCATGCAATTAATTAATGTTAATGTGCAATTGTTTGTCACGCCCTGGCTCTGGGGACACTGTTATGTTGAGCCAGGGTGTGTAGATCTATGTATTCCATTTCTATGTTGGCCAGTGTGGTTCTCAATCAGAGGCAACGAGTGTCAGCTGTGGCTGGTTGTCTCTGATTGGGAACCACATTTAAACAGGCTGTTTGCCCACAGTGGTTGTGGGATCTTGTTCGTGTTGGACCATTGACTGTCACGTTATCGTTTTGTTTAGTTTGTCGTTATATCGCTAATAAAGAGTATGTTCGTCTGCAACGCTGCGCCTTGGTCCTCATCTGTTCCCGACGATCGTGACAGAAGATCCCACCAAGACTGGACCAAGCAGCGTGTCCAGGAGCCATCGCCAGGGAGATCTCTAGCAGATCTCCTTCGCCTCCTCGACTGGGTCAAGCCAGGTGAGGAAGAGAAGGGCCGGACTTGGAAGCAGAAGGGCGAAAGTCTGGCGAGGAACATGGAGACCTGGTCCACGGGTAGGAGAGACGGCCAGAATTTTTTTTGGGGGGGGCTAACGCCGTGGACGACGGGCCAGCAGGAGACCGCGACAGAGCGGCCCAGCGGGTTGGTAGAGGAGGCCGCCAGGTTAAGGGGCCACTGGTCGAAGAGGGGATGGAAGGTGTAGAGGCACGGCGAGAGGTACTGGGGTGTGTTACCAGTCCGGTCCGGCCCATTCCAGATCCCTGCGTAGGGCCAGTGGTGTGTGTCCCCAGTACGGTCCGGCCTGTTCCTGCTCCCCGCACCAGGCCAATAGTGCGAGTCTCCAGCCCGGTCCGGCCTGTTCCTGCCACTCGCCCCAAGCCAGGGGTGCGTATCGTCAGCCCGGTCCGGCCCGTTGCTGCTCCACGCACTAAGCCAGGGGTGCGAGTCGTCAGCCCGGTCCGGCCTGTTCCTGCTCCCCGCACCAAGTCTATGGTGCGCGTCGCCAGCCCGGTCCGGCCTGTTCCTGCCACTCGCACCAAGCCAGGGGTGCGAGTCGTCAGCCCGGTCCAGCCCGTTCCTGCTCCACGCACCAAGCCAGGGGTGCGTATCGTCAGCCCGGTCCGGCCCGTTGCTGCTCCACGCACTAAGCCAGGGGTGCGCATCGTCAGCCCGGTCCGGCCTGTTCCTGCCACTCGCACCAAGCCAGGGGTGCGAGTCGTCAGCCCGGTCCGGCCCGCTCCTGCTCCTCACACCAAGCCAGTGGTGTGCGTCGTCAGTCCAGCACGGCCCGTGCCTGTTCTCCACACCAAGCCAGTGGTGGGCGTCGTCAGTTCGGCACGGCCGTGCCTGTTCCACTGGTGCCTGGTCCGGCACCTGTCAGATGCGTTACGCCGGAGCTAGAGCAATCCGCTCCATCAGTGTTCTGTCCAGCTCCGGTCAGCGGGGCCAGACCGGACCAGGGGTACTTTGGGGGGTTGGAGAGGGAGTGGGGATCAGGCCCGGAGCCGGATCCGCCGCCAAGGCGGAGTGCCCACCCGGTCCCTCCCCTGTGGTATTTAGTTGGCGCGGTCGGAGTCCGCGCCTTTAGGGGGGGGTACTGTCACGCCCTGGCTCTGGGGACACTGTTATGTTGAGCCAGGGTGTGTAGATCTATGTATTCCATTTCTATGTTGGCCAGTGTGGTCCTCAATCAGAGGCAACGAGTGTCAGCTGTGGCTGGTTGTCTCTGATTGGGAACCACATTTAAACAGGCTGTTTGCCCACAGTGGTTGTGGGATCTTGTTCGTGTTGGACCATTGACTGTCACGTTATCGTTTTGTTTAGTTTGTCGTTATATCGCTAATAAAGAGTATGTTCGTCTGCAACGCTGCGCCTTGGTCCTCATCTGTTCCCGACGATCGTGACATTGTTAAGCAAAATCTTTACTCCTGAACTTATTTAGGCTTTTATTGAATTTGTAAACATTTCCAAAAACGTAATTCCACTTTGACATTGTGTAGGCCAGTGACACAAAATCTCAATTTAATCCATTATAAATTCAGGCTGTAACACAACAAAATGTGGGAAAAGTCAAGGGGTGTGAATACTTTCTGAAAGCACTGTACACTGTGTGCACAATTATTAGGCAAGTCAGTATTTTGACCATATCATCATTATTATGCATATTTCCCAACTCCAAGCTGTATAAACTGGAATGCTTATTGGATTTAAACATATCAGGAGATGTGTATTTGTGTAATGAGGGAGGGTGTGGCCTAAGGAGATCAACACCCTATATCAAGGTGTGTATAATTATTAGGCATCTTCTTTTCCTCAGGCAAAATGGGCCAAAAAATAGATTTAACTGACTCTGAAAAGTCAAAAATTGTAAAGTCTTTCAGAGGGATGCAGCACTCTTGAAATTGCTAAGATATTGGGGCGTGATCACAGAACCATCAAACGTTTTGCTGCAAATAGTCAACAGGGTCGCAAGAACCGCGTTGAGAAAAAAAGACGCAAATTAACTGCCAAGGATCTGAGAAGAATCAAACGTGAAGCTACCAGGAACCCATTATCCTCCTGTTATCCTCAAATTCCAGAACTGCAACCTACCTGGAGTGCCCAGAAGTACAAGGTGTTCAGTGCTCAGAGACATGGCCAAGGTAAGGAAGGCTGAAACCCGACCACCACTGAACAAGACCCATAAGTTGAAACGTCAAGAATGGGCCAAGAAATATCTGAAGACAGATTTTTCAAAGGTTTTATGGACTGATGAGATGAGTGACTGTTGACGTACCAGATGGATGGGCCCGTGGCTGGATCAGTAACGGGCACGGAGCTCCACTTCGACTCAAGACGCCAGCAAGGTGGAAGTGGGGTACTGGTATGGGCTGGTATTTTTTTTTAAAGATGAGCTAGTTGGACCTTTTTCGGGTTGAAGATGGACTCAAACTCAACTCCCAAACCTACTGCCAGTTTTTAGAAGACACTTTCTTCAAGCAGTGGTGCAGGAAAAAGTCTGCATCTTTCAAGAAGACCATGATTTTTATGCAGGACATTGCTCCATTACATGCATCGAAGTACTCCACTGCGTGGCTAGCCAGTAAAGGCCTTAAAGATGAAATAATATTTACATGGCCCCCTTCCTCACCTGACCTAAACCCTATTGAGAACTTGTGGTCCCTTCTTAAACGGTATATTTATGGTGAAGGTAAACAGTACACCTCTCTGACCAGTGGCTATATTGGTCACAGATTATTTTTTTTGAAATGTCAGAAATGTTTATTTGTAAATTTTTAGTTAGTTTATTATTCTCACTTTAACAGATGAAAATAAACAAGTGAGATGGGGAACTTTTCGCTTTTCATTTAGCTGCATAATAATTCTGCACACTAATAGTTGCCCAATAATTGTGCACACATAGATATTCTCCAAAGAAAGCCGACTTTCTTAAATATTCAGGTTTGAGGTTTATTAACATTTTGGATTGACCGAGAGCACTGTAGTTGTTCAATAATAAAATATACCCTCAAACATACAACTTGCCTAATAATTGTGCACACAGTGTATATATAAAACTCCTATCTCCCCACCCGGCAATCTGATAGCATATGTAAAATCTGTGGTGAAATAAAACCACAGATAAATATACCTTACATAGTACATCTATTAAACAATACATACATCAGAAATAGTTACACATTATAGAGATCCATTCATGGATGTACAGGTCTGTTGGATAAACGTTCAGAAATATCCGCTGCTTTTTTCCAGGTTTCCATTGTGGGACACCCTGGCCCTGTGAATCCTGGCAGTGGACACATTCTCAGTCAAAAACTTAAGTCAGAACACAGCCTCTCTATTCTCTCATGGGATTTCAGGTCCTCTGACTGGGAAAATGTCTTTCCACAATGAGAGCAGTGGTATGTCTTCTCCTCCTGTGTATTAGTATGTTGGAAAGGCTTTTCTCCTGTGTGTATTCTCTCATGCTTTTTCAGACTCCCTGACCACCTAAAATTCTTTTCACACTGGGAACATTGGAAAGGCTTTTCGCCAGTGTGTATTCTCTCATGCGTTTTCAGGCTCACTAACCACCTAAAACTCTTTCCACAGTGGGAACAGTGGTAAGGCTTCTCTCCGGTGTGTATTCTCTCATGCTTTTTCAGGCCCCATAACCACCTAAAACTCTTTCCACAGTGGGAACAGTGATACGGCTTCTCTCCTGTGTGTGTTCTCTCATGCCCAACCAGGGCCCCTAACTGAGTAAAATTCTTTCCACAGTGGGAACAGTGGTAGGGCTTTTCTCCTGTATGTATTCTCTCATGCATTTGCAGGCTCCCTAACCACCTAAAACTCTTTCCACAGTGGGCGCAGTGGTGTTGGTTGGGCATCTCTGGGTCTGGTTCCACTGAAGGACTCTTCCCACTGTCTGACTGAGAGTCTGGTCTCTCTCCTGCCAAAGATAAACAGAGTATTTAGTTAAATAGTAAAGTGACCTTAATGAAACCTCCACATTATAAAAGTGTCTTCCTATGAGGTTTAATCCAGACTAGATCCCTCAATAACCTGAGGTCAGTTGTCACAACATTACATCATAAAAAATAAACTCCAAATCTAATCTCTCATGGAATGTCATGTTATAGGCAGATCAGAGCTCTATAATATTAGATAATGTCATGTTTTAGGCTGATCAGAGCTGTATAATAATAGATCATGTTTATAGGCTGAGCAGAGCTCTATAATAATAGATAATGTCATGTTTATAGAATGATCAGAGCTCTATAATAATAGATAATGTCATGTTTATAGGCTGATCAGAGCTCTATAATAATAGATAATGTCATGTTTATAGGCTGATTAGAGCTCTACAATAATACATAATGTCATGTTTATAGGCTGATCAGAGCTTTATAATAATAGATAATGTCATGTTTATAGGCTGATCAGAGCTCTATTACAATAGATAATGTCATGTTATAGGCTGAGCAGAGCTCTATAATAATAGATCATGTCATTTAATAGGCTGAGCAGAGCAGAACTCTATAATAATAGATAATGTCATGTTTTAGGCTGATCAGAGCTCTATAATAATAGATAATGTCATGTTTATAGGCTGATCAGAGCTCTATAATAATAGTTAATGCCATGTTTTAGGCTGATCAGAGCTCTATAATAATAGATCATGTTTATAGGCTGAGCAGAGCTCTATAATAATAGATAATTTCATGTTTTAGGCTGATCAGAGCTCTATAATAATAGATCATGTTTATAGGCTGATCAGAGCTCTATAATAATAGATAATGACATGTTTATAGGTTGATCAGAGCTCTATAATAATAGATAATGTCATGTTTATAAGCTGATCAGAGCTCTATAATAATAGATAATGTCATGTTTATAGGCTGATCAGAGCTCTATAATAATAGATAATGTCATGTTTATAGGATAATCAGAGCTCTACAATAATAGATAATGTCATGTTTTAGGCTGATCAGAGCTCCATAATAATAGATCATGTTTATAGGCTGATCAGAGCTCTATAATAATAGATAATGTCATGTTTATAGGCTGATCAGAGCTCTATAATAATAGATAATGTCATGTTTATAGGCTGATCAGAGCTCTATTATAATAGATAATGTCATGTTATAGGCTGATCAGACCTCTATAATAATAGATAATGTCATGTTATAGGCTGATCAGAGCTCTATAATGATAGATAATGTCATGTTTATAGGCTGATCAGAGCTCTATAATAATAGATAATGTCATGTTTTAGGCTGATCAGAGCTGTATAATAATATATCATGTTTATAGGCTGAGAAGAGCTCTATAATAATAGATAATGTCATGTTTATAGGCTGATCAGAGCTCTATAATAATAGATAATGTCATGTTTATAGGCTGATCAGAGCTCTACAATAATAGATAATGTCATGTTTATAGGCTGATCAGAACTCTATAATAATAGATAATGTCATGTTTATAGGCTGATCAGAGCTCTATTATAATAGATAATGTCATGTTATAGGCTGAGCAGAGCTCTATAATAATAGATAATGTCATGTTATAGGCTGAGCAGAGCAGAACTCTATAATAATAGATAATGTCATGTTTTAGGCTGATCAGAGCTCTATAATAATAGATAATGTCATGTTTATAGGCTGATCAGAACTCTATAATAATAGATAATGTCATGTTTATAGGCTGATCAGAGCTCTATTATAATAGATAATGTCATGTTATAGGCTGAGCAGAGCTCTATAATAATAGATAATGTCATGTTAAAGGCTGAGCAGAGCAGAACTCTATAATAATAGATAATGTCATGTTATAGGCTGATCAGAGCTCTATAATAATAGATAATGTCATGTTTATAGGCTGATCAGAGCTCTATAATAATAGATAATGTCATGTTTTAGGCTGATCAGAGCTGTATAATAATAGATCATGTTTATAGGCTGATCAGAGCTCTATAATAATAGATAATGTCATGTTTATAGGCTGATCAGAGCTCTATAATAATAGATAATGTCATGTTTATAGGCTGATCAGAGCTCTACAATAATAGATAATGTCATGTTTATAGGCTGATCAGAACTCTATAATAATAGATAATGTCATGTTTATAGGCTGATCAGAGCTCTATTATAATAGATAATGTCATGTTTTAGGCTGATCAGAGCTGTATAATAATAGATCATGTTTATAGGCTGATCAGAGCTCTATAATAATAGATAATGTCATGTTTATAGGCTGATCAGAACTCTATAATAATAGATAATGTCATGTTTATAGGCTGATCAGAGCTCTACAATAATAGATAATGTCATGTTTATAGGCTGATCAGAACTCTATAATAATAGATAATGTCATGTTTATAGGCTGATCAGAGCTCTATTATAATAGATAATGTCATGTCATAGGCTGAGCAGAGCTCTATAATAATAGATAATGTCATGTTATCAGAGCTGTATAATAATAGATCATGTTTATAGGCTGAGCAGAGCTCTATAATAATAGATAATGTCATGTTTATAGGCTGATCAGAGCTCTATTATAATAGATAATGTCATGTTATAGGCTGATCAGAGCTCTATAATAATAGATAATGTCATGTTATAGAATGATCAGAGCTCTATAATAATAGATAATGTCATGTTTATAGGCTGATCAGAGCTCTATTATAATAGATAATGTCATGTTATAGGCTGAGCAGAGCTCTATAATAATAGATAATGTCATGTTATAGGCTGAGCAGAGCAGAACTCTATAATAATAGATAATGTCATGTTTTAGGCTGATCAGAGCTCTATAATAATAGATAATGTCATGTTTATAGGCTGATCAGAGCTCTATAATAATAGTTAATGCCATGTTTTAGGCTGATCAGAGCTCTATAATAATAGATCAGGTTTATAGGCTGAGCAGAGCTCTATAATAATAGATAATGTCATATTTTAGGCTGATCAGAGCTGTATAATAATAGATCATGTTTATAGGCTGAGCAGAGCTCTATAATAATAGATAATGTCATGTTTATAGGCTGATCAGAGCTCTATTATAATAGATAATGTCATGTTATAGGCTGATCAGAGCTCTATAATAATAGATAATGTCATGTTATAGAATGATCAGAGCTCTATAATAATAGATCATGTCATGTTTATAGGCTGATCAGAGCTCTATAATAATAGATAATGTCATGTTTTAGGCTGATCAGAGCTGTATAATAATAGATAATGTCATGTTTATAGGCTGATCAGAGCTCTATAATAATAGATAATGTCACGTTTATAGGCTGATCAGAGCTCTATAATAATAGATAATGTCATGTTTATAGGCTGATCAGAGCTCTACAATAATAGATAATGTCATGTTTATAGGCTGATCAGAGCTCTATAATAATAGATAATGTCATGTTTATAGGCTGATCAGAGCTCTATTATAATAGATAATGTCATGTTATAGGCTGAGCAGAGCTCTATAATAATAGATAATGTCATGTTATAGGCTGAGCAGAGCAGAACTCTATAATAATAGATAATGTCATGTTTTAGGCTGATCAGAGCTCTATAATAATAGATAATGTCATGTTTATAGGCTGATCAGAGCTCTATAATAATAGTTAATGCCATGTTTTAGGCTGATCAGAGCTCTATAATAATATATAATGTCATGTTTATAGGCTGATCAGAGCTTTATAATAATAGATAATGTCATGTTTTAGGCTGATCAGAGCTCTATAATAATAGATCATGTTTATAGGCTGATCAGAGCTCTATAATAATAGATAATGTCATGTTTATAAGTTGATCAGAGCTCTATAATAATAGATAATGTCATGTTTACAGGCTGATCAGAACTCTATAATAATAGATAATGTCATGTTTTAGGCTGATCAGAGCTCTATAATAATAGATAATGTCATGTTTATAGGCTGATCAGAGCTCTACAATAATAGATAATGTCATGTTTATAGGCTGATCAGAGCTCTATAATAATAGATAATGTCATGTTTTAGGCTGATCAGAGCTCTATAATAATAGTTAATGCCATGTTTTAGGCTGATCAGAGCTCTATAATAATATATAATGTCATGTTTATAGGCTGATCAGAGCTTTATAATAATAGATAATGTCATGTTTTAGGCTGATCAGAGCTCTATAATAATAGATCATGTTTATAGGCTGATCAGAGCTCTATAATAATAGATAATGTCATGTTTATAAGTTGATCAGAGCTCTATAATAATAGATAATGTCATGTTTATAGGCTGATCAGAGCTCTATAATAATAGATAATGTCATGTTTATAGGCTGATCAGAGCTCTATAATAATAGGTAATATCATGTTTATAGGCTGATCAGAGCTCTACAATAATAGATAATGTCATGTTTATAGGCTGATCAGAGCTCTATAATAATAGATAATGTCATGTTTTAGGCTGATCAGAGCTCTATAATAATAGATAATGTCATGTTTATAGGCTGATCAGAGCTCTATAATAATAGTTAATGCCATGTTTTAGGCTGATCAGAGCTCTATAATAATAGAGCATGTTTATAGGCTGAGCAGAGCTCTATAATAATAGATAATGTCATGTTTTAGGCTGATCAGAGCTCTATAATAATAGATCATGTTTATAGGCTGAGCAGAGCTCTATAATAATATATAATGTCATGTTTATAGGTTGATCAGAGCTCTATAATAATAGATAATGTCATGTTATAGGCTGATCAGAGCTCTATAATAATAGATAATGTCATGTTTATAGGCTGATCAGAGCTCTATAATAATAGATAATGTCATGTTTATAGGCTGATCAGAGCTCTATAATAATAGATAATGTCATGTTTTAGGCTGAGCAGAGCTCTATAATAATAGATCATGTCATGTTTATAGGCTGATCAGAGCTCTATAATAATATATTACTAACTATTTCAGTCAATGTTATAGGCTGCATTTGATCCATTGTTAATAATGTTTTGTTGGTGGCCCACTTCATCTCTGAAGTAATAATGGAAATGACTATCTTTTCAAAATGATAATTGTTTGGTTTAGCCACACTATTCCCCTGAAATGGCTATTTTGGCCATGTTTTTAAGACTTATAAACTCCCAGACGTTTGCTAATATGTTCAGTCTCCCCATAACGTTCATGTAACATCCATAGAGCTTTCCTGTTTGCTTTAACTCTCCAACATTACATTATTTAAAAGTTAGCTTTTTGGGGTATGGGCGATTTCGTGGGAAGGTCAACCTGAACATGCACAAATCAAGTAAGTCATTTCTAAATGAAAAACTATGTTATAATAATAATAATAATAATAATTGGTCATTTAGCAGACGCTCTTATCCAGAGCGACTTACAGGAGCAATCTAGGTATGATTCTCTTAAAACATATACAGTGGGGGAAAAAAGTTTTTAGTCAGCCACCAATTGTGCAAGTTCTCCCACTTCAAAAGATGAGATAGGCCTGTAATTTTCATCATAGGTACACGTCAACTATGACAGACAAAATGAGAAAAAAAATCCAGAAAATCACATTGTAGGATTTTTTATGAATTTATTTGCAAATTATGGTGGAAAATAAGTATTTGGTCAATAACAAAAGTTTCTCAATACTTTGTTGGCAATGACACAGGTCAAACGTTTTCTGTAAGTCTTCACAAGGTTTTCACACACTGTTGCTGGTATTTTGGCCCATTCCTCCATGCAGATCTCCTCTAGAGCAGTGATGTTTTGGGGCTGTCGCTGGGCAACACGGACTTTCAACTCCCTCCAAAGATTTTCTATGGGGTTGAGATCTGGAGACTGGCTAGGCCACTCCAGGACCTTGAAATGCTTCTTACGAAGCCACTCCTTCGTTGCCTGGGCGGTGTGTTTGGGATCATTATCATGCTGAAAGACCCAGCCACGTTTCATCTTCAATGCCCTTGCTGATGGAAGGAGGTTTTCACTCAAAATCTCACGATACATGGCCCCATTCATTCTTTCCTTTACACGGATCAGTCGTCCTGGTCCCTTTGCAGAAAAAACAGCCCCAAAGCATGATGTTCCCACCCCCATGCTTCACAGTAGGTATGGTGTTCTTTGGATGCAACTCAGCATTCTTTGTCCTCCAAACACGACGAGTTTAGTTTTTACCAAAAAGTTATATTTTGGTTTCATCTGACCATATGACATTATCCCAATCCTCTTCTGGATCATCCAAATGCACTCTAGCAAACTTCAGATGGGCCTGGACATGTACTGGCTTAAGCAGGGGGACACGTCTAGCACTGCAGGATTTGAGTCCCTGGCGGCGTAGTGTGTTACTGATGGTAGGCTTTGTTACTTTGGTCCCAGCTCTCTGCAGGTCATTCACTAGGTCCCCCCGTGTGGTTCTGGGATTTTTGCTCACCGTTCTTGTGATCATTTTGACCCCACCCACGGGGTGAGATCTTGCATGGAGCCCCAGATCGAGGGAGATTATCAGTGGTCTTGTATGTCTTCCATTTCCTAATAATTGCTCCCACAGTTGATTTCTTCAAACCAAGCTGCTTACCTATTGCAGATTCAGTCTTCCCAGCCTGGTGCAGGTCTACAATTTTGTTTCTGGTGTCCTTTGACAGCTCTTTGGTCTTGGCCATAGTGGAGTTTGGAGTGTGACTGTTTGAGGTTGTGGACAGGTGTCTTTTATACTGATAACAAGTTCAAACAGGTGCCATTAATACAGGTAACGAGTGGAGGACAGAGGAGCCTCTTAAAGAAGTTACAGGTCTGTGAGAGCCAGATATCTTGCTTGTTTGTAGGTGACCAAATACTTATTTTCCACCATAATTTGCAAATAAATTCATTAAAAATCCTACAATGTGATTTTCTGGAGAAAAAAAATCTCAATTTGTCTGTCATAGTTGACGTGTACCTATGATGAAAATTACAGGCCTCTCTCATCTTTTTAAGTGGGAGAACTTGCACAATTGGTGGCTGACTAAATACTTTTTTCCCCCACTGTATCAGGGGTTGGAATCAGTTCAGGGAACATAAATATATGCTGAAATCAGGGTTTGGAATCAGTTCAGGGAACAGAACCGAAAACTGGAAAATAACAACATTGTAGAGGGACAGAATCAGGAAGGAAAGTGATCCATACTGTTCCGGAACAGAACCCTTCTTTTAAAAGCATGGCAACCAGTTAATAACATTCTAGAGGGACAGAATCAGGAAGGAAAGTGATCCATTCTGTTCCGGAACAGAACCCTTCTTTTAAAAGCATGGCAACCAGTTAATAACATTCTAGAGGGACAGAATCAGGAAGGAAAGTGATCCATTCTGTTCCGGAACAGAACCCTTCTTTTAAAAGCATGGCAACCAGTTAATAACATTGTAGATGGACAGAATCAGGAAGGGAAGTGATCCATTCTGTTCCGGAACAGAACCCTTCTTTTAAAAGCATGGCAACCAGTTAATAACATTCTAGAGGGACAGAATCAGGAAGGAAAGTGATCCATTCTGTTCCGGAACAGAACCCTTCTTTTAAAAGCATGGGAACCAGTTAATAACATTGTAGAGGGACAGAATCAGGAAGGAAAGTGATCCATTCTATTCCGGAACAGAACCCTTCTTTTAAAAGCATGGCAACCAGTTAATAACATTCTAGAGGGACAGAATCAGGAAGGAAAGTGATCCATTCTGTTCCGGAACAGAACCCTTCTTTTAAAAGCATGGGAACCAGTTAATAACATTGTAGAGGGACAGAATCAGGAAGGAAAGTGATCCATTCTGTTCCGGAACAGAACCCTTCTTTTAAAAGCATGGCAACCAGTTAATAACATTGTAGAGGGACAGAATCAGGAAGGAAAGTGATCCATTCTGTTCCGGAACAGAACCCTTCTTTTAAAAGCATGGGAACCAGTTAATAACATTCTAGAGGGACAGAATCAGGAAGGAAAGTGATCCATTCTGTTCCGGAACAGAACCCTTCTTTTAAAAGCATGGCAACCAGTTAATAACATTCTTCTACATTCTGGGCATTTTTTTTCCAGTCCCACAAACAATGGAACAAAGTGCCTATGCAAAGCCCTCCCTCTGTCACTCAGAAACTAATTCCAGTGTCTGACAGCTGGAAATCTTTGCAAGTGTGTGTAGGCTTTTTGGAGTGTTTATCCAACTGGATGAAAAAATTAAAAAAGTTATGTCTCCCCCACTTCTAAAACCAAAGTTGCGCCCCTGATCAATACACAGGTCCACATTTCAATCAAATCAAATTTGATTTGCCACATGCGCCGAATACAACAGGTGTAGACATTACAGTGAAATGCTTACTACAAGGCCTTAACCAACAATGCAGTTTAAGAAAAAAATAAAAAATAGCAAATAATTAAAGAGCAGCAGTAAAATAAAATAACAGTAGGGAGGCTATATACAGGGGGGGTACCGGTACAGAGTCAATGTGCGGGGGCACCGGCTAGTCGAGGTAATATGTACATGTGGGTAGAGTTAAAGTGACTATGCATTTACATCACACACATTGACAACAGTCAGTCCAGCATTCTACATACATAAACACATAGAACACCAGGAACCTGCCCTCTGTCTGGTGAAGGGTAACCCATGGCTGGCGCAGTAGATATAGTACTGCACCAGAGACTTTTCATACTCTGGTGCAAGCAATGTGGGTGGTCCACTGTGACCACCATGGGTCACCCGGCCGCTCAGCCTGTCCGCCAGGGTCTTCCGAGGTACACCATGCACCTTGGTAGATAAGAAAAGAAAACTGTTACTAGCAGATACAATTCACACACACATGGTAATCTCCCAAAAAACAAAAGATGCCGAACCTTGGCAGCCTGGTGGATAGCCATCCCTGCCCCGCAGTCCTCCATGGCATGGAACATGTCCACCTGACTAACCTAAGGGCGGCAGGTAGCTTAGTGGTTAAGAGCATTGTGCCAGTAACCGAAAGGTTGCTGGTTCTAATCCCCGAGCTGATTGAAAAATCTGTCGATGTGCCCTTGAGCAAGGCAATTAACCCTAATTGCTCCTGTAAGTCGCTCTGGATAAGAGCGTCTGCTAAATGACTACAGAAAAACAAAAACAAAAACCTAGGCAGCCTGGTGGATAGCCTTCCCTGCCCCTCAGTCCTCCATGACATGGAACATGTCCACCTCACTCCACTGCTTCCTCTTGACTTTCTCCATGCTGTGGTGGTAAATACATGTAGCTAAATAACTTGGCATACTATACACATTTTAGAAAGATAATCCATCTGAATATGTATAAACATTTACAATTCAAAGCTAAGGCATTGAAAAGTGATGATGAAAGGTTTGACAATAACTGAAAGAATACCCACGTTTCTTTGATGTTATCTGTAATGAAAATTAGTGTCCCAATTAGTTTAATATTGATGCACACATCGTAACATTTGACTAAATACTGCCTCTATGTAGTTGTTGTAACATGAAACACAGCCAACAGTGATAGGTGTCAAAAAGTTCATGGTTCAAAGTTCAAAAGTATTTTTTGCAGATTGCGCAAAACGCCCCCATCAGACGACTCCAATTTTGATATGGTAAAGCTTGACAACATTCAGCTGTTTTCGTGATATGTATTATCTAACGCTTAAAAGTTCTTTCATTTTTTAGTTACTAAACAACATTTAGCAACTAAGCTAGCAACATGAGCAAATCCGTTAGCTATATGTCAGAGGTAAAACGTTGGATATTAAATTATGCGTGTGTTGTGTGTCGCACAGTCGAATTTTACAATATACAGCGTGTCCCAACAAAATGTGTACAAATATTACTTAAACTCTCATAACCTAACTTAACTTACATAAATTGCAATGATAGTCGGTGGTCAGCTAGCTAGAAAGGGTGTATTTAGTCGTTAAACTTACCGTTATTTTCCAGTCCAGCTCGAGGTGATTTAGTCCTCCAACAGTTAGAGTGTCCGAAGTTAGTGTCCGATTGTCGAGGGAAAATGTGCGATTTTTCTTTATTTTTTACTATTTTAATTGAAAACAATCAAAGTATGGTACTTTTGTCTGATAAATAATGCAAATAAGAAGCCTTATGGATATTATATTAAAGGGCCAATGCAGCCGTTTTTATCTCAACATCAAATCCTTTTCTGGGTAACAATGAAGTACCTTACTGTGATTGTTTTCAAACACCTCCCCCAAGGGGTACTATAGCCACACACATCAAACGTTTAATTTATATCTTGTTTGTCAATTCTGTGCGACATTAACGTTTTTTTTTTAAATAATTTTGAGTGCAAATCCATTGTTTTTGTTGGTGACCTGCTCTTTGGTGGTATACACATTTTACAGTGTAGTTTTATCAATTCCTACATTAAATAACAACATATTAAAATGTAGCTCTTCAGTAGAATACCGCTTTTAAACCACGCATCAGTTCAACAACAGTTTGTACTCCTGTTTTTAAGACTGTACTTACTGGTGTTAATCAGAGCTCCAGTCTCCTCCTCCTCTTCCAATATGACAGTTATCTCTCCCTCCTCCTTCACTCCAAAAACTGCATCTTCCTCTTCTTTCACTGTAACATCCTCCTCCACTTTCACTCTGAACGCGTCTTCCTCTTCTTTTACTGTAACATCCTCCTCCTCCTCTTCCACTCTGAACGCGTCTTCCTCCTCTTTCACTGTAACATCCTCCTCCTCTTTCACTCTGAACGCGTCTTCCTCCTCTTTCACTCTGAACGCGTCTTCCTCTTCTTTTACTGTAACATCCTCCTCCTCTTTCACTCTGAACGCGTCTTCCTCTTCTTTCACTGTAACATCCTCCTCTTCTTTCACTCTGAACGCGTCTTCCTCTTCTTTCACTGTAACATCCTCCTCCTCTTTCACTCTGAACGCGTCTTCCTCTTCTTTCACTGTAACATCCTCCTCCTCTTTCACTCTGAACGCGTCTTCCTCTTCTTTCACTGAAACGTCTTTCTCTTCTTCTTTCACGGTAACAGCTTCACCCTCTACTTGTTTTTGTATTGTAACATCCTCCTCTTCCTCCTCCTCTTTCACTAGAGCTTCTTTCTCCGTCCAGCAGACCTCCTCTTCTTTAGCAGGAGGAGAGTAGCTTAGTGAGCTCATGGTCGGGGATGTTAGCTAACTAGTTAGTTAGCATTAGCGACTAGACTAGTGCAAGGCTAATTTATCAAGACAGCTACCTGACTAACAACGTAAATATGAAAAGAAATGTGGCAACTAGCTATAAGACAGAAGTATGTTTCAAACAAAGAGGCAAATATGCACCAAAACAGTCTAAAAAGCTTGAACGTTTCAGCTACGTTAGCTAGCAAACTACCGAGACAACTGACTAGCTGTTGTTATTGAAGAAGCGTCCCGTCCACTAGATTATACGTCACACTAACAGCATCGCCTGAAAGACCCACACCGCCATCTGCTGACTGGAGTGGGTAACGAAGTTTAAGGAAACGTTTATTTAATTTCCTGACAAAAAAGTGTATTTTTCATTTATTTCATCAAATAATAATATTATATTGATACGTCCAAAGGAAAGCATGTGTTGATTGATTAGTGCAGATTTGTAATGAGTATAAAACATACTTTCTATCTACTACACATCTGACTGCATTTAAGGCAATGTCATATTAATTCAGTCATGGTTTAACAGTGATCTACGTTCTATGAAAGCTGCTGGGAGCAACCCGGAGAGTCGCTAGAGGAAAAACAAAGCTAACTGCTCATGCCCAGGTCCTGGCATATCACCAGACTGCACACAAAGAGGCACTGAACACAAGTTATACATTTACATTTACATTTTCGTCATTTAGCAGACGCTCTTATCCAGAGCGACTTACAAATTGGTGCATTCACCTTATGATAGCCAGTGGGACAACCATTTTACAATATTTTTTTGGGGGGTGGGGTAAGAGGGGGTAGAAGGATTACTTTATCCTATCCCAGGTATTCCTTAAAGAGGTGGGGGGTTTCAAGTGTCTCCGGAAGGTGGTGAGTGACTCCGCTGTCCTGGCGTCGTGTAGGAGCTTGTTCCACCATTGGGGTGCCAGAGCTATACCAATCTCATTGCAAATGGTGAGGGGAACCCCAAAAGGCTATTTTCTGTTGTAAAGAAATTAGTTCAACCACCAGATAACTCCTCCTTTACCCACTCCATTGAGTAAAGTAAAAATGTTCATGAATTTTTCAGATTCCCAAATCTGAAATAAAGAGCATCTACTTCAGACCTGCCCCATCTGCTTCATACTGAGCCTCCCAGCTGCAGTTTCACCAAATTCTCATTGACAACCCCAACATCTGTCTGAGGTCAACTACCTGCCCCTCTGCTTCATACTGAGCCTCCCAGCTGCAGTTTCACCAAATTCTCATTGACAACCCCAACATCTGTCTGAGGTCAACTACAGTGGGGAAAAAAACAGCTCTGGTGGACTGCAGCTGGGAGGCTGCAGTCCTTTTCTCTGGAAACAGCTCTGGTGGACATTCCTGCAGTCAGCATGCGAATTGCACGCTCCCTCAAAACTTGAGACATCTGTGGCATTGTGTTGCGTGACAAAACTGCACATTTTAGAGTGGTATTTTATTGTCCCCGGCACAAGGTGCACCTGTGTATTGATCAGGGGCGCAACTTTGGTTTTAGAAGTGGGGGAGACATAACTTTTTTAATTTTTTTATCCAGTTGGATAAACACTCCAAAAAGCCTAAACACACTTGCAAAGATTTCCAGCTGTCAGACACTGGAATTAGTTTCTGAGTGACAGAGGGAGGGCTTTGCATAGGCACTTTGTTCCATTGTTTGTGGGACTGGAAAAAAAATGCCCAAAATGTAGAAGAATGTTATTAACTGGTTGCCATGCTTTTAAAAGAAGGGTTCTGTTCCGGAACAGAATGGATCACTTTCCTTCCTGATTCTGTCCCTCTACAATGTTGTTATTTTCCAGTTTTCGGTTCTGTTCCCTGAACTGATTCCAAACCCTGATTTCAGCATATATTTATGTTCCCTGAACTGATTCCAAACCTGATTTCAGCATACAGTGGGGGAAAAAAGTATTTAGTCAGCCACCAATTGTGCAAGTACTCCCACTTAAAAAGATGAGAGAGGCCTGTAATTTTCATCATAGGTACACGTCAACTATGACAGACAAAATGAGAAAAAAAAAATCCAGAAAATCACATTGTAGGATTTTTTATGAATTTATTGGCATATGATGGTGGAAAATAAGTATTTGGTCAATAACAAAAGTTTCTCAATACTTTGTTATATTCCCTTTGTTGGCAATGACACAGGTCAAACATTTTCTGTAAGTCTTCACAAGGTTTTCACACACTGTTGCTGGTATTTTGGCCCATTCCTCCATGCAGATGTCCTCTAGAGCAGTGATGTTTTGGGGCTGTCGCTGGGCAACACAGACTTTCAACTCCCTCCAAAGATTTTCTATGGGGTTGAGATCTGGAGACTGCCTAGGCCACTCCAGGACCTTGAAATGCTTCTTACGAAGCCACTCCTTCGTTGCCCGGGCGGTGTGTTTGGGATCATTGTCATGCTGAAAGACCCAGCCACGTTTCATCTTCAATGCCCTTGCTGATGGAAGGAGGGTTTCACTCAAAATCTCACGATACATGGCCCCATTCATTCTTTCCTTTACACGGATCAGTCGTCCTGGTCCCTTTGCAGAAAAACAGCCCCAAAGCATGATGTTTCCAACCCCATGCTTCACAGTAGGTATGGTGTTCTTTGGATGCAACTCAGCATTCTTTGTCCTCCAAACATGACGAGTTGAATTTTTAAAAGTTATATTTTGGTTTCATCTGACCATATGACATTCTCCCAATCCTCTTCTGGATCATCCAAATGCACTTCAGACGGGCCTGGACATGTACTGGCTTAAGCAGGGGGACACGTCTCGCACTGCAGGATTTGAGTCCCTGGCGGCGTAGTGTGTTACTGATGGTTGGCTTTGTTACTTTAGTCCCAGCTCTCTGCAGGTCATTCACTAGGTCCCCCCGTGTGTTTCTGGGATTTTTGCTCACCGTTCTTGTGATCATTTTGACCCCACGGGGTGAGATCTTGCGTGGAGCCCCAGATCGAGGGAGATTATCAGTGGTCTTGTATGTCTTCCATTTCCTAATAATTGCTCCCACAGTTGATTTCTTCAAACCAAGCTGCTTACCTATTGCAGATTCAGTCTTCCCAGCCTGGTGCAGGTCTACAATTTTGTTTTTGGTGTCCTTTGACAGCTCTTTGGTCTTGGCCATTGTGAAGTTTGGAGTGTGACTGTTTGAGGTTGTGGACAGGTGTCTTTTATATTGATAACAAGTTCAAACAGGTGCCATTAATACAGGTAACGAGTGGAGGACAGAGGAGCCTCTTAAAGAAGAAGTTACAGGTCTGTGAGAGCCAGAAATCTTGCTTGTTTGTAGGTGACCAAATACTTATTTTCCACCATAATTTGCAAATAAATTCATTAAAAATCCTACAATGGGATTTTCTGGATTTTTCTTTCTCAATTTGTCTGTCATAGTTGACGTGTACCTATGATGAAAATTACAGACCTCTCTCTCATCTTTTTAAGTGGGAGAACTTGCACAATTGGTGGCTGACTAAATACTTTTTTTCCCCACTGTACCTGCCCCTCTGCTTCATACTGAGCCTCCCAGCTGCAGTTCCACCAAATTCTCATTGACAACCCCAACATCTGTCTGAGGTCAACTACCTGCCCCTTGGACCCGATTCCCACAGTACTCATGAATCCAGCCTCACTCTTCTCAGTCCAACTACGACCACAATCATCAATAAGTCTGGCTGGATATTACAGAACTACCTTTTCATGTCAACAACTTATCAATGTTCTCAGAACAACCTCATCACATTTTCATAGTCCTTTAGCTTGATGACTAGTACACAAATTAACTCAATGAAACAGACAAAATTGAAGAGGTTTCAAGATTAGCATGAAGAAATGCACATTATTTTAATCTATTTAAATTTCATCAATATCCAAAGCATAAACATTTCTGGCCTCCCGAGTGGCGCAGTGGTCTAAGGCACTGCATCGCAGTGCTAGCTGTGCTACTAGAGATCCTGGTTCGAATCGTGGCCGGCCGTGACCGGGAGACCTTTGGGCGGCGCACAATTGGCCCAGCGTTGTCCAGGGTAGGGGGAGGGAATGGCCGGCAGGGATGTAGCTCAGTTGGTAGAGCATGGCGTTTGCAACGCCAGGGTTGTGAGTTCGATTCCCACGGGGGGTATGAAAAAAAAATCAAATAATGTAATGCACTCACTGTAAGTCGCTCTGGATAAATGACTAGAATGTAAATATAGGCACCCATTCTTAAATAATTCCATATTTCTTCTCAAGTAAATTGAAAATAGCTTTTGGTCTCCACATCTTGTCATTGGATGTTCAACATTGCAAAACCATTTTTTAAATTTAAGTTTACTAAATTAAATTCAGAAATCAAAGACAAATGGCACGGACCAAATAACTGTCACCCCAATAACAACAGTTAAACCCCTGGAGATACAGTACAATAACAAGGTGTGGAGACAACAGTTACACCCCTGGAGATACAATACAATAACAAGGTGTGGAGACAACAGTTACACCCCTGGAGATACAGTACAATAACAAGGTGTGGAGACAACAGTTACACCCCTGGAGATACAGTACAATAACAAGGTGTGGAGACAACAGTTACACCCCTGGAGATACAGTACAATAACAAGGTGTGGAGACAACAGTTACACCCCTGGAGATACAGTACAATAACAAGGTGTGGAGAGACAACAGTTACACCCCTGGAGATACAGTACAATAACAAGGTGTGGAGACAACAGTTACACCCCTGGAGATACAGTACAATAACAAGGTGTGTGGAGACAACAGTTACACCCCTGGAGATACAGTACAATAACAAGGTGTGGAGACAACAGTTACACCCCTGGAGATACAGTACAATAACAAGGTGTGGAGAGACAACAGTTACACCCCTGGAGATACAGTACAATAACAAGGTGTGGAGACAACAGTTACACCCCTGGAGATACAGTACAATAACAAGGTGTGGAGACAACAGTTACACCCCTGGAGATACAGTACAATAACAAGGTGTGGAGACAACAGTTACACCCCTGGAGATACAGTACAATAACAAGGTGTGGAGACAACAGTTACACCCCTGGAGATACAGTACAATAACAAGGTGTGGAGAGACAACAGTTACACCCCTGGAGATACAGTACAATAACAAGGTGTGGAGACAACAGTTACACCCCTGGAGATACAGTACAATAACAAGGTGTGGAGAGACAACAGTTACACCCCTGGAGATACAGTACAATAACAAGGTGTGGAGAGACAACAGTTACACCCCGGAGATACAGTACAATAACAAGGTGTGGAGACAACAGTTACACCCCTGGAGATACAGTACAATAACAAGGTGTGGAGAGACAACAGTTACACCCCTGGAGATACAGTACAATAACAAGGTGTGGAGAGACAACAGTTACACCCCTGGAGATACAGTACAATAACAAGGTGTGGAGACAACAGTTACACCCCTGGAGATACAGTACAATAACAAGGTGTGGAGACAACAGTTACACCCCTGGAGATACAGTACAATAACAAGGTGTGGAGACAACAGTTACACCCCTGGAGATACAGTACAATAACAAGGTGTGGAGACAACAGTTACACCCCTGGAGATACAGTACAATAACAAGGTGTGGAGAGACAACAGTTACACCCCTGGAGATACAGTACAATAACAAGGTGTGGAGACAACAGTTACACCCCTGGAGATACAGTACAATAACAAGGTGTGGAGACAACAGTTACACCCCTGGAGATACAGTACAATAACAAGGTGTGGAGACAACAGTTACACCCCTGGAGATACAGTACAATAACAATAACAACAGTTACACCCCTGGAGATACAGTACAATAACAAGGTGTGGAGAGACAACAGTTACACCCCTGGAGATACAGTACAATAACAAGGTGTGGAGAGACAACAGTTACACCCCTGGAGATACAGTACAATAACAAGGTGTGGAGAGACAACAGTTCCACCCCTGGAGATACAGTACAATAACAAGGTGTGGAGAGACAACAGTTCCACCCCTGGAGATACAGTACAATAACAAGGTGTGGAGACAACAGTTACACCCCTGGAGATACAGTACAATAACAAGGTGTGGAGACAACAGTTACACCCCTGGAGATACAGTACAATAACAAGGTGTGGAGACAACAGTTACACCCCTGGAGATACAGTACAATAACAAGGTGTGGAGACAACAGTTACACCCCTGGAGATACAGTACAATAACAAGGTGTGGAGACAACAGTTACACCACACCCCTGGAGATACAGTACAATAACAAGGTGTGGAGACAACAGTTACACCCCTGGAGATACAGTACAATAACAAGGTGTGGAGACAACAGTTACACCCCTGGAGATACAGTACAATAACAAGGTGTGGAGAGACAACAGTTACACCCCTGGAGATACAGTACAATAACAAGGTGTGGAGACAACAGTTACACCCCTGGAGATACAGTACAATAACAAGGTGTGGAGACAACAGTTACACCCCTGGAGATACAGTACAATAACAAGGTGTGGAGACAACAGTTACACCCCTGGAGATACAGTACAATAACAAGGTGTGGAGACAACAGTTACACCCCTGGAGATACAGTACAATAACAAGGTGTGGAGAGACAACAGTTACACCCCTGGAGATACAGTACAATAACAAGGTGTGGAGACAACAGTTACACCCCTGGAGATACAATACAATAACAAGGTGTGGAGAGACAACAGTTACACCCCTGGAGATACAGTACAATAACAAGGTGTGGAGAGACAACAGTTACACCCCTGGAGATACAGTACAATAACAAGGTGTGGAGACAACAGTTACACCCCTGGAGATACAGTACAATAACAAGGTGTGGAGACAACAGTTACACCCCTGGAGATACAGTACAATAACAAGGTGTGGAGACAACAGTTACACCCCTGGAGATACAGTACAATAACAAGGTGTGGAGACAACAGTTACACCCCTGGAGATACAGTACAATAACAAGGTGTGGAGAGACAACAGTTACACCCCTGGAGATACAGTACAATAACAAGGTGTGGAGACAACAGTTACACCCCTGGAGATACAGTACAATAACAAGGTGTGGAGACAACAGTTACACCCCTGGAGATACAGTACAATAACAAGGTGTGGAGACAACAGTTACACCCCTGGAGATACAGTACAATAACAATAACAACAGTTACACCCCTGGAGATACAGTACAATAACAAGGTGTGGAGAGACAACAGTTACACCCCTGGAGATACAGTACAATAACAAGGTGTGGAGAGACAACAGTTCCACCCCTGGAGATACAGTACAATAACAAGGTGTGGAGAGACAACAGTTCCACCCCTGGAGATACAGTACAATAACAAGGTGTGGAGACAACAGTTACACCCCTGGAGATACAGTACAATAACAAGGTGTGGAGAGACAACAGTTACACCCCTGGAGATACAGTACAATAACAAGGTGTGGAGACAACAGTTACACCCCTGGAGATACAGTACAATAACAAGGTGTGGAGAGACAACAGTTACACCCCTGGAGATACAGTACAATAACAATAACAACAGTTACACCCCTGGAGATACAGTACAATAACAAGGTGTGGAGAGACAACAGTTCCACCCCTGGAGATACAGTACAATAACAAGGTGTGGAGAGACAACAGTTACACCCCTGGAGATACAGTACAATAACAAGGTGTGGAGAGACAACAGTTCCACCCCTGGAGATACAGTACAATAACAAGGTGTGGAGAGACAACAGTTCCACCCCTGGAGATACAGTACAATAACAAGGTGTGGAGACAACAGTTACACCCCTGGAGATACAGTACAATAACAAGGTGTGGAGAGACAACAGTTACACCCCTGGAGATACAGAACAATAACAAGGTGTGGAGACAACAGTTACACCCCTGGAGATACAGTACAATAACAAGGTGTGGAGACAACAGTTACACCCCTGGAGATACAGTACAATAACAAGGTGTGGAGACAACAGTTACACCCCTGGAGATACAGTACAATAACAAGGTGTGGAGACAACAGTTACACCCCTGGAGATACAGTACAATAACAAGGTGTGGAGACAACAGTTACACCCCTGGAGATACAGTACAATAACAAGGTGTGGAGACAACAGTTACACCCCTGGAGATACAGTACAATAACAAGGTGTGGAGAGACAACAGTTACACCCCTGGAGATACAGTACATAACAAGGTGTGGAGAGACAACAGTTACACCCCTGGAGATACAGTACAATAACAAGGTGTGGAGACAACAGTTACACCCCTGGAGATACAGTACAATAACAAGGTGTGGAGACAACAGTTACACCCCTGGAGATACAGTACAATAACAAGGTGTGGAGACAACAGTTACACCCCTGGAGATACAGTACAATAACAAGGTGTGGAGACAACAGTTACACCCCTGGAGATACAGTACAATAACAAGGTGTGGAGAGACATCATCAATTTACATTTATTTGAGAAGAAAAAAAAAGTGCAATATATTTTCCTGCATTCTGTATCCAATCAAATTAATTTAGCAATATCCAAATCATATATCAAATCAAATTCAAGGTTAGAATCAAGAATTGCAAAATTCTATTCATCTAAATAACAATTTAATAGACTAGAGTCCTGTCCAGGGGAAGTACTTGTACGTCAAGCTGCCTCTCACTACAGAAACAGGAGATGGGCTCCTGTTACTATGAGCTGTTCTGGATCAGACAAGCCAAGGCTCCTGTTACTATGAGCTGTTCTGGATCAGACAAGCCAAGGCTCCTGCTACTATGAGCTGTTCTGGATCAGACAAGCCAAGGCTCCTGTTACTATGAGCTGTTCTGGATCAGACAAGCCAAGGCTCCTGTTACTATGAGCTGTTCTGGATCAGACAAGCCAAGGCTCCTGTTACTATGAGCTGTTCTGGATCAGACAAGCCAAGGCTCCTGTTACTATGAGCTGTTCTGGATCAGACAAGCCAAGGCTCCTGTTACTATGAGCTGTTCTGGATCAGACAAGCCAAGGCATCTGCAAGGCTACTTACTTACTTATATAATAATGTACATTTATCAACAATATCCAAATCATATAAATGAATCAGAGTTTATATTTTTATTTAGTTGTATCCAATCATCAAGCTCCTAATGAAAAACGAAATACATATTTTTAAATATTTAATCTGATTTTAGACGTGATCATGTCTCCAGATGAAAACTATAACAAAAACAGGCCTATTTTAATAATTTCATATAAACATGATTTAATGTGATTTCATATAAACAATATGATTTAATGTGGAATAAACAAAAACACAAATTCTCAGTCAAAAACATAAGTCAGAACACAGCCTCTCTATTCTCTCATGTGATTTCAGGTCCTCTGACTGGGAAAATGTCTTTCCACAATGAGAGCAGTGGTATGTCTTCTCCTCCTGTGTATGTATCCTTTCATGCTTATTCAGATGTCTTAACCGGTTAAATCTCTTTCCGCACTGGGAGCAGTGGTAGGTCTTATCCACTCCTGTGTGTGTCCTCTCATGCCTATTCAGGCCCCCTAACTTGGTAAAACTCTTTCCACACAGGGAGCATTGGAAAGGCTTTTCTTGTGTGTGTCCCCTCTCGTGCTTTTTCAGACTCGTTAACCACATAAAACTCTTTTCACACTGGCAACAGTGGAAGGGCTTTTCTCCTGTATGTATTCTCTCATGTGCTTTCAGGTGTAGTAATCGGGTAAAACTATTTCCACAGTAGGAACAGTGGTGTCGTCGCGCTGGTTTGGGCGTCTCTGGGTCTGGTTCCTCTGAAGGACTCTTCCAGCTGTCAGAGTGAGAGTCTGGTCTCTCTCCTGCCAAAGAAAAACATAGTATTTAGTTAAATACTAAAGAGAGACTTGAATGAAATCTCCACATGATAAAACTGTCTTCCTATGAGGTTTAATCCAGCCTAGATCTCTCAATAACCTGAGGTCAGTCTTCACAACATTACATCATTAAAAATAAACTTGGTGAGAGCTCCAAATCTAATCTCTCATGGAATGTCATGTTTATAGGCTGATCAGAGCTCTATAATAATAGATAATGTCATGTTTATAGGCTGATAAATAAATAAAAATAAATAATTGGTCATTTAGCAGAGGCTCTTATCCAGAGCGACTTACAGGAGCAATTAGGGTTAAGTGCCTTGCTCAAGGGCACATCGACAGATTTTTCACCTAGTCGGCTCGGGGATTAGAACCAGCGACCTTTCGGTTACTGGCACAACGCTCTTAACCACTAAGCTCCAAATCTAATCTCTCATGGAATGTCATGTTTATAGGCTGATCAGAGCTCTATAATAATAGATAATGTCATGTTATAGGCTGATCAGAGCTCTATAATAATAGATAATGTCATGTTTATAGGCTGAGCAGAGATCTATAATAATAGATAATGTCATGTTTATAGGCTGATCAGAGCTCTATAATAATAGATCATGTCATGTTTATAGGCTGAGCAGAGCTCTATAATAATAGATCATGTCATGTTTTAGGCTGATCAGAGCTCTATAATAATAGATAATGTCAGGTTATAGGCTGAGCAGAGCTCTATAATAATAGATAATATCATGTTTTAGGCTGATCAGAGCTATATAATAATATATAATGTCATGTTTATAGGCTGATCAGAGCTCTATTATAATAGATAATGTCATGTTTATAGGCTGAGCAGAGCAGAGCTCTATAATAATAGATAATGTCATGTTATAGGCTGATCAGAGCTCTATAATAATAGATCATGTTTATAGGCTGATCAGAGCTCTATAATAATAGATCATGTCATGTTTATAGGCTGATCAGAGCTCTATAATAATATATTACTAACTATTTCAGTCAATGTTATAGGCTGCATTTGATCCATTGTTAATAACGTTTTGTTGGTGGCCCAATTCATCTCTAAAGTAATAATTGAAATGACTATCTTTTCAAAATGTTACTTATCTGTTGAGCCAAGCCTTTCCATTGCAGTGGCTATCCATCTTTTGACCATGTTTTGAAGACTTACAAACTCACAGACTTTTGCTAATATGTTCAGTCTCCCCAAACACGTGTCCATTTCATGTAAAATCCATAACACTTCATATTATGTAAGTCGCTCTGGATAAGAGCGTCTGCTAAATGACTAAAATGTAAATATAAAATGTATATATTTTATGTATTTCTGTTCTGCAACATTACATGATTTAGAAATCAGCTTTTTTGGGTATACACTCTCCACGCAAGGTGTAGCTTACAATAGACACACGTCAAAAGTTTCATTTTTAACTTGTTTGGTTCTCTGTGAGACAATTAAGTTGTGATTGTGTGTGTGTGTGCGGGGGGGGGGGGGGGGGGGGGGGGGCTCTCTGATGGTATACAGTAATCCCTCGTTTATCGCGGGGGTTACGTTCCGAAAATGACCCGCGATAAGTGAAATCCGCGAAATAGAAAACTTTTTTTTTTTACAATTAGCAACTATTACATGTATACAAATACAGTGACTCACGTGTAGGCCGTTTCACTGCTCTTCAGACTGGGCCGCTGCATCCTGACTGCGCTCTGCAGTGTTCTCTTCTTCTGAAGCCCGCGGTGCAGGTGTGTTTGTTTGTTCGGGAGAAGAACATAGTGATAGGCAGCTGTTGTCGCTCTTTTTTCTTCTTTGCAAAAAGATCCTTGTACACCGACATGCCACCATCGATTACGTTGGAGAACTGTAATGAACGGCTCATCAAAGGGTCCCATTCCTCAGCTACTCGCTTAAGTTCAGTGGCCATTCGCACCATGGTTGCTAAGCGACCAAGCGTTAGTCCTTCCTCCTCATCTCTCGTGTCCTCTTCTCCCTCTTCTCTTTCATCGTCGCTTTGTGGCTTTGTCATTTCTGCCAGCTCTGCATCGGTCAGCGGCTGTGCGTCTCCATCAATCAGGGCGTTTATGTCATCCGGACTCATGTCATTAAAGCCGTCTCCTCCAATCTGTTTAGCCAGATTCACAGCTGTTTCTACGGCAGAGTGGTGGACCTCGTCAAGCGAGCCTCCGGTTGCGTTTTGCACTGCCTCTGGCCATAGTTTTTTCCAGCAGGCCTTCAGAGTTTCCGTTTTCATTTCCTTTCCTGAATGGCCCTCTGAATGTTTTGGAGACACGATGCGATGGTGTATCCACGCCAGTAGTCCTTCAGTGAGAAATCTTGATCCGAGTCCATAGCGTCAACAAGATGTTGCAGGGTGTTGCGCGTATAGAGAGCCTTGAAAGCACGGATGACTCCTTGGTCCATGGGCTGAATCAGGGATGTAGTGTTTGGCGGCAGAAATTCGATTTGCACACCATCATATGCCAAATCATTACCGTGACCTCCGGCGTTGTCAAGGAGCAGAAGCACTTTAAAGTCCAGTCCCTTTCCTCTCAAATAACACTTGACCTCCGGGATGAAACAGTTTTTGAACCAATCCAGATTGAGCGCTTTTGTCATCCAAGCCTTTGCATTGTACATCCAGTAAACAGGCAAATCATCCTTATTTTTGTTTTTCAGCGCCCTGGGATTTTTAGACCTGTAAATCAGCCCCGGTTTAATCATGAAACCTGCGGCATTTCCGCACATCACATAGCCAGGGTCAAACGGTCTTTGTGAACTTTAAATCCTGGGGCTTTGGCTTCTTCCTGCATGATGAAGGTGCGGGAGGGCATTCGTTTCCAAAATAAGGCAGTCTCATCCATGTTAAAAACTTGTTCGGGCTTATATCCCCCCTCCTCAATGATCGCCTTGAATTTATTGTTCACGAAGGCTTCTGCCTCAGCGGTATCCGCAGACGCCATCTCACCGTGCAGACAAACATTTTTAAGTCCAAAGCGTTTCTTAAACTTTTCAAACCAGCCCTTGCTTGCATTAAATGCGCTTGGCACTTTGTCAGCAGCACTTGCTGGGGGCCTGGCATCCTCTCCCACTGTGTCAGCAGCACTTGCTGAGGGCCCGGCATCCTCTCCCTCTTCCCCGTCACTGACAGCAAAGTTTTCATACAGCATTCTCGCTTTTGTGCAGATAACGTTTGTATCCAGGGTTATGTTTTTTTTCCTGCAGTCATTAGATTAGTCCACAGAGCTAATGCCGTCTCCATCCGTACCATGGTCTTGTTGCGGACAGTTACAACCCTTTTTGCATTCGTATTAAAATTGACTGCTGCTGTCGTCCTTATGTTTTTTTCCTCCTTCTTTATGTAACGAACGGAAGATTCATTGATTCCGTAATGGCGAGCAACGGCTGCATAGCTTTTACCTTCCCTTAGCATGTCCAGAAGTTTAACTTTATCTGAGATAGGTAGCATCTTCCGCCGTTTGGGCCCATCCGCAGGTGCTTTTGTCGGTCCAGGCCGTTTCGTCGGTCCAGGCCGTTTCGTCGACATTACTGTATGGGTTTAGGAGATGTTCGAAATTACAAGATAATTTGGCCAACTTAATGTAAATTTGCCAAGCTGTTTTATGTACGTACACATAACTGCACGAGACGACAAAATGATAGCACAATTCGTAGCATGTTTTGATACAAGAAGCGGGAGTGAGTTTTTAGCGAATCAGAATGCAGAGCACAATGCACCAAAAAAAAAAAAATGCATTATGAAAATCCGCGAAATAGCGAATCCGCGATAAGTGAACCGCGAAGTGGCGAGGGATCACTGTACACATGTTACAGTTAAGCAATAAGGCCCGAGGAGGTTTGGTATTTGGTAAGACTGTTCTTACACACGATGTAACGTGGAGTGCCTGGATACAGCCCTTAGCCATGATATATTGGCCATATATCACAAACCCCCGAGGTGCCTTATTGCTATTATAAAAACGGGTTACCAACGTAATTAGAACATTACAAATAAATATTTTGTCATACCCGTGTATACCACGACTGTCAGCCAATCAGCATTCAGGGCATTAATCACCCATTTTATAATGTCGCTTTAACAGTATATTATAAAATAAATTCCTACAGTACAGAAAAACGTTTTCAAGTATAGAATTTCAGTAGCTGCTTTAAAACCACACATTCATTCAAAAACTTTGGACAGTTTGTGCCCGTTTTTAAGATAGTACTTACTGGTGGTAATCAGATCTCCTGACTCCTCTGTCAATATGACAGTTATCTCCTCCTCCCTCTTTACTTCTAAAACTGTAACATCCTCCTCCTCCTCTTTCACTCTGAACGCGTCTTCCTCTTCTTTCACTGTAACATCCTCCTCCTCTTTCACTCTGAACGCGTCTTCCTCTTCTTTCACTGTAACATCCTCCTCCTCTTTCACTCTGAACGCGTCTTCCTCTTCTTTCACGGTAACGTCTTTCTCTTCTTCTTTCACGGTAACAGCTTCACCCTCTACATGTTTTTGTATTGTAACATCCTCCTCTTCCTCCTCCTCTTTCACTAGACCCTCTTTCTCCGTCCAGCAGACCTCCTCTTCTTTAGCAGGAGGAGAGTAGCTTAGTGAGCTCATGGTCAGGGATGTTAGCTAGCTAGGCTAGTGCTAACTTAACCAGCCAGCTAGCTGACCAATAACAACAACACCGTAAATATGAAATTAAATGGGATAACTAACTAGACGACAGAAGTGGGTTTAAAACACAGTGGCTAATATACACGTGGCAAATGGCTCAGTGTATTTGTATTTATATGTTAGCTAGCTAGTTAGCATGAGCGACTACCTTAGTGCTAGGCTAACTTATCAAGCCAGCTAGTTGACTAACAATGTACATATACAATTTAAATGTGGACAACTAACTAGATGACATGAGTGTACTTAAAACACAGAGGCAAATATGCACCGAAACAGTCGAAATATTTCGGCTATGTTGGCTACCGAGGTGTCTGACTAACTGTTGTCGTTGAAGCGTTCCGTCCACTAGATTATACGTCACAGTGGCAGCGTCGCCTGAAAGACGCTCATCGTCATCTGCTGACTGGAGTGGGAAAAGCAGTTAGGAGAAGTGCAGACAAAAACTAAAAAATTATTTTTCATTTCTTTCATTAAATAATAATATTATATTGAGACGTTCAAATAGAGCAGTGCATATTTTGAGTGAGAATTTAAAACATACTATCCTTCACGTGTCTGTATTCAAGGCAGTTACATATTCATTCATTCATTTAAAAGAAACCCACGGGTCACACACTGGTTGAATTATCTGTCAAACTAGGAACGCTCTGCAGCCTAGTTTAACAGTGATCTACGTTCTATGAAAGCTGCTGGGAGCAACCTGGAGAGTCGCTAGAGGAAAAACAAAGCTAACTGCTCATGCCCAGGTCCTGGCATATCACCAGACTGCATACAAAGAGGCACTGAACACCGCACACACGTTATACGATACCAATCTCATTGCAAATGGTGAGGGGAACCCCAGAATTATATGATCTGTTATATAGAAATGAGTTCAACCACCAGATAACTCCTCATTTACCCCCTCCATTTAATAAAGTAAAAACTTTTCATGAATTTTTCAGATTCCCAAATCTGAAATAAAGAGCATCTTTATACATGCTTGAATTAAGGGGTTGCAAGGGGGGTAACCCTTGTTAGAAAAAAAAAAAAAAGATAATAATCTCCAAAATGCTTAGCAGAGTCTCCGGAGACAAAACGAAAGCCGGCCCTGATGGAGAGGAGGGAGGGAGAGAATGGGCAACCATAGCAACAGTAGTCTAGCAACACACACACACACACACACACACACACACACACACACACCCTAGTGAGCAGAATACCACAGGGGTCAGGCAGCTCAAACAATAGCTCACAGACGAACTACAGTGGTAGAGGGTATTTAAAGGAAAATTCCACCCCAAAACTATCTTTTGGTTATTTTTGTTTCAATAGTCCATTGTTGACAATAGTCCTCAAGTTTTCAAGATATGTAACTTTCAAAATACAGAAATCATCCTCGTATTTTGCAAAATGCACCGTCGTATGATGCAAAATACATTACTCATTTTGAGGTTGAATAAATACCGTTACATTAGTTTGCAAGATAGCCTTAACTTTAGGCTATTTGCTGTATTACAAAAGTAATAATGAATTGTGTTTGGTTAACAATGCAAAGAAAGGGACTAAATCAAATCGAACTTTATTTAAAAGTGCATTTAAAGTTTGATTTGATTTAGTCCTATTCTTTCACTTTGATTTTTGGTTGAGATGGAGACATATCAATTATTAATTTGTAGACAAACTGGAAATAAAGCCAGACTAAGTCAGTGGCAAAGATGACATTATCCAACTTAGATTTCTGGTTGAGATGGAGATGTGAATCCATCATATTAATTTTTAACTTGAAGTTTAAATTCGAAATCAACCAAAGCTTGAAACCCTAGGCCTATATGTATTGTCTATTTTTAGTTGAACACTGGTTTGAATTGAAAATAATCGCTGTTAATTACTTCGCAATTGCTATATAGGCCTAGTTTCATTGAAGATATATGACTTATAAAGTATAGTTACATTTCATTTGCTCTGTTAAATCTACCCTTTGGAATTACTTCAATAGCAGTGAATCTATTTAGTTACTAAGAGATCTCTCAATAATCATTCTCACAATAGCACGTTGGTAAGTAGTCAGTGACAAAAACATCAAAACTAAGAAGGCTTTGTTAAAACACTGGATGGGAGACCAATGGATGGCTGTAGATAGATCCTCTCTTCAGTAGGAGGTGCTGCATGGGAGACCAATGGATGGCTGTAGATAGATCCTCTCTTCAGTAGGAGGTGCAGCATGGGAGACCAATGGATGGCTGTAGATAGATCCTCTCTTCAGTAGGAGGTGCTGCATGGGAGACCAATGGATGGCTGTAGATAGATCCTTTCTTCAGTAGGAGGTGCAGCATGGGAGACCAATGGATGGCTGTAGATAGATCCTCTTCAGTAGGAGGTGCAGCATGGGAGACCAATGGATGGCTGTAGATAGATCCTCTTCAGTAGGAGGTGCAGCATGGGAGACCAATGGATGGCTGTAGATAGATCCCTCTTCAGTAGGAGGTGCTGCATGGGAGACCAATGGATGGCTGTAGATAGATCCTCTCTTCAGTAGGAGGTGCTGCATGGGAGACCAATGGATGGCTGTAGATAGATCCTCTTCAGTAGGAGGTGCAGCATGGGGAGACCAATGGATGGCTGTAGATAGATCCTCTCTTCAGTAGGAGGTGCTGCATGGGAGACCAATGGATGGCTGTAGATAGATCCTCTCTTCAGTAGGAGTGCAGGTGCGAATGGGAGAACCAATGGATGGCTGTAGATAGGATCCTCTCTTCAGTAGGAGGTGCAGCATGGGGAGACCAATGGATGGCTGTAGAATAGAACCTCTCTTCAGTGGGTCGGTGCAGCATGGGAGACAAATGGATGGCTGTAGGATAGTCCTCTTTCAGTAGGAGGTGCTGCATGGGAGACCAATGGGACTGGCTGTAGATAGATCTCTTCAGTAGGAGGTTGCAGCATGGGGAGGACCAATGGTGGCTGTAGATAGAT
>CM062510.1:20856914-20919414 GCA_031479575.1 Coregonus ussuriensis
AGGGAGGGAGGGAGGGAGGGAGGGAGGGAGGGGAGGGAGGGAGGGAGGGAGGGAGGGAGGGAGGGAGGGAGGGAGGGAGGGAGGGAGGGAGGGAGGGAGGGAGGGAGGGGAGGGAGGGAGGGAGGGAGGGAGGGAGGGAGGGAGGGAGGGAGGGAGGGAGGGAGGGGAGGGAGGGAGGGAGGGAGGGAGGGAGGGAGGGAGGGAGGGAGGGAGGGAGGGAGGGAGGGAGGGAGGGAGGGAGGGAGGGAGGGAGGGAGGGAGGGAGGGAGGGAGGGAGGGAGGGAGGGAGGGAGGGAGGGAGGGAGGGAGGGAGGGAGGGAGGGAGGGAGGGAGGGAGGGAGGGAGGGAGGGAGGGAGGGAGGGAGGGAGGGAGGGAGGGAGGGAGGGAGGGAGGGAGGGAGGGAGGGAGGGAGGGAGGGAGGGAGGGAGGGAGGGAGGGAGGGAGGGAGGGAGGGAGGGAGGGAGGGAGGGAGGGAGGGAGGGAGGGAGGGAGGGAGGGAGGGAGGGAGGGAGGGGAGGGAGGGAGGGAGGGAGGGGAGGGAGGGAGGGAGGGAGGGAGGGAGGGAGGGAGGGAGGGAGGGAGGGATTGGTGGATGGACAGACTGACTGACTGGTTGATTGATTGATTGATTGATTGATTTGGTTGATTGATTGATTAACTAACTGGTTGGTTGATTAATTGATGGATTGACTGGTTGGTTAGTTGGTTGGTTGATTGACTGGTTGGTTGGTTGGTTGGTTGGTTGGTTGGTTGATAGATTGACTGGTTGATTGATTGCTTGATTGATCGGCAGGTCCAACATGTGTCCAGAGAACTGTACTGCCAACAGTCATGACTTCCAGATGTACTGCTTTGAAGATACCACCTCCTGCAAGGCCTGCTGTATGCTACTCAGGTACACACACACACACAAGCTCCTCAGATCCTCAATAAGTTATACAGCTGCACCATCAAGAGCATCCTGACTGGCTGCGTCACCGCCTGGTATGGCAACTGCTTGGCCTCCGACCGCAAAGGCACTACAGAGGGTAGTGCGTTCGGCCCAGTACATCACTGGAGCCGAGCTCCCTGCCATCCAGGACCTCTATACCAGACGGTGTCAGAGGAAGGCCCTAAAGATGATCAAAGACTCCAGCCACCCAAGTCATAGACTGTTCTCTCTGCTACCGCACGGCAAGGGGTACCGATGAACCATGTCTGGAATCAACAGGACCCTGAACAGCTTCTACCCCCAAGCCATAAGATTACTAAATAGTTAGTTAAATAGTTAACCAATAGCTACCCAGACT
This sequence comes from Coregonus ussuriensis, assembly GCA_031479575.1. Lineage (NCBI taxonomy): Eukaryota > Metazoa > Chordata > Actinopteri > Salmoniformes > Salmonidae > Coregonus > Coregonus ussuriensis. The sequence continues at coordinate 20,858,205 of CM062510.1, forward strand.
ATCTGCATTGACACTTTTTGCACTAACTCTTTTGACTCATCACATACACTGCTGTTACTGTTTATTATCTATCCTGTTGCCTAGTCACTTTACCCCTACCTATATGTACATATCTACCTCAATTACCTCGTACCCCTGCACATCAACTCTGTACTGGTACCCAGTGTGTATAGCCAAGGTATCGTTACTCATTGTGTATTTATTCCTCGTGTTCTTATTTTTATATTATTTCTCTTTTCTTTCTCTCTGCATTGTTGGGAAGGTCAGTAAGCATTTCACTGTTAGTCTACACCTGTTGTTTACCAAGCATGTGTCAAATTAAGTGACATTTGATTGATTTGATTTGACAAGTGCGAGGGGGCACGTACACACTCACATGTAGTCACTTGATCTTACATAGGTTGGAGAGGTCAGGGTTGAGGCTGGAGAACTTTATGAAGAATGATTTGACTCTACATACAGATAGATAGAAAGCTAGATAGATTGAGACTTCTCACATTCTCTCTCTATTTCTCTCTATAATCTCTCTCTCTCTCTCTCTCCCTCCTTCTCTCTCTATCCTCTCTCTCTCCTCTCTCTTCCTCCTCTCTCTCTCTCCCTCCTCTCCCTTTCTCTATCTCTCTTTCCTTCTCTCTCTTCCTTCTCTCTCTCTTTCTCCTCTCTCTTCCTCCTCTCCCTTTCTCTCTCTCTCCCTCCTCTCTCTCTTTCTCTCTCTTTCTCAGGGGGATATTCTTCCAGGGGTATCGTTGTAGTCGTTGCAAAATGGCCGCTCATAAAGAATGCCTGGGAAGAGTACCAGGCTGCGGACGCAACTCAGGTAGTACGGCTACAGTGTGTGTTTTCTTTGACTGTATGTTTTTGCAGTTGTGTGTAACGCTGTACACTTAGCTGTGTTGTGGTTTGTATTTCAGACCACTCAGGCACCGTGAAGAAGGTAAGGCTCCTTTCAGATGCTCTTTATCTGGCAGCGTATCACTATAGGACTGAGTAAGGACTGCGTGAGCCAGGAACACTTTACGGCAGGACCATGTCCAGCTGAGGGGAGCATCAATAGCCAGCTAACCTGCCTAGATATTGTGAAATAACATATGTATTGTAGAGATGGGAAAGGGGACAGCTAGTCAGTTCAACACAAACCAACACATTCAATCCAATCAGAGAGGAGCGGGGGGCTGCCTTAATCAACGTCCAGGTGACCAGCTTGAAATGGAAATGGTACAATTGTACTCCTGAGTGGCGCAGTGGTCTAAGGCTCTGCATCGCAGTGCTAACTGTGCCACTAGAGATACTGGTTCGAATCCAGGCTCTGTCGCAGCCGGCCGCGACCGGGAGACTCATGGGCGGCGCACAATTGGCCCAGCGTCGTCCAGGGTAGGGGAGGGAATGGCCGGCAGGGATGTAGCTCAGTTGATAGAGCTTGGCGTTTGCAACGCCAGGGTTGTGGGTTCGATTCCCACGGGGGGCCAGTATAAAAAAATATGTATTCACTAACTGTAAGTCGCTCTGGATAAGAGCGTCTGCTAAATGACTAAAATGTAAAAAATGTAAATGAGTCAACAACCAAAAACCCTGAAGTTTAGCTTTCTTAATGAACCAGAAAATCTAAAGCTATTTCTGGTTGCTTGTCAAAGTTAGCGCGCTAACTCATTGATCCTGCTCTGTAGTAGACTCTTCTGGAGTGTGTTGTCTCTTCTAGTGGGTTGTATATCTGTGACCTGTGAGTCTGTTCTAATGGGTTGTATATCTGTGACCTGTGAGTCTGTTCTAATGGGTTGTATATCTGTGACCTGTGAGTCTGTTCTAGTGGGTTGTATATCTGTGACCTGTGAGTCTGTTCTAGTGGGTTGTATATCTGTGACCTGTGAGTCTCTTCTAGTGGGTTGTATATCTGTGACCTGTGAGACTGTTCTAGTGGGTTGTATATCCGTGACCTGTGAGTCTCTTCTAGTGGGTTGTATATCTGTGACCTGTGAGTCTGTTCTAATGGGTTGTATATCTGTGACCTGTGAGTCTGTTCTAATGGGTTGTATATCTGTGACCTGTGAGTCTGTTCTAGTGGGTTGTATATCTGTGACCTGTGAGTCTGTTCTAGTGGGCTGTATATCTGTGACCTGTGAGTCTCTTCTAGTGGGTTGTATATCTGTGACCTGTGAGTCTGTTCTAGTGGGTTGTATATCTGTGACCTGTGAGTCTGTTCTAGTGGGTTGTATATCTGTGACCTGTGAGTCTGTTCTAGTGGGTTGTATATCTGTGACCTGTGAGTCTCTTCTAGTGGGTTGTATATCTGTCACCTGTGAGTCTGTTCTAGTGGGTTGTATATCTGTGACCTGTGAGTCTCTTCTAGTGGGTTGTATATCTGTGACCTGTGAGTCTGTTCTAGTGGGTTGTATATCTGTGACCTGTGAGTCTGTTCTAGTGGGTTGTATATATGTGACCTGTGAGTCTGTTCTAGTGGGTTGTATATCTGTGACCTGTGAGTCTGTTCTAGTGGGTTGTATATCTGTGACCTGTGAGTCTCTTCTAGTGGGTTGTATATCTGTGACCTGTGAGTCTGTTCTAATGGGTTGTATATCTGTGACCTGTGAGTCTGTTCTAGTGGGTTGTATATCTGTGACCTGTGAGTCTCTTCTAGTGGGTTGTATATCTGTGACCTGTGAGTCTGTTCTAGTGGGTTGTATATCTGTGACCTGTGAGTCTGTTCTAGTGGGTTGTATATATGTGACCTGTGAGTCTCTTCTAGTGGGTTGTATATCTGTGACCTGTGAGTCTCTTCTAGTGGGTTGTATATCTGTGACCTGTGAGTCTCTTCTAGTGGGTTGTATATCTGTGACCTGTGAGTCTCTTCTAGTGGGTTGTATATCTGTGACCTGTGAGTCTCTTCTAGTGGGTTGTATATTTGTGACCTGTGAGTCTGTTCTAGTGGGTTGTATATCTGTGACCTGTGAGTCTGTTCTAGTGGGTTGTATATCTGTGACCTGTGAGTCTCTTCTAGTGGGTTTTATATCTGTGACCTTTGAGTCTCTTCTAGTGGGTTTATATCTGTGATCTGTCTTGTTCCTACAGAATAAGAAGTCAGCTTCTCACAGACAAGCCAGTCCAGGTGAGGATCCTAGATTATAGAACTGAATCAATTTGGGATTAGATTAGAATGAGAACGTTTTCAACTGAACCTAAAACACTTGTTTGCCTCTCACTTCTCTATCACCCTCTCTCTCTCTCTCTCTCTCTCTCTCTCTCTCTCTCTCTCTCTCTCTCTCTCTCTCTCTCTCTCTCTCTCTCTCTCTCTCTCTCTCTCTCTCTCTCTCTCTCTCTCTCTCTCTCTCTCTCTCTCTCTCTCTCTCTCAGGTCTTCCTAAAATGGAGGTGTGTCAGGAGTACTATGGTGTCCCTCCGCCCCCTGTAGCGTTCGGCCAACCACTGCACCTCTCCATGGGTGATGTCATCGAACTGACAAGAGCCGAGGCCGACCTACAGTGGTGGGAGGTGAAGCACGCAGACACACAGTGGTGGGAGGGTGGAGATACTCTCTCTCTGTCTCTCTCTCTCTCTCTCTCTCTCTCTCTCTCTCTCGCTCTCGCTCTCGCTCTCGCTCTCGCTCTCTCTCTCGCTCTCTCTCTCTTCTCTGTCTCTCTGTCTCTCTCTCTCTCTCTCGCTCACTCATCTCTCACTCCTCTCTCACTCCTCTCTCTCTCTCTCTCTCTCTCTCTCTCTCTCTCTCTCTCTCTCTCTCTCTCTCTCTCTCTCTCTCTCTCTCTCTCTCTCTCTCTCTCTCTCTCTAAGGGGCTTTATTGGCATGGGTATTTACAATGGTGTTTGTTATTCACTGGTGGCCCTTTTCTTGTGGCAACAGGTCACAAATCTTGCTGCTGTGATGGCACACTGTGGTATTTCACCTAATAGATATGGGTGTGTATCAACATTGGATTTGTTTTAGAATTCTTTGTGGGTCTGTGTAATCTGAGGGAAATATGTGTCTCTAATATGGTCATACATTCGGCAGGAGGTTAGGAAGTGCAGCTCAGTTTCCACCTCATTTTGTGGGCAGTGTGCACATAGCTTGTCTTCTCTTGAGAGCCAGGTCTGCCTACGGCGGCCTTTCTCAATAGCAAGGCTATGCTCACTGAGTCTGTACATACTTTCCTTAAGTTTGGGTCAGTCACAGTGGTCAGGTATTCTGCCACTGTGTACTCTCTGTTGAGGGCCAAATAGCATTCTAGTTTGCTCTGTTTTTTGGTTCACAAACACAAACAGACCCCACAGAGCCCCAGGACAGCAACACAATTAGACCCAACCAAATCATGAGAAAACAAAAAGAGCCCCAGGACCAGCTTGCTTAGGGGACTCTTCTCTAGGTTCATCTCTCTGTAGGTGATGTCTTTGTTATGGAATGTTTGGGAATCGCTTCCCTTTCGGTGGTTGTAGAATTTAACAGCTATTTTCTGGATTTTGATAATTAGCGGGCATAGTCATGCATTATTTGGTGTTTTACATTGTACACAGAGGATGTTTTTGCAGAATACTGTCTGCAGAGTCTCAATTTGGTGTTTGTCCCATTTTGTGAATTCTTGGTTGGTGAGCGGACCCCAGACCTCACAACCATAAAGGGCAATGGGTTCTATAACCGATTCAAGTATTTTTAGCCAGATCCTAATTGGGATGTCGAATTTCATGTTCCTTTTGATGGCATAGAAGGCCCTTCTTACCTTGTCTCTCAGATCGTTCACAGCTTTGTGGACGTTACCTGTGGTGCTGATGTTTATGCCAAGGTAGGTATAGTTTTTTGTGTGCTCTAGGGCAGCGTTTCCCAAACACGGTCCTGGGGACCCCAAGGGGTGTACATTTTGTTTTTTACCCTAGCACTACACAGCTGATTTAAATAATTAACTAATAATCAAGCTTTTATTATTTAAATCATCTGTGTAGTGCTATTGCAAAAAACTAAATGTACACCCCTTGGGGTCCCCAGGACCGAGTTTGGGAAACGCTGCCCTGGAGCAACAGTGTCTAGATGGAATTTAGATTTGTGATAATGGCAAACTGACTTTTTTTGGAACACCATTATTTTTGTCTTACTGAGATTTACTGTCAGGGCCCAGGTCTGACAGAATCTGTGCAGAAGATCTAGGTGCTGCTGTAGGCCCTCCTATGTTGGGGACAGAAGCACCAGATCATCAGCAAACAGTAGACATTTGACTTCAGATTCTAGTAGGGTGAGGCCTACTCATTCAAGGGTTTTTCTTTATTTGTACTATTTTCTACATTGTAGAATAATAGTGAAGACATCAAAACTATAAAATAACACATATTGAATAATGTACATTTTATAACATCAAAACTATAAAATAACACATATTGAATAATGTACATTTTATAACATCAAAACTATAAAATAACACATATTGAATAATGTACATTTTATAACATCAAAACTATAAAATAACACATATTGAATAATGTACATTTTATAACATCAAAACTATAAAATAACACATATTGAATAATGTACATTTTATAATGTCAAATGCAAATTTGTCTCCACTTTTTGTGGATTGGGGTGATCACTCCTTGGTTCCAAATATTGGGGAATATTTCAGAGCTGAGGATGATGTTAAAGAGTTTAAGGAAAGCCAATTGGAATTTGTGGTCTGTATATTTGATCATTTCATCGAGGATACCATCAACACCACAGGCCTTTTTGGTTTGGAGGGTTTGTATTTTGTCCTGTAGTTCATTCAATGTAATTGGAGAATCCAGTGGGTTCTGGTAGTCTTTAATAGATGATTCTAAGATTTGTATTTGATCAAGTATATGTTTTTGCTTTTTTGTTCTTTGTTATAGAGCCAAAAATATTGGAGAAGAAGTAGTTTACCCATTCATCTCCGTTTTTGGATAGATAACTCTTTGTGTTGTTTGTTTAGTGTGTTGCAATTTTCAAAAGGTTAGATTCTATGGATTCTTCAATTACATTGAGCTGATTTCTGACATGCTGTTCCTTCTTTTTCTCCGTAGTGTATTTCTGTATTGTTTCAGTGATTCACCATAGTGAGGCTCAGGTTTTGTGGGTCTATGATTTTGGTTGGATAGGTTTCTCAAATACGTTCTTAGGTTTTTGCATTCTTCATCAAACCATTTGTCATTGTTGTTAATTTTCTTAGGTTGTCTGCTTGACATTTTTAGATTTGATAGGGAAGCTGAAAGGTCAAATATACTGTTTAGGTTTTCTACTGCCAAGTTTACACCTTTACTATTACAGTCAAACGTTTTGTCCAGGACGTTGTCTAAAAGGGATTGAATTTGTTGTTGCCCAGTTATTTGTTGGTAGGTTTCCACACTACTACTTTCCTTCCATCTATAGCATTTCTTAATATTATTCAGTTCCTTTGGCTTTGATATCTCATGATTGAGTATTGCTCTATTCAAGTAGACTGTGATTTTGCTGTGGTCTGATAGGGGTGTCAGTGGGCTGACTGTGAACGCTCTGAGAGACTCTGGGTTGAGGTCAGTGATAAAGTAGTCTACAGTACTACTGCCAAGAGATGAGCTATAGGTGTACCTACCATAGGAGTCCCCTCGAAGCCTACCGTTGACTATGTACAGACCCAGCGTGCGACAGAGCTGCAGGAGTTGTGAACCGTTTTTGTTGGTTGTTTTGTTTTAAGTTGTGCCTAGGGGGGCATATTGGGGAGGGAATGCTGTCACCTCCAGGTAGGTGTTTGTCCCCCTGTGTGCTGAGTGTCAGGTTCTTGTCCAGTTCCGGCATCTCTCTTCTCCTCTCCTCCCATCTCTCTCTCTCCTCTCCTCCCTTCTCTCTCTCCTCCTCTCACTCTCTCTCTCTCCTCCTCTCTCTCTCTCCTCCTCTCGATCTCTCTCTCCTCCTCTCCTCCTCCTCCTCTCTCTCTCGATCTCTCTCTCCTCCTCTCTCCTCCTCCTCTCCTCCTCTCTCCTCTCCTCTCTCCTCCTCTCCTCTCTCCTCTCCTTTCTTTAATACAACCTGCTAACAATGCCTATTATTCCTGGAAGTAATTCATAGCTTATTAATGAGTAATTACCATTATAACACGTACTTTGTAGTAAATCATTTCTGTACAATAATGTGCTACAGGAAGCACTGTAAGACACAATGATGTTCTAGTCGTATGATTGGTCTGCTGTGTGTGTCACTCAGGGCAAGAATGTGACGATTGGTCAGATGGGTTGGTTCCCCTGCAGTAAGGTCCAGCCCTTCATCTGTGTGAGTACCACTGACTTTAAACACTGATCTAGGAGTATGTCCGGGATCCAATCCGATCGTGGGTTATAGGCCTTGGGGCTTCTAATCCCAGGCCTTTCTCTTGGTTACACATGGGTTAGATCATCATCAGTGTAAAGATTTCACTGTGTGTAGCATACATACATGTTGTTGATTGCACATTTTATGTTATGCGTGTAGGCTGCACCATATCTGGTATTGATATAAATACCAACATGTGTTTTATTAACTGCTTCAGTTGCAAGGAAGCATGGGTTGTGTTCTCAAAACTGTCTAACCTCTGACCTCTCTCCCCAGAGACCAACTCCTGACCTATCAGACTTCCTATGGTGAGTAATGATACCATTCTATTTACACCTGGTATCACTCATACCTATGTTCTATATATGTACCACCTGGTATCACTCATCACTATGTTCTTGATATGTACCACCTGGTATCACTCATACCTATGTTCTAGATATGTACCACCTGCACTCTTAGAAAAAAGAGTTCAAAAGGGTTCACCGTCTGTCCCCATAGGATATTTTTTTTTGGTTCCAGGTAAAACCCTTTTCGGTTCCAGGTAGAACCCTTGAAGGTTCCAGGTAGAACCCTAGTGGATTCCATGTAGAACCATCTGTGGAAAGGGTTCTAGATGGAACCAAAAGGGTTATACCTGGAACCAAAAAGGGTTCTTCAAAGGTTTCTCCTATGGGGACAGCCGAAGAACCCTTTTAGGTTCTAGATAGCACCTTTATTTCTAAGAGTGTGGTAGCACTGCAGGGTTCTAGGTTTGGAAGTGTTCTGTGTTTCAAAATAGTTATTGATAGCAATCATGGGAAAGGTTTTGTACTGTTCTAACGTAACTGCAATGGGTTCTAGGTCATTTAAGTGATTTGGGTTCTAGGTTTGCGGGGAACATGGACCGGTCAGCGGCGAAGAACCTCCTGATTTCACGGTCAGACGGAACGTTTCTGGTCCGCCAGAAAGACGGAGGAGAGTTCGCCATCAGCCTCAAGTGAGCCCCGCCTCCTTACTGGCCAATCAGAAAGGCGCTGTCTGACAGCTGGCAATCATAGGATGCTTGTTATCTGTTTTCTCTCTCTTTCACACACACACACATATTCTCATTCACTCTGTCTGTCTCCTCCAGGTTTAACATGGACATCAGACACATCAAGATCACATCAACAGAAGGCCTCTACCGCATCAACGAGAAGAAAGCATTCAAAGGGTTAATCGTACGTCATTCCCCTTCTCTCTCTCTCTCCCTCTTATCACTCTATCTACCCTCATCTCTCTCTCTGTCTACCCTCCTCATCTCTCTCTCTCTCTGTCTACCCTCCTCATCTCTCTCTCTGTGTCTACCCTCATCTCTCTCTCTGTCTACCCTCCTCATCTCTCTCTCCGTCTACCCTCATCTCTCTCTCTGTCTACCCTCCTCATCTCTCTCTCCGTCTACCCTCATCTCTCTCTCTGTCTACCCTCCTCATCTCTCTCTCTGTCTACCCTCCTCATCTCTCTCTCTGTGTCTACCCTCATCTCTCTCTCTCTCTCTCTCTGTCTACCCTCCTCATCTCTCTCTCTCTCTGTCTACCCTCCTCATCTCTCTCTCTACCCTCCTCATCTCTCTCTCTGTCTACCCTCCTCATCTCTCTCTCTGTCTACCCTCCTCATCTCTCTCTCTGTGTCTACCCTCATCTCTCTCTCTCTCTCTCTCTGTCTACCCTCATCTCTCTCTCTCTCTCTCTCTGTCTACCCTCCTCATCTCTCTCTCTCTCTCTACCCTCATCTCTCTCTCTCTCTCTCTCTCTGTCTACCCTCATCTCTCTCTCTCTGTCTACCCTCCTCATCTCTCTCTCTCTGTCTACCCTCATCTCTCTCTCTCCCCTCCCCCCGTTAGGAGCTGGTTCAGTTCTACCAGCAGCATTCACTGAAGGAGTATTTTAAGGAAGTGGACACCACCCTCCAGACCCCCTTCAACCAGCCTGAACAGAGTGATACACCTTTCAACACACCCTCCCCAGGTACACACACACTCCACCCTCCAGACCCCCTTCAACCAGCCTGAACAGAGTGATACACCCTTCAACACACCCTCCCCAGGTACACACACACTTCACCCTCCAGACCCCCTTCAACCAGCCTGAACAGAGTGATACACCTTTCAACACACCCTCCCCAGGTACACACACACTCCACCCTCCAGACCCCCTTCAACCAGCCTGAACAGAGTGATACACCTTTCAACACACCCTCCCCAGGTACACACACACTCCACCCTCCAGACCCCCTTCAACCAGCCTGAACAGAGTGATACACCCTTCAACACACCCTCCCCAGACACACACACACTCCACCCTCCAGACCCCCTTCAACCAGCCTGAACAGAGTGATACACCCTTCAACACACCCTCCCCAGACACACACACACTCCACCCTCCAGACCCCCTTCAACCAGCCTGAACAGAGTGATACACCCTTTCAACACACCCTCCCCAGACACACACACACACTCCACCCTCCAGACCCCCTTCAACCAGCCTGAACAGAGTGATACACCCTTCAACACACCCTCCCCAGGTACACACACACTCCACCCTCCAGACCCCCTTCAACCAGCCTGAACAGAGTGATACACCTTTCAACACACCCTCCCCAGACACACACACACACTCCACCCTCCAGACCCCCTTCAACCAGCCTGAACAGAGTGATACACCCTTCAACACACCCTCCCCAGGTACACACACACTCCACCCTCCAGACCCCCTTCAACCAGCCTGAACAGAGTGATACACCCTTCAACACACCCTCCCCAGACACACACACACACTCCACCCTCCAGACCCCCTTCAACCAGCCTGAACAGAGTGATACACCTTTCAACACACCCTCTCCAGGTACACACACACACACCCCAGACTTCCTACAAACCTCAACTTATTTCCTTCCATAACCTCAAATATAAGTACTGTATGTTTCAACACACCCACCCACGCTCACCTCCCTCTCTCTCTGCCCTGTAGGTGGCAGTATGCATTCGTTCGGCACAGCAAGGGCCAGGTATGACTTCTCAGCCAGAGACCGTACAGAGCTGTCTCTGAGAGAAGGAGACACAGTCAAGGTCCTGTCTAAGAAGGCTCCCAATGGATGGTGGAAAGGAGAGGTCTATGGACGGGTGAGGACCAACACACACCATCAACACATTCACACAGACACACCATCAACACATTCACATACAGTATATACAGTATGATCATCACACAGACACCTGTCAACACATTCACATACAGTATATACAGTATGATCATCACACAGACACCTGTCAACACATTCACATACAGTATATACAGTATGATCATCACACCTGTCAACATGTACACTACCAGTCAAAAGTTTGGACATACCAACTCATTCAAGGGTTTTTCTTTATTTTTACTATTTTCACATTGTAGAATAGTGAAGACATCTAAACTATGAAATAACACTTATGTAGTAACCAAAAAAGTTTTAAACAAATCAAAATATGTTTTATTATCTTTAAAGTAGCCACCCTTTGCCTTGATGACAGCTTTGCACACGCTTGGCATTCTCTCAATTAGCTTCACCTGGAATGCTTTTCCAACAGTCTTGAAGGAGTTCCCACATATGCTGAGCACTTGTTGGCTGCTTTTCCTTCACTCTGCGGTCCAACTCATCCCAAACCATCTCAATTGGGTTGAGTTTGGGTAATTGTGGAGGCCAGGTCATCTGATGCAGCACTCCATCACTCTCCTTCAAGACTGTTGGAAAATCATTCCAGGTGAAGCTGGTTGAGAGAATGCCAAGAGTGTGCAAAGCTGTCATCAAGGCAAAGGGTGGCTACTTTGAATAATCTAAAATATATTTTGATTTGTATGACTCCATGTGTTATTTCATAGTTTTGATGTCTTCACTATTATTCTACAATGTAGAAAATGGTACAAATAAAGAAAAACCCTTGAATGAGTAGGTGTCTAAACTTTCGACTGGTACTGTATATAGAAGTACAACCCACATAACTTTACTAGAACACAGTCTTGATCACACAGGAGTTGTTGAAGGTCTCTCTCTCTGTAGGTTGGTCTGTTCCCAGCTCACTACTGTCTCTCTGTCTGTAGGTTGGTCTGTTCCCAGCTAACTCCTGTCTCTCTGTCTGTAGGTTGGTCTGTTCCCAGCTAACTCCTGTCTCTCTGTCTGTAGGTTGGTCTGTTCCCAGCTAACTCCTGTCTCTCTGTCTGTAGGTTGGTCTGTTCCCAGCTAACTCCTGTCTCTCTGTCTGTAGGTTGGTCTGTTCCCAGCTAACTCCTGTCTCTCTGTCTGTAGGTTGGTCTGTTCCCAGCTAACTCCTGTCTCTCTGTCTGTAGGTTGGTCTGTTCCCAGCTAACTCCTGTCTCTCTGTCTGTAGGTTGGTCTGTTCCCAGCTAACTCCTGTCTCTCTGTCTGTAGGTTGGTCTGTTCCCAGCTAACTCCTGTCTCTCTGTCTGTAGGTTGGTCTGTTCCCAGCTAACTCCTGTCTCTCTGTCTGTAGGTTGGTCTGTTCCCAGCTAACTCCTGTCTCTCTGTCTGTAGGTTGGTCTGTTCCCAGTTAACTCCTTTCTCTCTGTCTGTAGGTTGGTCTGTTCCCAGCTAACTCCTGTCTCTCTGTCTGTAGGTTGGTCTGTTCCCAGCTAACTCCTGTCTCTCTGTCTGTAGGTTGGTCTGTTCCCAGCTAACTCCTGTCTCTCTGTCTGTAGGTTGGTCTGTTCCCAGCTAACTCCTGTCTCTCTGTCTGTAGGTTGGTCTGTTCCCAGCTAACTCCTGTCTCTCTGTCTGTAGGTTGGTCTGTTCCCAGCTAACTCCTGTCTCTCTGTCTGTAGGTTGGTCTGTTCCCAGTTAACTCCTGTCTCTCTGTCTGTAGGTTGGTCTGTTCCCAGTTAACTCCTGTCTCTCTGTCTGTAGGTTGGTCTGTTCCCAGCTAACTCCTGTCTCTCTGTCTGTAGGTTGGTCTGTTCCCAGTTAACTCCTGTCTCTCTGTCTGTAGGTTGGTCTGTTCCCAGCTAACTCCTGTCTCTCTGTCTGTAGGTTGGTCTGTTCCCAGCTAACTCCTGTCTCTCTGTCTGTAGGTTGGTCTGTTCCCAGCTAACTCCTGTCTCTCTGTCTGTAGGTTGGTCTGTTCCCAGCTAACTCCTGTCTCTCTGTCTGTAGGTTGGTCTGTTCCCAGCTAACTCCTGTCTCTCTGTCTGTAGGTTGGTCTGTTCCCAGCTAACTCCTGTCTCTCTGTCTGTAGGTTGGTCTGTTCCCAGTTAACTCCTGTCTCTCTGTCTGTAGGTTGGTCTGTTCCCAGCTAACTCCTGTCTCTCTGTCTGTAGGTTGGTCTGTTCCCAGCTAACTCCTGTCTCTCTGTCTGTAGGTTGGTCTGTTCCCAGTTAACTCCTGTCTCTCTGTCTGTAGGTTGGTCTGTTCCCAGTTAACTCCTGTCTCTCTGTCTGTAGGTTGGTCTGTTCCCAGCTAACTCCTGTCTCTCTGTCTGTAGGTTGGTCTGTTCCCAGTTAACTCCTGTCTCTCTGTCTGTAGGTTGGTCTGTTCCCAGCTAACTCCTGTCTCTCTGTCTGTAGGTTGGTCTTTTCCCAGCTAACTCCTGTCTCTCTGTCTGTAGGTTGGTCTGTTCCCAGTTAACTCCTGTCTCTCTGTCTGTAGGTTGGTCTGTTCCCAGTTAACTCCTGTCTCTCTGTCTGTAGGTTGGTCTGTTCCCAGCTAACTCCTGTCTCTCTGTCTGTAGGTTGGTCTGTTCCCAGCTAACTCCTGTCTCTCTGTCTGTAGGTTGGTCTGTTCCCAGTTAACTCCTGTCTCTCTGTCTGTAGGTTGGTCTGTTCCCAGTTAACTCCTGTCTCTCTGTCTGTAGGTTGGTCTGTTCCCAGCTAACTCCTGTCTCTCTGTCTGTAGGTTGGTCTGTTCCCAGCTAACTATGTAGAAGAGGATTACTCTGAATATTGCTGATGTCGCCTCAATGTCACACCTTCACCTGTGTGTGAAAGAGACAGCGTGTCCCAATTCAATCCCTCCCCCATCCCTTGGCCCTAACCCTTTAAGGGGCAGTGCAGTCAACAATGTGATTTTACTGGGAAGGGGGGGGTTCAACAATATTTCCACACTATGAAGTTGAAATAACACTCTGAAATTGTGAAAAATTATGATAATGACCTTTTAGCTTTTTGAAAACAATGCTTGGAATTTCAGCCTGTTCAGGTGGGATGGAGATTTTGGCCCAACGCATGACATCACAATCTGATCAGATGTTTCTGACCAATGACCAGTCATCTTTTTATTTGCATATGTATCCTCCTACTTTGAAATAACACTCTGAAATTGTGAAAAATTATGATAATGACCTTTTAGCTTTTTGAAAACAATGCTTGGAATTTCAGAGCAGGCCTGACTGGTGTCACGCTTTTTCCCCCGTCCCTAGAAAAACACAGCTGATTAATCTAATTGCATTCTGAACTGAAGATCATGATTATTTCATTAATGGAGTCAGGTGTCTTAGCTGGGGCAAAAGTGTGATACCAATCAGGCGGACTGGAACTGCCCAATCACTGCTCTAGAGGCTAGACTATCATATCCTCCAATCAGGGCTGTGTATGGAAACATATTAAAATTTGTATCAACATGCCGACACGATCAGACTGAGCATTTCAATGGCAAAAGGAGGCTCGGGGGGGGGATGATACAAAATATATTTGGAGTTATTTTCATATAATAAACACAGTGATTTACTAGACATACAGTGATGATGTAAAAAAAATTAAATCAAAAAGACTGCATGTAGGCTATAAATGTTTGCATAGATCTGCAAGATAGAGGCAATATGGCGGAAGCTTCACCACCACCATAGAGCACTAAAGGACATATTAGCCTGGGAAGCACCACTGAGGGCTTCCACCATTTTTTATGTAGTCAACCGGACGGGACTTCCAACTTCATTGGCTGATCCCTCCTGGTGACCCCTGTTGGGAGTCATGTGCAACCGGGTCATCAGGAGAGATCAGCCAATCGTGAAGAAGAAGAAAGATGCAATGATGCTGCCTCTTTCCATCTCTATGAGCATTACTACACACGGATACCTACACAGACCCTTCAGACATGTTAACATCAAGGGGTTAGGGTCAAGGGGGAGGGGGAGGGGGGGGGTCCTAAAGACAGGGACCCCTGGCTTCCTCCTATGTTTATAACTCAATGTACTGATTCAATGTTTCTGCTGTGAATAAAACCTCTGCTTTACAGTATGGTCTGTCTCTGTCATGTTAACATTGTATATAGTTAAAGAGCGACTGCCTTTAAAAAGCAACGAAACAGTTATTCTAGTGTCAAAATTGACTACAAAGTGTAAATAGGTTCATTTTGGTCATAAAGTCAGTCTCGTCTAAAACGGAGTTTGGAACATCCATGTGTCACAATGGATAAATGAAAGCTGGGTTTTGATTTGACGATGTCCATTAGCCCACTAACATGGGGTGAACAGCTGCGGTGATCGCTCTCTATCCAATAGCATAGACAGACCTGCCCGGCAGCCCGACTTTGTTTACATAAGACAACACGACGCCATTTTGTTTTGAGAAATACTGCACCAAACACCTTCGATGTAAAATTGCGCAACTAAAAACATCCTCTGCAAAAATTACTGATTTCTTGAGTTACCTTCGATTCATTGAGGATTTAGGCTTCAGTGTCTCATGGGGAGAAACATAATAAACCAAACGCGGAATCGGTCAGGAAACACACCTCCAAGACTGAATCTCGTTTTTCCTAATGTGCAACAGAAAAACCACACGTGCCAATTGGCGTGTTCAGTGGCTCTTTAAAGATACTCAGTGATGTGACGTCGCCACGAGCAGCTGAGAGGAGCGAGATGCACGACTCCTCTCTCACACAATCACACAGTCTCTTCACGGTTACAAGGTGAGAGTCACGGGACCAAAACAGCAGAGAAGTCGAGCCTCGCGCTTCAACGCTCTTAGTTGTTTGCGGAAATCGACCCACTATGCTGTTAAACTTTGTGCATCTACGTCACATCGCTAAGTCCACCTTTAATATCATTGCAGTTAATATTGTCTAATATTCTCAGAGGTTCCGTCCCAAATGGCATCCTGATACGTCAGCAGAACAGGGTCCATAGGAGTCTGGTCTAAAGTAGTACACTATATAGGGAATAGGGTGCCAGTTGGGTCACAGATAATCAGGTTAGTTAGAGAGTTAAGACAATATAAATATTTGCTTTTATTTCCAAACAATATCAAAACATTTAAATCAATAGAACTTCAACAATGTCTTTTCGCAAACCATGATCCAATGGTCAACAAACTCACGCCTTGTTATTAAATAGAAGTGTGTCTCTCGTATGTGTGTGTGTGCGTGCCCGTATGTGTGTGTGTGCGTGCCCGTATGTGTGTGTGTGTGTGTGTGCGTGCCTGTGTGTGTGTGTCCCTCCAGGCTTCTACTGGTAGTAAAGCTCCAGGTTCTGTCCATCATGGATCTCATCTGCAGACAGGAGAGTTCAGGAGGACAACAACATGAGGACAACAACACAAACACCATTCATATGCCAGATGCACCATGTGTGTGTGTGTGTGTGTCAAATGTCACCAGTTGCACAACCAAATCATTTCCCTGGGTTTGCCTCAATATAATGAACTAAACCAGGAATCTCCTCACTTTCAAGCCAATACTTCACCAATAGCATTTCTCAATAACAAAAACCTTTGCTTACATTTAGAAACCCACTCAGACAATAACCTTCAGATACAGTGAGGAGGTGACAGTGAATTACATTTACATTTTTACATTTTAGTCATTTAGCAGACGCTCTTATCCAGAGCGACTTACAGTTAGTGCATACATTTTTTTTTTTATACTGGCCCCCCGTGGGAAACGAACCCACAACCCTGGCTTTGCAAACGCCATGCTCTACCAACTGAGCTACATCCCTGCCGGCCATTCCCTCCCCTACACTGGACAACGCTGGGCCAATTGTGCGCCGCCCCATGGGTCTCCCGGTCGCGGCCGGCTACGACAGAGCCTGGATTCGAACCAGGATCTCTAGTGGCACAGCGATGCAGTGCCTTAGACCACTGCACCACTCGGGAGACTTATGTTGCTGTATGTTTCTCTCTCCTTACAATATCTAACAGTATCTAACCTGGAAGGAAAGCAGACATGTTGGCTCAGCATTGCCCAGTTTGCGCAGATCCCTCCTGGTCAGAGTGAAACTGCTGTTCTAAGGGCTCAATAGTTTCCTATTTCCTCCTGGTTAAACAGCAGGTTAGCAGGTTTTTTTCATGAATCTTGTTCTAGAGGCAGCTCTGCAGAGCGGTCAGTAGCTGGCACAGCCACAAAGTAATAATGATTTTAAACCTAACCTTAACCACACTGCTAAACCCAATGCCAAACCCTAAATTAAAGACCAAAAAGCTAATTTTTGTTTTCATGAACTTTGCAGCTGGTCTATCTAAGCGGAAATCTCTCACTTCTGTCTCCAGGACAAGACTCGGGACAATAAACGCCATCTTGTGGTTAAACAGTGAAACTGTATTTCTGAGGGCTCAAAAAGGATACAGTCTCCCAGAGACACATGGTCCTTGAATATGGTGTACCTGAAAGGAGAAAACAGGAAGTAAGTCACAGAATAAGAACACTGCTTAGACCAGGGTCCTTCCTGAACGTTGCAGATAGAATGTCATGAATAGAGCACAATTCCTTATTCTATGTATTCCTTAATGGCCATGTACTCTTAAATCTCTACCCAGCACAGCCAGAAGAGGACTGGCCACCCCTCAGAGCCTGGTTCCTCTCTAGGTTTCTTCTTAGGTTCCTGCCTTTCTATGGAGTTTTTCTTAGCCACCGTGCTTCTACATCTGCATTGCTTGCTGTTTGGGGTTTTAGGCTGGGTTTCTGTATAGCACTTTGTGACATCTGCTGATGTAAAAAGGGCTTTATAAATACATTTGATTGATTGAAATGTATTGTGCAGAACTATCTTAATATTCTAAACTTTACCCTGGATACAAATGCAGTCTACACAGAGAACAGTCTGAATAATACAGGAGAAAGAGAAGGGAAGTGACTCGTCACTGGTTCCAATGTGCCACAACTATCACGTCCATAGGCTAGGGACTGTTCATTTCTTTCTCACCATTTCTTGAGTACGATCTTGTCCCACCGGGTGCCGGTCTGGGCAGCGATGAGCTTCTTCAGGTCTCCTATAGTGTCTTCTGAGCTGCAAAGGAGAGGGTTAAGGCTGTACACTGACGACTGATATAAAGACATGTTGGTACAGTGTTTCTATACCAGCATCTACAGACACCTATATAACCCTAACCAGAACCCTCTGAAGGTTCAGCATCTAGACACCTATATAACCCTAACCAGAACCCCCTGAAGGTTCAGCATCTACAGACACCTATATAACCCTAACCAGAACCCTCTGAAGGTTCAGCATCTACAGACACCTATATAACCCTAACCAGAACCCTCTGAAGGTTCAGCATCTAGACACCTATATAACCCTAACCAGAACCCCCTGAAGGTTCAGCATCTACAGACACCTATATAACCCTAACCAGAACCCCCTGAAGGTTCAGCATCTACAGACACCTATATAACCCTAACCAGAACCCTCTGAAGGTTCAGCATCTAGACACCTATATAACCCTAACCAGAACCCTCTGAAGGTTCAGCATCTAGAAGGATGCTGACTTTCTAGGCAGAGTTGCAAAGAAAAAGCCATATCTCAGACTGGCCAATAAAAAGAAAATATTAAGATGGGCAGTCTGAGATATGGCTTTTTCTTTGCAACTCTGCCTAGAAGGTCAGCATCCCGGAGTCGCCTCTTCACTGTTGACGTTGAGACTGGTGTTTTGCGGGTACTATTTAATGAAGCTGCTAGTTGAGGACCTGTGACGCGCCTGTTTCTCAAACTAGACACTCTAATGTATTTGTCCTCTTGCTCAGTTGTGGGCCTCCCACTCCTCTTTCTATTCTGGTTTGAGCCAGTTTGCGCTGTTCTGTGAAGGGAGTAGTACACAGCGTTGTACGAGATCTTAAGTTTCTTGGCAATTTCTCGCATTGGAATAGCCTTCATTTCTCAGAACAAGAATAGACTGACGAGTTTCAGAAGAAAGTTATTTGTTTCTGGCCATTTTGAGCCTGTAATCAAACCCACAATTGCTGATGCTCCAGATACTCAACTAGTCTCAAGAAGGCCAGTTTTATTGCTTCTTTAATCAGCACAACAGTTTTCAGCTGTGCTAACATAATTGCAAAAGGGTTTTCAAATGATCAACTTGGATTAGCAAACACATCGTGCCATTGGAACACAGGACTGATAGTTGCTGATAATGGGCCACTGTACGCGTATGTAGATATTCCATTAAAAATCTGCAGTTTCCAGCTACAATAGCCATTTCCAAAATTAACAATGTCTACACTGCTTCTTTCGAAAACAATGAAATTTCGAAGTGACCCCAAACTTTTGAACGGTAGTGTACATTTGTATATATAGTGTACGTTACTATCGCCAATAGGCGATAAAGCTGTATGCGTCTATGAATGGGGTAGGCTAGTCTGTGCTGTAAGACTAGCTATTGAACTTGCATGTTGGTCAGCTTGGTAAAAGGATACTTGCACTTCACCCGGACCTTCTTGCCCAGCCGGTCATTGCAAACCACCTCAATCATCCTGATCCTGTTCTGCAGAGAGAGAGACGGGAAGAGTTGCTTGAGATACTGTGTGACACGGTGAGCATACGATAAACACTATTTTCACGCCACTTCGATACGTAAGTTACTTTTTCGTAGCAGGTTAGGAGAACTTAAAGCGGGTTAGGATAATTAACGTAGCAGTTAAGGAGACTGGGGTTAAGGTTATGATGGGTTAGCGAAAATGGTCTCTTAACCTGCTACGAAAATCACTTCGTATCGAAGTGGCGTGAAAAGAGCGTGTCCCGTGAACATACAACACAGTTTAGCTAGCTAGCTAACGTTAGTTGGTTACAATACAAGGAGGTTGTTCCAGTTGCTTGTCATTCCAACTCCAATAATGTAATGTTGTTTAATAGCTAACAGTAAGATAATAGCTAGCAAAATAAACGTTATGTTGTCGAATCTGGAGCTGGCTAATGTTAGCAGAACTAGTTAGCGCTTCATCAACAACCACCGAAGATTTCGAACAAAAAATAAAGCATTGAGTCTTAGATATTGACGTTTCATTATACATGTTTATTTTGGTCTATACCATTGATAAAAATATCGTATAAGTAAAGATATTACCTTATTGGTCGCTAGTTGTTCGCTAAAACGAGAATCGCTTCAGCCTGCGTAGTCGTAAAGCGTTCCGCTTTGTGTACAACGAGAAGACGCACCAATGAAACGTCTAAACTGATGATTGACGTTTCTACTTCAAGGCCTCTCATAAGGTAACATGTCAAGAGAAGGCGGGTACTAAGATATGAACTTATGCCGTAAATTGACCAGAAGTGCTGTGAGTAGTTGCAATGAAATAACATATACGGTCACATCAGTATCTAAGGGCATTTTACCGTAGATCAGTGGAATAAACCACCGAATATGACATCAACATACCATTCGGTTAAGCCAATGTACTTTATCATGAGAAATGCGTCTAATGCAACAACAACAAAAAAAAGCAAATGTTCCAGAAAAGTGAAGAACATTCTAAACATGTCTCTTTGCTGACACCTGGCGGATGGAAGGTGCAACAACAACAGCCGTTTCCTGCGAGCCGCGAGAGGAAAAGAGGAGTGACTTGTACCGTTTTGAAAGCAAGCAGGGACAATGGCAGACGCCGAGGACGAGAAGCTGCCGTCCGGATGGGAGAAGCGGATGAGCCGCAGTTCAAGTAGGTGGAGAGAGATGACTAGCTTTCATCCCAGTCCCGAACAATTTGTCGCTGGTGCACAAACCATTATACCGGCTGAACTAATGCAAATGCTAGCGTTAGCAGCGCAGCTAAGTTTCTTAGCTAGTTAGGTTGGTTGTAAGCTTGTTGCATCGTTAGGTGGTGACGCATGTTTATTTGTGCATTTGTGAATTATGTTTGATGGTTATTCGTTTGACTAGTGCGTGTGTCAAACTATCATCTGGTGTTTAGTTGGCTAACGTTAGCCAGTAATGACGCTCATGTCATGACTAACCCAGCAAGTTAGCTAGCTAAACTAGCAGCGGCGCATGCATGTTTTGACGGCTGTTCAACGTACTATGCATTGGACAGTAACTTCTTTCATAATCAAACAATTCTTAGGTATATATGTATTGGAAGATATACTATTGTATGGGGTGTCGTCATTTTGAGTTAGCCAGTTTATTCATGAATGTCCATTCATTTCACGCCAGCTCGCGAGGTAGGCCCATAACAATGACGTCATTTTGTCCCGCGCCTTGGAGCCATTCCAACGCCAGTGTTAGGATGGCAGGTGCCTGCCCAGTGAGCAAAAGTTGTTGAAAAAAATATTTTCTCAACGCCTTCTGCACAATATCATTAAAAGTTGCTGAAGACGACTAACTGAGATTAGTTCTGTCCATTCCATGACTAAAGCAAAATGCTTTCGTCTGCATAGATTAGACCACCTTCCGGAGACATTTGAAACCCTACCTCTTTAAGGAATACCTGGAATAGTATAACAGTAATCCTTCTACTCCCCCACCCCCCCATAAAAACAAAAAAGTGTGGTTGTCCCACTGGCTATCCTAAATTGAATGCACCAATTTGTAAGTTGCTCTGGATAAGAGCGTCTGCTAAATTACTTAAATGTAAATTAGTGCACATGAAGGAAAGGAAGCTTCAGTAGAATTTTGTTTCAGCATCGCCTCCCTCTTTCTCTTAGTCTTTCTCATCCCCCAAACAACACCTCACCTATCTCCTCTCTTCCCCTCTCTTCCCCTCTCTCTCCTCTCTTCCCCTCTCTCTCCTCTCTTCCCCTCTCTCTCCTCTCTTCCCCTCTCTCTCCTCTCTTCCCCTCTCTCTCCTCTCTTCCCCTCTCTCTCCTCTCTTCCCCTCTCTCTCCTCTCTTCCCCTCTCTCTCCTCTCTTCCCCTCTCTCTCCTCTCTTCCCCTCTCTCTCCTCTCTTCCCCTCTCTCTCCTCTCTTCCCCTCTCTCTCCTCTCTCCTCCTGTCTTCCCCTCCTCTGTCTTCCCCTCCTCTCCTCTTCCCCTCTCTTCCCATCCTCTCTTCACCCTCCTCTCTCTTCCCCTATTTCCTCTCGATTTCTCTTCTCCCCCCCCCCCCCCCCCCCCTCTCCTTTTCTCCCTCCTCCCACCTTTCCCAGGTAGAGTATACTACTTTAACCACATCACCAATGCCAGCCAATGGGAGCGTCCGGTGGGGTCAGGTAGGTCGCCCAGCAGCTAAGGGGATGGACCTGTAGCTGAAAGGTCGTGGTTAGAATACCTGGTGGGGCTCTGTGAAATTGGTCTGGGGGATTGATCTGACAACTGGAGGGGTGCTGGCCCTTGAGCAAGGCCCTTTACCCAGCAGCGTGCTCTCCATCCAGGGGCGCGGCACTGCGGCTGGACCCTGTGCTCCTCTCTACTGTGTGTGATGTGTGCTGTCTGGGGGGGTTGAGAAGAAGACTCTGTTGTTCGCTGTAGTATCATATGGACAATGAAGTTGTATTGTCGGTGAGGGAAGTGGACAATAAAGGTGTTTTAATAATAATATGCCATTTAGCAGACGCTTTTATCCAAAGCGACTTACAGTCATGCGTGCATAAATTTTTGTGTATGGGTGGTCCCGGGGATCGAACCCACTACCCTGGCGTTACAAGCGCCGTGCTCTAAGTGATGGGAGTAGACAATAAAGTTATATTGTAGGTGATGGGAGTGGATAATAAAGTTATATTGTAGGTGGTGGGAGTGGATAATAAAGTTATATTGTAGGTGGTGGGAGTGGATAATAAAGTTATATTGTAGGTGGTGGGAGTGGATAATAAAGTTATATTGTAGGTGGTGGGAGTGGATAATAAAGTTATATTGTAGGTGGTGGGAGTGGATAATAAAGTTATATTGTAGGTGGTGGGAGTGGATAATAAAGTTATATTGTAGGTGGTGGGAGTGGACAATAAAGTAATATTGTAGGTGGTGGGAGTGGATAATAAAGTTATATTGTAGGTGGTGGGAGTGGATAATAAAGTTATATTGTAGGTGGTGGGAGTGGATAATAAAGTTATATTGTAGGTGGTGGGAGTGGACAATAAAGTTATATTGTGGGAGTGGGCAATAAAGTTATATTGTAGGTGGTGGGAGTGGATAATAAAGTTATATTGTAGGTGGTGGGAGTGGAGAATAAGGTTATATTGTAGGTGGTGGGAGTGGACAATAAAGTTATATTGTAGGTGATGGGAGTGGATAATAAAGTTATATTGTAGGTGATGGGAGTGGATAATAAGGTTATAGGTCTCCTGTAGCTCAGTTGGTAGAGCAGGGCGCTTGCAACGCCAGGGTTGTGGGTTCGTTTCCCACGGGGGGGCCAGTATGAAAATGTATGTACTCACTAACTGTAAGTCGCTCTGGATAAGAGCGTCTGCTAAATGACTAAAATGTAAAAATGTCATGGGAGTGGACAGTAAAGTTGTATTGGATTGTAGGTGATGGGAGTGGCGAGCCAGACAAGGTGCGTTGTTCCCACCTCCTGGTGAAGCATAGTCAATCACGTCGCCCGTCCTCCTGGAGGGAGGAGAACATCACACGCTCCAAAGACGAGGCCCTCGACCTTATACAAAGTGAGTAGTTGGGGAAAGAGTTTGTGAGAACATTTGATAAAATGTTTCCAGTTGTCTGTATGTGTTGAGAGAAATGGTGTGTGAAAAAGTTTGATAAACTGTGTGCGTGTATCTGTGTGTAAATGTGTTGAGAGAGATGGTTTGTTGGTGTGTGAGGAACGATGTGTGTGTGTGTTGTTAACATGCTGTTGTTGTTGTAGAGTACATAGAGCAGATGGTGTGTGTTGTTAACATGGTGTTGTAGAGTTCATAGAGCAGATGGTGTGTGTTGTTAACATGTTGTTGTAGAGTACATAGAGCAGATGGTGTGTGGTGTTAACATGGTGTTGTTGTAGAGTACATAGAGCAGATGGTGTGTGGTGTTAACATGTTGTTGTTGTTGTAGAGTACATAGAGCAGATGGTGTGTGTTGTTAACATGGTTGTTGTAGAGTACATAGAGCAGATGGTGTGTGGTGTTAACATGCTGTTGTTGTAGAGTACATAGAGCAGATGGTGTGTGGTGTTAACATGCTGTTGTTGTAGAGTACATAGAGCAGATGGTGTGTGGTGTTAACATGTTGTTGTTGTTGTAGAGTACATAGAGCAGATGGTGAGTGGTGTTAACATGTTGTTGTTGTTGTAGAGTACATAGAGCAGATGGTGTGTGGTGTTAACATGCTGTTGTTGTTGTAGAGTACATAGAGCAGATGGTGAGTGGTGTTAACATGTTGTTGTTGTTGTAGAGTACATAGAGCAGATGGTGTGTGGTGTTAACATGTTGTTGTTGTTGTTGTAGAGTACATAGAGCAGATGGTGTGTGGTGTTAACA
The DNA here is from genome assembly GCA_031479575.1 of Coregonus ussuriensis. NCBI lineage: Eukaryota > Metazoa > Chordata > Actinopteri > Salmoniformes > Salmonidae > Coregonus > Coregonus ussuriensis. The sequence continues at coordinate 20,882,034 of CM062510.1, forward strand.
TGCTGTTGTAGAGTACATAGAGCAGATGGTGTGTGGTGTTAACATGCTGTTGTAGAGTACATAGAGCAGATGGTGTGTGGTGTTAACATGCTGTTGTTGTAGAGTACATAGAGCAGATGGTGTGTGGTGTTAACATGTTGTTGTTGTTGTAGAGTACATAGAGCAGATGGTGTGTGGTGTTAACATGTTGTTGTTGTTGTAGAGTACATAGAGCAGATGGTGAGTGGTGTTAACATGTTGTTGTTGTTGTAGAGTACATAGAGCAGATGGTGTGTGGTGTTAACATGTTGTTGTTGTTGTAGAGTACATAGAGCAGATGGTGAGTGGTGTTAACATGTTGTTGTTGTTGTAGAGTACATAGAGCAGATGGTGTGTGGTGTTAACATGTTGTTGTTGTTGTAGAGTACATAGAGCAGATGGTGTGTGGTGTTAACATGTTGTTGTTGTTGTAGAGTACATAGAGCAGATGGTGTGTGGTGTTAACATGTTGTTGTTGTTGTAGAGTACATAGAGCAGATGGTGTGTGGTGTTAACATGCTGTTGTTGTTGTAGAGTACATAGAGCAGATGGTGTGTGGTGTTAACATGGTGTTGTTGTTGTAGAGTACATAGAGCAGATGGTGTGTGTTGTTAACATGGTGTTGTTGTTGTAGAGTACATAGAGCAGATGGTGTGTGGTGTTAACATGTTGTTGTTGTTGTAGAGTACATAGAGCAGATGGTGTGTGGTGTTAACATGCTGTTGTTGTTGTAGAGTACATAGAGCAGATGGTGTGTGGTGTTAACATGTTGTTGTTGTTGTAGAGTACATAGAGCAGATGGTGTGTGGTGTTAACATGTTGTTGTTGTTGTAGAGTACATAGAGCAGATGAAGTCAGGAGAGGAGGAGTTTGAGGCTCTGGCCTCCCAGTTCAGTGACTGCAGCTCCGCACGCAACGGAGGAGACCTGGGACTGTTCGGCAGAGGTAACACACACACTGACAGGCGCACACACACACACACGGTCAAATGTAACCTGTACTATACACTCTCACACACAAGCATGCAATCACAGACACGCACAAACACATGCACTCCTTTATGTATTTACCAGGTATTTTATGTTTTAGTTCTGATATGTGTTTGTATGTTTTCCAGGTATTTTATGTTTATTTTCTGATATAAGTGTTTGTGTGTTTTCCAGGTATTTTATGTTTTAGTTCTGATATAAGTGTTTGTGTATTTTCCAGGTATTTTATGTTTTAGATCTGATATCAGTCTGCGTGTGTTTGTGTTTCAGGTCAGATGCAGAAGCCGTTTGAGGATGCGTCCTTTGCTCTGAAGGTGGGAGACATGAGTGGTCCGGTGTTCACCGACTCTGGAGTTCACATCATCCTCCGCACGGGATAGAGACAAGCTCTGATACCCCTAAATACCCCCATCACCTCCTGAATACCCCCAACACCTCCTGAATACCCCCAACACCTCCTGAATACCCCCAACACCTCCTGAATACCCCCAACACACCCTGAATACCCTCTAAATACCCCATCACCTCCTGAATACCCCATCACCCCCAACATCCATCAATACACCCATCCAACCCCTTTTACCACCTCGAAATACCCCACAATTAAACCCGCCTACTCCCAGCCACCCCTCAAATGCTCTTATCCACCCCCTCCTACCTCCCACCCCCCTTAAATACCCCCTCTTGTCCTCCCTACTACCCTTAGAAGCCCCCCCCCCCAACCTTCTGTTCTATATGCAACTTTACACTGACACCATCAACACCCCTTTTCCCCTGTACCCATTGCCATGACTACATCATTGTGTGGGTGTGTGAAAATAAAAGAGACCTGTCGGTAGTGACTGACTGAGCCAACAAGTGTGTGGGTTCACGTGGACCATTATCCCCCCCCCCCCCCCCCCCCCGCTCTATGGTATCCCCTCTCTGTGTGTCAAGCATTATTCTCCCTCTGTCAATGATAACATGTCAGACCAGTAACCCAGTGTTCCACACATACTCCCTCATAGGAGACCGACACATAGAAGGCTGACCAATAACCCAGTGTCCCACACATACTCTCTCATTAGAGACCGACACATAGAAGGCTGACCAGTAACCCAGTGTTCCACACATACTCCCTCATAGGAGACCGACACATAGAAGGCTGACCAGTAACCCAGTGTTCCACACACACTCCCTCATAGGAGACCGACACATAGAACGCTGACCAATAACCCAGTGTTCCACGCATACTCTCTCATTAGAGACCGACACATAGAATGCTGACTCGTGGGATTATTTAAATGGATACCAACATCCCTTATGTGTGGAGAATAGTCAGGGCACAGTCCACTCTGTCTGCCATGTTTGTAGTCCCCCCCTATTCCATTTACTGCTTCACTGTATCCCCTGTGTTCCAGGGAACTACAATACCCAGTATGCATGTGGGGAAGGGTTTTTGTAAGCTTGAATCTGCTAAGAGGCACTTCATATGACTTGTTCATCTCCCACCATTAAAGGACTCTTATTTTGTAAACCTGTCTCTGGACTTTTATTTTGTTGGCTGTCTGTCTGATGCTGTTGCTGTGGGTGGTTTCCAGATTCACGTGGGGTGCGTTTAGTTCAATAAACATTGCATGAAGGTTTATACTGAACGATCCATTTCCCCTAAATGGTGCAAAGCATTATTTTAATGGTCTTTGAGATATATTTGCTCCAGTTTGGTGGGTGTGGTGAGGTGTGACCTGATAAATATGGGTGGTGAGATGTGACCTGACCAATATGTCTGAGGTGTGACCTGATCAATATGGGTGTCATCATTTGAAATCACAAAACTTGTGCAGCACACTGTCCAGTGCCTTCAGAAAGTATTCACACCCCTTGACTTTTTCCACAGTTTGTGTTACAGCCTGAATTTAAAATGGATTAAATTGAGATTTTGTGTCACTTGCCTACACACAATAACCCATCATGTCAAAGTAGAATAATGTATTTAGAAATTTCTACAAATTAATAAAAATGAAAGCTTGTTATGGCAACCCTAAATAAGTTCAGGAGTAAACATTTGCATAATAAGTTGCATGGACTCACTGTGTGTGCAATAGTAGTGGTTAACATGATTTTTGAATGACTACCTAATTTCTGTACTTCACACACACATATCTGTAAGGTGGGGTGGGGGGGGGGGAGCAGACAGTTAATATCCCTTTGAGCATGGTGAAGTTATTAATTACACTTTTGGATGGTGTATCAATACATCCAGTCACTTCAAAGAAACTGCTGTCCTTCTTGACTCAGAATTTATTGGCTGTGATAGAAGAAAACTGAGGATGAATCAACAACGTTGTAGTTACTCCACAATACTAACCTAAATAGCAGAGTGAAAAGAAGGAAGCTTGTGCAGAATAAACACATTCCAAAACATGCATCTGTTTGCAATATGGCACTAAAGTAAAACTGCAAAAAATGTGGCAAAGAAATTAACTTTATGTTGTGTTGGATTCGGGGCAAATCGAACAGATCACTGAGTACCACTCTTCATATTTTCATGCATGGTGGTGCTGCATCATGTTAGGGGTATACTTGTCATTGGCAAGGACTAGTGAGTTTTTTTAGGATAAAATGAAACGGAATAGAGCTAAGCACAGGCAAAATCCTAGAGGAAAACCTGGATCAGTCTGCTTTCCAACAGACACTGGGAGACAAATTCACCTTTCAGCAGGACAATAACCTAAGCTTTTAGAGACTTAACCAGAAAGTCTCACAGCTATAATCACTGCCAAAGGTGATTCTAACGTGTTGATTCAGGGGTGTGAATACTTATGTAAATTAGATATTTCTGTATTTCATTTTCAATACATTTGCCAACAGTTCTAAAAACATGCTTTCACTTTGTTATTATGGGGTATTGTGTGTACATGGGTGAGGGAAAAAAACAATTTAATTCATTTTGAATTCAGGCTGTAACACAACAAGTCAATGGTTATGAATACTTCCTGTACAGAGGCCCCAGTTAGATCAGGCTACGCAACCGTGTTCATAGAGATTTGACCATTTATTTAATGTGACCTCAGGAAATGGGTGTGAGGGTTAATTTGCTGTTCTGCTCCTATCACATGACCCAGAACGGTCATGTGATTCATATGGTGTGGTAGATTGGCTAGATATGAAACAGAACAAAAGGCAGGTGAGCGTCATCTGCATTCAACATCTTCCCTCATGAAATATAAACAACATCATCTCTCATCATGAAATAGAACATCATCCCTCATCATGAAAGAGAACAACATCATCCCTCATCATGAAAGAGAACAACATCATCCCTCATCATGAAAGAGAACAACATCATCCATCATCATGAAAGAGAACAACATCATCCCTCCATGAAATAGAACAACATCATCCCTCATCATGAAATAGAACATCATCCCTCATCGTGAAAGAGAACAACATCATCCCTCATTGTGAAAGAGAACAACATCATCCCTCATCATGAAATAAAACATCATCCCTCATCATGAAATAGAACATCATCATCCCTCATCATGAAAGAGAACATCATCCATCATCATGAAAGAGAACAACATCATCCCTCATCATGAAATAGAACAACATCATCCCTCATCATGAAAGAGAACATCATCCCTCATCATGAAAGAGAACAACATCATCCCTTATCTTGAAATAGAACAACACCATCCCTCATCATGAAATAGAACAACATCATCCCTCATCATGTAATAGAACAACATCATCCCTCATCATGAAAGAGAACAACATCATCCCTCATCATGAAAGAGAACATCATCCCTCATCATGAAAGAGATCAACATCATCCCTCATCATGAAGGAGAACAACATCATCCCTCATCATGAAAGAGAACAACATCATCCCTCATCATGAAATAAAACATCATCCCTCACCATGAAAGAGAACAACATCATCCCTCATCATGAAATAGAACAACATCATCCCTTATCATGAAATAGAACAACATCATCCCTCATCATGAAATAGAACAACATCATCCCTCATCATGAAATAGAACAACCTCATCCCTCATCATGAAAGAGAACAACATCATCCCTCATCATGAAAGAGAACAACATCATCCCTCATCATGAAAGAGAACAACATCATCCCTCATCATGAAATAGAACATCATCCCTCACCATGAAAGAGAACAACATCATCCCTCATCATGAAATAGAACAACATCATCCCTTATCATGAAATAGAACAACATCATCCCTCATCATGAAATAGAACAACATCATCCCTCATCATGAAATAGAACAACCTCATCCCTCATCATGAAAGAGAACAACATCATCCCTCATCATGAAAGAGAACAACATCATCCCTCATCATGAAAGAGAACAACATCATCCCTTATCATGAAATAGAACAACATCATCCCTCATCATGAAATAGAACAACATCATCCCTCATCATGAAATAGAACAACCTCATCCCTCATCATGAAAGAGAACAACATCATCCCTCATCATGAAAGAGAACAACATCATCCCTCATCATGAAAGTGAACAACATCATCCCTCATCATGAAGGAGAACAACATCATCCCTCATCATGAAAGAGAACAACATCATCCCTCATCATGAAATAGAACATCATCCCTCACCATGAAAGAGAACAACATCATCCCTCATCATGAAATAGAACAACATCATCCCTTATCATGAAAGAGAACAACATCATCCCTCATCATGAAGGAGAACAACATCATCCCTCATCATGAAAGAGAACAACATCATCCCTCATCATGAAATAGAACATCATCCCTCACCATGAAAGAGAACAACATCCTCCCTCATCATGAAATAGAACAACATCATCCCTTATCATGAAAGAGAACAACATCATCCCTCATCATGAAATAGAACATCATCCCTTATCATGAAAGAGAACAACATCATCCCTCATCATGAAAGAGAACAACATCATCCTAACAAATCTGCTAGGACCTTCAAAAAGTTGGTGCTGGCTTATCAGCTCAATATTCGGTACTAAAAACCTTTACTTGGATCTGCTTCAATTCTGGATGCAGTTCCACGTAATGGAAATAGATGATTGTTTTAGATGACATTACCTTCTTACTTAAATCATTTGTGTTACCCAAACTATAGAATTGAGTAATAATAATTGGAAATGGTCAAAAACGTCTCTTATTCAATTAGTATTACTCAACTATATAGTTTGGGTAACACAAATTATTTAAGTAAGAAGGTAATGTCATTGTCTCCTCTGAACAGTTGATATTGAGATGTGTCTGTGACTTGAACTCTGTGAAGCATTTATTTGGGCTGCAATTTCTGAGGCTGTTAACTCTAATTCACTTATCCTCTGCAGTAGAGGTAACTCTGGGTCTTCCATTCCTCATGAGAGCCAGTTTCATCACAGCGCTTGATGGTTTTTGCGACTACACTTGAAGAAACTTTCAAAGTTCTTGAAATGTTCCACGTTGACTGACCTTCATGTCTTAAAGTAATGATGGACTGTTGTTTCTCTTTGCTTATTTGAGCTGTTCTTGCCATAATATGGACTTGGTCTTTTAACAAATAGGGCTATCTTCTGTATACCACCCCTACCTTGTCACAACACAACTGATTGGCTCAAACTAATTAAGAAGGAAAGAGATTCCACAAATTAACTTTTAACAAGGCACGCCTGTTAATTGAAATGCATTCCAGGTGACTACCTCATGAAGCAGGTTGAGAGAATGCCAAGCGTGTGCAAAGCTGTCATCAAGGCAAAGGGTGGCTACTTTGAAGAATCTCAAATATAAAATATATTTTGATTTGTTTAACACTTTTTTGGTAAGTACATGATTCCATATGTGTTATTTCATAGTTTTGATGTCTTCACAATTATTCTACAATGTAGAAAATAGTAAAAATAAAGAAAACCCCTTGAATGAGAAGGTCTGTCCAAACGTTTGACTGGTACTGTATGCTATAACATCTATAGTCTCGCGTATCTATGGTTTCTCGGTGTCTCTAGTCTCAGTAGTCTATGTACTCATAGATGCTATAGTCTCTATAGATTCTACAGTCTTGCCGCATACAAATAGAATAACACATGCACTTTCTCTCATTCACTCAGTAGTTAATAGTAATAATATCTCTTATTATCTACATTTCAACACTCTTATCACTAATAATATCTCTTATTATCCTAATTTCAATCAACTAATATCCACATTTCAAGCCTCTTAATATCCACATTTCAAGCCTCTTAATATCCACATTTCAAACCTCTTAATATCCAAATTTCAAACCTCTTATTATCCTAATTTCAATCTGCTTAATATCCTAATTTCAATTATCCTAGTATCCAAATTTCAAACCTCTTATTATACAAATTTCAATCTGCTTAATATTCAAATGTCAATCTCTTACTATCCAAATTTTAATCAACTAATATCCAAATTTCAAACCTCTTATTATCCAAATTTCAATGAACTAATATCCACATTTGTAGCCTTTTATTATCCACATTTCAATCCCCTTATTATCCAAATATCCAACCTCTTATTATCCAAATTTCAATAAACTAATATCCAAATTTGAATCCCCTTATTATCCACATTTTAATAAACTAATATCCAAATTTCAAACCTCTTATTATCCAAATTTCAATTAACGAATGTCCACATTTGTAGCCTTTTATTATCCAAATTTCAATTAACTAATATCCAAATTTGTAGCTTTTTATTTTCCAAATATCAATCAACTAATATCCAAATTTCAGTCCTCTTAATATCCAAATTTCAATTAACTAATATCCACATTTGTAGCTTTTTATTTTCCAAATATCAATCAACTAATATCCAAATTTCAGTCCTCTTAATATCCAAATTTCAATTAACTAATATCCACATTTGTAGCTTTTTATTTTCCAAATATCAATCAACTAATATCCAAATGTCAGTCCTCTTAATATCCAAATGTCTATTAACTAATATCCACATTTGTAGCTTTTTATTTTCCAAATATCAATCAACTAATATCCAAATTTCAAGCCTCTTAATATCCAAATGTCTATTAACTAATGTCCACATTTGTAGCCTTTTATTATCCAAATTTCAATTAACTAATATCCAAATTTGTAGCTTTTTATTTTCCAAATATCAATCAACTAATATCCAAATTTCAGTCCTCTTAATATCCAAATTTCAATTAACTAATATCCACATTTGTAGCTTTTTATTTTCCAAATATCAATCAACTAATATCCAAATTTCAGTCCTCTTAATATCCAAATTTCAATTAACTAATATCCACATTTGTAGCTTTTTATTTTCCAAATATCAATCAACTAATATCAAAATTTCAGTCCTCTTAATATCCAAATTTCAATTAACTAATATCCACATTTGTAGCTTTTTATTTTCCAAATATCAATCAACTAATATCCAAATTTCAGTCCTCTTAATATCCAAATGTCTATTAACTAATATCCACATTTGTAGCTTTTTATTTTCCAAATATCAATCAACTAATATCCAAATTTCAAGCCTCTTAATATCCAAATGTCTATTAACTAATGTCCACATTTGTAGCCTTTTATAATCCAAATTTCAATTAACTAATATCCAAATTTGTAGCTTTTTATTTTCCAAATATCAATCAACTAATATCCAAATTTCAGTCCTCTTAATATCCAAATTTCAATTAACTAATATCCACATTTGTAGCTTTTTATTTTCCAAATATCAATCAACTAATATCCAAATTTCAGTCCTCTTAATATCCAAATGTCTATTAACTAATATCCACATTTGTAGCTTTTTATTTTCCAAATATCAATCAACTAATATCCAAATTTCAAGCCTCTTAATATCCAAATGTCTATTAACTAATGTCCACATTTGTAGCCTTTTATTATCCACATTTCAATCCTCTTATTAGGCCCCTTCCACACTCACCCAACTCTCACATCCACAATCACCTCATGCTATTACTTGATTTAAGACTAGTGGTACCCTCCTAGTAGTCCCAGACTCAGGGATGCAACAATTTAAGAATGTGGGGGGGATATGTCCCCCCCGTCCCTGCCCCTGCCCAGACTACAGGGGTCCCAGACCACATATACTCCCGAGTGGCGCAGTGGTCTAAGGCACTGCATCGCAGCGCTAGCTGTGCCACTAGAGATCCTGGTTGGAATCCAGGCTCTGTCGTAGCCGGCCGCGACCGGGAGACCCATAGGGCGGCGCACAATTGGCCCAGCGTCATCCAGGGTAGGGGAGGGAATGGCCGGCAGGGATGTAGCTCAGTTGGTAGAGCATGGCGTTTGCAATGCCAGGGTTCTGGGTTTGATTCCCACGGGGGGCCAGTATGAAAAAAATTATGTATGCACTCACTAACTGTAAGTCGCTCTGGATAAGAGCATCTGCTAAATGACTAAAATGTAAATATACGTCTTCTCCATTTTTATGTTTAATTGGTTTTATAATTTTTTCAAATACAAATTCATTTAAATTGAATGACTGAAATCAGCTGGCGTGTGATGTGTCTCCTCCTGGGCAGCTCACAGTGAAGGTCTGGTCTGGGCCTCGTCGTCTTTTGGTCAAACGGGAATTTCACTTCATAAAATGCGCCACCGGTTTTCCTCGCAGACCCCCACTGGAAAGCTCCGCAGATCATATCAATCATGTTTTTCATGACGCCAAACTGTAGTGGAAATTACCCCCAGGACACCTGAAGTTCATCTTAAATGAATCATTCTTTATTAACAGCAAGCTGGAGAGGTCACAGCCAAACTTAGATGCATAAAGTACTGGTCTGAAGTGATGAAGCTCCGTCTGGGATCCCGTTAGTTCTCTTATATACTCCATACATAGACAAGTTACATAGGCATGGTTCATAGGGTTGGTTCCTACATGTGTCTGGCTCCATCTCCTATCTTACCTTATAGAACATATTCTGGGTGTTCTGCCAGATGGTCCTAAGGAGGAGGTCATGTCTTCCCCCCTCATATCTTTACCAAGCACAGGCAGGAACCAGGGATTATTTACGACCCGAAAGACAAGATTAACATTTTCAAGGCTGTCTCTTCACACGATAAACTTTGGAGAGATCAACATGTATTAAAAATCTGTCACTTGCATGAACCCAGTCGAATTGGTTATTAGAAAAGCACAAACATAACATTTTCCATCACACATATTGAAATGATTCCCCTTGTTTCCAACGTGGTTCCTGGTGAGCTGCACAGGCAACAGACCCACTGCCTGAAATGAATTTACTCCAACATGTGTTCTGGGGGGTACATTATACAGAGATGTAAAACAACCATAGGTATAGGAGCGCTGAACTCTGGCGTTGGAAGGTTTGTATTTTTCACACTGGTCCCCGGTCAAGTGGGGGTCGCAGGTGAGGGTGTACAGGAAATAAAAGCCCCCTCCCCCGCTGTTGTTGCACCAGCGTTCATGTGTCCCCTGCTCGAGGTTGACGGTACAGTGCCTCAGGTTGTCATCTTTATTCGCAGGATCTTCATCCCAGACCTCCACCGTTAGCCTCAGGTCTTTGTCGAAGGGACCCATGTCAAAGGTAGCATTCCAGACAGGATTGTTGGACGGAATAACATTGGTCTGATGGGACTTGGAACCGTAGGTGACCACAGCGTACCTGTAGCAGGTGGAGAAACAGGAAGTTGGAAACAAAATGGAAAGATTAAAGTACTATGGCGTGCCACAAGAGGGCAATCAAACTCATTCCATGGAGGTCCTACTGTATACTGGTTTGAGTTATTTCTATTCAATTAAGACCTAGACAACCAGGGGAGGGGATTTCCTTACTAATTAGTGACCTAGACAACCAGGGGAGGGGATTTCCTTACTAATTAGTAACCTAGACAACCAGGGGAGGGGAGTTCCTTACTAATTAGTGACCTAGACAACCAGCAGAGGGGATTTCCTTTCTAATTAGTGACCTAGACAACCATGTGAGGGGATTTCCTTACTAATTAGTGACCTAGACAACCAGGTGAGGGGATTTCCTTACTAATTAGTGACCTAGACAACCAGGTGAGGGGATTTCCATACTAATTAGTGACCTAGACAACCAGGTGAGGGGATTTCTATACTAATTAGTGACCTAGACAACCAGGTGAGGGGATTCCCTTACTAATTAGTGACCTAGACAACCAGGTGAGGGGATTTCCATACTAATTAGTGACCTAGACAACCAGGTGAGGGGATTTCTATACTAATTAGTGACCTAGACAACCAGGTGAGGGGATTTCCTTACTAATTAGTGACCTTAATTCATCAATCAAGGACAAGGGAGGAGGGAAAACCCGCAGACACATGTTGGTGTAAAAGGTTGAAAGAACTTTTATCACAATACGATAGTCATTCTGTCTTCTTGTTTCTCTCTCTCTTTTTCTCTCTCTCGTCTCTCTTCCCTTCTTCTCTTCGTGGAATGAGTTTGACACGTGTTATAATCTGTAGCCCCTAGGACAGGGTTTCCCAACCATCTCCTTGGCCCCTCCCTTAGGTTTCACATTTATGTTTTAACCCTAAACTGGGCACACCTCATTAAATTAGTCAACTAATCATCAAGCCTTTGACTAATGGAATCACGTGTGCCAGTTTTAAAAAATGTGAAACCTGGGGGAAGGCGAGGAGAGGGTTGGGAAAAGGGGGACTACTTCAATTGACACATATTGCTTGTGTGACATCATATTGCTTGTGTGCATCCCAAATGGATCCCTATTCTCTGTATAGTGTATAAAGTACACTCTTAGAAACAAAGGTGCCATCCACTATACCTCTGCAGAGGACTGAACAGTTTACATGTGTTTACCCTCCACTACACCTCTGCAGAGGACTGAACAGTTTACATGTGTTTACCCTCCACTACACCTCTGCAGAGGACTGAACAGTTTACATGTGTTTACCCTCCACTACACCTCTGCAGAGGACTGAACAGTTTACATGTGTTTACCCTCCACTACACCTCTGCAGATGACTGAACAGTTTACATGTGTTTACCCTCCACTACACCTCTGCAGAGGACTGAACAGTTTACATGTGTTTACCCTCCACTATACCTCTGCAGAGGACTGAACAGTTTACATGTGTTTACCCTCCACTACACCTCTGCAGAGGACTGAACAGTTTACATGTGTTTACCCTCCACTATACCTCTGCAGAGGACTGAAATTGTGCAGTAACATAACTTACGCTTCAGTGTCTCCCGCTAACCATTGGTGGTCTCCCGACAGTCCCCAGGCTCTGACCACCGTCACCAACAGTCTTCCCTGCGAGACCATCCTGAGGCAGCGGTTTAGAGTAACGGTCCCCACAGGACATTTCCCTGGTGCTCTCCGTGAGGTCATTCTCCTTCAGGTAATCCTGGACAGCCTCCTTTGTATTTAGATCAACATTTTAACATATTCATTGATATATAACATATAACCTAAGATCCCGATTTAAGGTTTTATTTATGCATCCTGTGACAAGAATCTCCAATAAACAAACCCACCTGAGGTAATAGAATTATATAACAAACAACCTTCAGGTTACAGCAAACTTCTGGGTTTTATTCTCCAGAGTTCAAACTCTTTGGAATCTCTGGCCAATAACAATATAATGTAATAGAATATAATAGTCTTGATGTGAATCATGTACATGTACATATCTTAACCTACTGGCCCATGTTAGCTAGGTAGGTAAGTTAGGCTAACCAGCTATCATAAACCCTGTTTATACCTGGTTCTAACATCCTGATCCTGCCCACATATTTAGACAGGTCTAGACCATTAAAAGATGCATTGTGATCTGATAGTCAGACACATTGTGCCTGGTAACCCTACAAGTGTAGACGAATCTGGACATCGAAATCATTTAAATCATCATCATTATCCTGCCTTCTAAAATAATTGACAGGTGTCACCATTGACTGAAGGCATCAATGAAGGAAACAGAGGAAGGCTCTCTCTCTCACTTGAGTATCTTACCTATTTATTTTCTGATTATCTCATTTTTGCTCTTTTGTAGCTTTGGCAACTACAGTGGGGAAAAAAGGTATTTAGTCAGCCACCAATTGTGCAAGTTATCCCACTTAAAAAGATGAGAGAGGCCTGTAATTTTCATCATAGGTACACGTCAACTATGACAGACAAATTGGAGGAAAAATAATCCAGAAAATCACGTTGTAGGATTTTTAATGAATTTATTTGCAAATTATGGTGGAAAATAAGTATTTGGTCACTTACAAACAAGCAAGATTTCTGGCTCTCACAGACCTGTAACTTCTTCTTTAAGAGGCTCCTCTGTCCTCCACTCGTTACCTGTATTAATGGCACCTGTTTGAACTTGTTATCAGTATAAAAGACACCTGTCCACAACCTCAAACAGTCACACTCCAAACTCCACTATGGCCAAGACCAAAGAGCTGTCAAAGGACACCAGAAACAAAATTGTAGACCTGCACCAGGCTGGGAAGACTGAATCTGCAATAGGTAAGCAGCTTGGTTTGAGAAATCAACTGTGGGAGCAATTATTAGGAAATGGAAGACATACAAGACCACTGATAATCTCCCTCGATCTGGGGCTCCACACAAGATCTCACCCCGTGGGGTCAAAATGATCACAAGAACGGTGAGCAAAAATCCCAGAACCACACGGGGGGACCTAGTGAATTAACTGCAGAGAGCTGGGACTAAAGTAACAAAGCCTACCATCAGTAACACACTACGCCGCCAGGGACTCAAATCCTGCAGTGCCAGACGTGTCCCCCTGCTTAAGCCAGTACATGTCCAGGCCCGTCTGAAGTTTGCTTGAGTGCATTTGGATGATCCAGAAGAGGATTGGGAGAATGTCATATGGTCAGATGAAATCAAAATATAACTTTTTGGTAAAAACTCAACTCGTCGTGTTTGGAGGACAAAGAATGCTGAGTTGCATCCAAAGAACACCATACCTACTGTGAAGCATGGGGGTGGAAACATTATGCTTTTGGGCTGTTTTTCTGCAAAGGGACCAGGACGACTGATCCGTGTAAAGGAAAGAATGAATGGGGCCATGTATCGTGAGATTTTGAGTGAAAACCTCCTTCCATCAGCAAGGGCATTGAAGATGAAACGTGGCTGGGTCTTTCAGCATGACAATGATCCCAAACACACCGCCCGGGCAACGAAGGAGTGGCTTCGTAAGAAGCATTTCAAGGTCCTGGAGTGGCCTAGCCAGTCTCCAGATCTCAACCCCATAGAAAATCTTTGGAGGGAGTTGAAAGTCCGTGTTGCCCAGCGACAGCCCCAAAACATCACTGCTCTAGAGGAGATCTGCATGGAGGAATGGGCCAAAATACCAGCAACAGTGTGTGAAAACCTTGTGAAGAATTACAGAAAACGTTTGACCTGTGTCATTGCCAACAAAGGGTACATAACAAAGTATTGAGAAACTTTTGTTATTGACCAAATACTTATTTTCCACCATAATTTGCAAATAAATTCATTAAAAATCCTACAATGTGATTTTCTGGAAAAAAAATTCTCAATTTGTCTGTCATAGTTGACGTGTACCTATGATGAAAATTACAGGCCTCTCTCATCTTTTTAAGTGGGAGAACTTGCACAATTGGTGGCTGACTAAATACTTTTTTTCTCCACTGTATGTTGAAAACCATACACTTTCTGCAAGAATCTCATCTGTCTATAACTGATAGTAAAATAATTAGGCGGGACTGGGCAGGGATGTCATTCTCTACCATTAAATCAACAATCTTTTTTACCACTAATTGGTCTTTTGACTAATCAGATCAGCGTTTCAATAATTGGGCAAAAGATCAGAATTGGTGTGCCTGTGTAAATGCAGGCATAGTGTCACAGATACATTGTCAGTGTGTCCCCGGCCCAGAATGGGCTTTACCCATAACATTCAACACTGGCAGTTATTAAACAGGTCATACACATGTATGAGTTTCATGCAATACACAGAACACTAGAAATCATGTGTATTACAGAAAAGGACAACTACGCATTCAGTATCTATAATACATCTCTGCATTAGCAAAAGAGTGCCATCTGCACTGCTATTTTAGTTATCAGTTAATCTGACTTGTCACGCCCTGATCGAGAGAACTCTTGTTGGTTGGGTCAGGGTGTGAGTTTCTGTTGAATTCAATGTTATTGTATTTCTAGGTTGTAGATCTAGTTTGAGATTTCTATGTTTGGCCGGGTGTGATTCCCAATCAGAGGCAGCTGTCGCTCGTTGTCTCTGATTGGGGATCATACTTAGGTAGCCTGGTTGCCTACCTTAGTTGTGGGATCTTGACTTGTGTTTGGCTTGTTAGTGTGTAGCCATTGTTTGAGCTTCACGTTATGTTGCTTTTGTTGTTTTTGTCAAGTGTTTATCGTCTTTAATAAACATGTACGCATACCACGCTGCACCTTGGTCTGACCCGTCTCTCAACGATCGTGACATGACTATTCTCTCATCATTGATTTCATTGACTTATTTCAGCAATTTGAGGGTTTTCTGTATAGTTGTATAATTTTGGTGTGTCTGTTTTAATATTACTACTGAATCACTATGATAAATATAATAGTTTTTCTTGAGTGTATTTTTAACAAAGTGTAGGAATACTGGTAAAATCATTTATTGACACAGACATGGTGGCGTAGTAGGAAGATTGGAATGCCGTGAACCAAGAGGTTGTGGGTTCAAATCCCAGGTGAGGAAATGCTGAATAATAATGACTGTTAAATAAACAGACACAATGTAGTCAAAGTGTGTCAAATATGTAAGTTGAAAACGCTATGTTAAAAGCACTGTGTGTATCCTAACGACAAACAGGGCATCACATTTGAAAATTTGAATCCACATGTGAAACGTGACGTGATCACATGTAAAAATCCACATGTGAAATATAATCACGTGAAGTGTCCCAAAAACACACGGTTTCACATGTGAAAAACGTGGAATTTTCCAATGTGAAATCATATGATTTAACAATTTGAAATCATGTGTTTTTTCCGTAAGGGTTTTCATTTCATAAAGGCTTTGTTCACACAGTCACCCCAGTTCCGATGTATTAGCATATCTAATGCATATATGATATTTTCCCCAATGTGTGAACAGCAACATTGGAATCTGATCTTTTGAGTTCCGATTTGAAACACATTCAAGCTGAAGTGGATTTTTCGCATGTGACCTGTTGTTACCGCGGCACCCACCAAAATGTTGTAAGGACCATTGCTTCTGTGTGCTGTATGCTGGGAAAGGGTAAACCAATTGTAGATTAAGGTCATCTCTGTGTCGTATTTTAATTCACATCTGATATGCTAATTCCTGTGTTCCAGTTATCGCACGACAAACATTCCTACTCTCAGTGATGTGTTCCGTAAAGACATCAATCTTCTGCGATCGTACTCTAAGACCGCCAAGGCCCAGTACCGCCGGCTCATAGACACCTACGGGACTCACTACATCCGCCAGGTTGAGCTGGGAGGCCGGCTGACGATGACCACAGCAATACACACCTGTCAGGCCTCACGCAGTGGCCTCTCCACAAACCAGGTGACTTACTTAGTCTCAATGCTTGCTGTAATAGAGGACATTTTCCATTAAAATAAACTACAGGAATTCAAAAAGCAAACTGTAACCATTACATACCACCAGAGGCATATACTGTTAGAGCAGGGCTCTCCAACCCTGTTCCTGGAGAGATACCCTCCTGTAGGTTTACATCTATCTAGTCCAGGGCTCTCCAACCCTGTTCCTGGAGAGATACCCTCCTGTAGGTTTATATCTATCTAGTCCAGGGCTCTCCAACCCTGTTCCTGGAGAGATACCCTCCTGTAGGTTTATATCTATCTAGTCCAGGGCTCTCCAACCCTGTTCCTGGAGAGATACCCTCCTGTAGGTTTACATCTATCTAGTCCAGGGCTCTCCAACCATGTTCCTGGAGAACTATCCTCTTACAGGTTATTCGCTCCAACGCCAGTTGAAACTAACCTGATTCAGCTCATCAACCAGCTAATTATTGGAATCAGGTGCACTAGATTACAGCAAAAACCTTCAGCACAACAATGTATTTTATCTATTTCTAAACGTTCAGTTACATTCAGAAAATTCCATTGATGAATATTGCCCATGTAGTAAATGCATCACAGTATTTTAGATAGAAACCTTAAAGACCAAACTCCCTGAATACATGGCTCTATGTACCACCTCTCCCCTCCTCTCAGGTGGAGTCCTGCTTGTCCACAGGTTTTAAGGGGAGTCTTGGGTATTCAGTTTCCTCTAGCGTTGAAAGCTGCTCCAAAGTTCTGGACAACCGTGACTCGAAGACCTCCCACAGCTCTAGCTTCCTCAGCCACCACACCAAGGTGGTGGGAGGCTCTGGTTGGCCGGGGGAGCTGTCACTCAACTGTAACGACTCAGTGGGGTACCATAGTTGGATGAGAACCTTGAAGAACTTCCCGGACGTCATCTACTATTCTCTGACGCCTCTGCACCTGCTCATACCCGACACGGCTGTCCAGGAGGGACTGAAGGCAGCCTTTGTTTGTTAATATATTTCCCGCAAATTAAAATCCGGACCTTTAAGCCAGTGTAGTATCTGAGGAATTATGACTTTGCTAACGTTTTCAAATGGAACCTGAGAGGGGGTTTATTCAGCTTAGAGGGAGCAGTTTTAGGGGGACACCCCATAGAACAGAGGAAGTCTGTTGTGTGGAGACAGGTGATTGGCCTGTAGGGGAAACACCCATATCAGATTACATAGGATATATACCACAGTTAGGTATATATATAATTTAGACCTGGGACAACAGGTGGGTGAAATAATTTTCAGGCAGGGTACTCAAATACTATTTGAGAAGGTCCGGACACATACATTTTTCTAGGTTGCAAAGGTCTGGCTGGATATTGTCATTTATCAGCGTAGTAACAATCCCCCACCCATACGTCCCCAAACTGCTCACACCCCTGTTGTTGGGTAATATACCATACGACCCCAAACTGCTCACACCCCTGTTGTTGGGTAATATACCATACGACCCCAAACTGCTCACACCCCTGTTGTTGGCAGAGAGAACATTTTGGCACTTTTAAAGCTAATTTCCTGCAATCCTACACATCTTGCCACATCTTATGTGTGTTCATATAATACCTGTGACTCAACCAAATCAATGGGGGTTGAGGAATAAATACACAATGAGTAACGATAATGATATACACTATACAGGGGGTACCAGTACAGAGTCGATGTGCAGGGGTATGAAGTAATTGAAGTAGATATGTACATATAGGTAACTAGGCAACAGGATGGACAACACATAATGAACACAGCGACAGTATGCCTGTGTGTACGTGTTATGTGTGTGTGTGTGTGTGTGTGTGTGTGTGTATGTGTTTGAGTGTCAGTGTAAGTATGTGTGAGTGTGTGTGTGCATAGAGTCAAAAGAGCTAGTGCAGAAAGGGTCAATGTAGATGGTCCAGGTAACTATTTGGTTAACTATTTAACAGTCTTATGGCGTCGGGGTAGAAGCTGTTCAGGGTCCTGTTGGTTCCAGACCTGATGCATCGGTACCGCTTGCCATGCGGAAGCAGAGTGAACAGTCTATGGCTTGGGTGGCTGGAGTCTTTGATCATTTATAAAGATAAAGAAAAGCAATTTTTAATGGAATATCTTCATGGGCGTACAGAGGCCCATTATCAGCAACCATCAGTCCTGTGTTCCAATGGCACGTTGGGTGGCTAGAGTCTTTGGAAAAATGTTAGGGCCTCCCTCTGACACTAGCTGGTATAGAGGTCCTGGATGGCAGGGAGCTCGGCCCCAGTGATGTACTGGTCCATACCCACTACCCTCTGTAACGCCTTGCGGTCGGATGCCAAGCAGTTGCCATACCAAGTGGTGATGCAGCCAGTCAGGATGCTCTCTATGGTGCAGCTGTAGAATTTTTTGAAGATCTGAGGCCAAATCTTTTCAGCCTCCTGAGGGGGAAGAGGCGTTGTCGTGCCTCTTCACGACTGTGTTGGTGTGTGTGGACCATGTTAATTCCTTGGTTTAGTGGACAGAGGAACTTAAAGCTCTCGATCCGTTCCACTACAGCCCCATCGATATGTGGACGGGGGCGTGCTCAGCCCTCCATTTCCTATAGTCCACGATCAGCACTTTTGTCTTGCTGACCTTGAGGGAGAGGTTGTTCTCCCGGTACTACACTGCCAGGTCTCCTCCCTATAGTTTCATCTTCGTTTGTGATCAAGCCTACCACCATCCATCATGCCTACAAACTATTTATATATACACTACCATTCAAAAGTTTGGGGTCACTTAGAAATGTCCTTGTTTTCGAAAGAAAAGCAATTTTTTGTCCATTAAAATAACATAAAAATGATCAGAAATACAGTGTAGACATTGTTAATGTTGTAAATGGCTATTGTAGCTGGAAACGGCTGATTGTTTTTATGGAATATCTACATAGGCGTACAGAGGCCCATTATCAGCAACCATCAGTCCTGTGTTCCAATGGCACGTTGTGTTTGCTAATCCAAGTTTATCATTTTAAAAGGCTAATTGATCATTAGAAAAGCCTTTTGCTATTATGTTAGCACAGCTGAAAACTGTTGTGCTGATTAAAGAAGCAATAAAACTGGCCTTTTTGAGACTAGTTGAGTATCTGGAGCATCAGCAATTGTGGGTTCGATTAGAGTCTCAAAATGGCCAGAAACAAATAACTTTCTTCTAAAACTTGTCAGTCTATTCTTGTTCTGAGAAATGAAAGCTATTCCATGCGAGAAATTGCCAAGAAACTTAAGATCTCGTACAACGCTGTGTACTACTCCCTTCACAGAACAGCGCAAACTGGCTCTAACCAGAATAGAAAGAGGAGTGGGAGGCCCCGGTGCACAACTGGGCAAGAGGACAAGTGACAGTGACAGCATGGAATTCAAATGAGGAAATGGAGAGAAGGAGAAAATATAAAGTTTTCCACTCAGGAGAAATGAGTAACCCTGTGCTACCACCGAGAGAAAACATAGTCAGATGAAGAGCGTTCTTCGGGGGGTGATCCATGTCTCCGTCAGGGCCAAAAGGTCAAGGGACTAAAGGGCAGCAGAGGCTGAGATGAACTCAGTGTTCTTGACCGCGGATCGGCAGTTCCAAGCACTGCCAGAGACCCGGAATTCCACATGGGTTGTGCACGCAGGGTACAATAAATTAGAAGGGTTGCAGCCAAGGGGTGGGGAGCGTCTGTAAAGCCTACAGGGAGAGGAGCCAATAGAAAACACACCCATAGTTGCCCAAGCTACAAAAGAGCAAAAATGAGATCATCAGAAAATAAATAGGTAAGATACTCAAGTGAGAGAGAGAGCCTTCCTCTGTTTCCTTCAGTGATGCCTTCAGTCAATGGTGACACCTGTCAATTATTTTAGAAGGCAGGATAATGATGATGATTTAAATGGTTTCGATGTCCAGATTCGTCTACACTTGTAAGCTTGCCAGCCACAATGCGTGCGTGTCTGACTACCTCCAGAGGTGGTCATGAAGATCTGATCACAATCAGATCACAATGCATATTTTAATGGTCTAGACCTGTCTAAATATGTGGGCAGGATCAGGATGTTAGAACCAGGTATAAACAGGGTTTATGATACCTGGTTAGCCTAACTTACCTACCTAGCTAACATGGGCCAGTAGGTTAAGATATGTACATGTACATGATTCACATCAAGGCTATTATATTCTATTACATTCTATTGTTATTGGCCAGAGATTCCGAAGAGTTTGAACTCTGGAGAATAAAACCCAGAAGTTTGCTGTAACCTGAAGGTTGTTTGTTATATAATTATATTACCTCAGGTGGGTTTGTTTATTGGAGATTCTTGTCACAGGATGCATAAATAAAACCTAAAATCGGGATCTTAGGTTATATGTTACATATCAATTAATATGTTAACATTTTGTTCGAAATACAAAGGAGACTGTCCAGGATTACCTGAAGGAGAATGCCCTCACGGAGAGCACCAGGGAAATGTCCTGTGGGGACCGTTACTCTAAACTGGACTCAAACTGCTGCCTCAGGAAGGTCTCGAAGGGAAGACTGGTGGTGACGGTGGTCAGAGCCTGGGCACTGGCAGGAGACTACCAATGGATAGCGGGAGACACTGAAGCGTAAGTTATGTTACTGCACAATTTCAGTCCTCTGCAAGGTGTAGTGGAGGGTAAACACATGTAAACTGTTCAGTCCTCTGCAGAGGTGTAGTGGAGGGTAAACACATGTAAACTGTTCAGTCCTCTGCAGAGGTGTAGTGGAGGGTAAACACATGTAAACTGTTCAGTCCTCTGCAGAGGTGTAGTGGAGGGTAAACACATGTAAACTGTTCAGTCCTCTGCAGAGGTGTAGTGGAGGGTAAACACATGTAAACTGTTCAGTCCTCTGCAGAGGTATAGTGGAGGGTAAACACATGTAAACTGTTCAGTCCTCTGCAGAGGTGTAGTGGAGGGTAAACACATGTAAACTGTTCAGTCCTCTGCAGAGGTGTAGTGGAGGGTAAACACATGTAAACTGTTCAGTCCTCTGCAGAGGTGTAGTGGAGGGTAAACACATGTAAACTGTTCAGTCCTCTGCAGAGGTGAAGTGGAGGGTAAACACATGTAAACTGTTCAGTCCTCTGCAGAGGTGTAGTGGAGGGTAAACACATGTAAACTGTTCAGTCCTCTGCAGAGGAGTAGTGGAGGGTAAACACATGTAAACTGTTCAGTCCTCTGCAGAGGTATAGTGGAGGGTAAACACATGTAAACTGTTCAGTCCTCTGCAGAGGAGTAGTGGAGGGTAAACACATGTAAACTGAGGAGCCTCTTAAAGAAGAAGTTACAGGTCTGTGAGAGCCAGAAATATTGCTTGTTTGTAGGTGACCAAATACTTATTTTCCACCATAATTTGGCAAATCAATTCATAAAAAATCCTACAATGTGATTTTCTGGATTTTCTTTCTCAATTTGTCTGTCATAGTTGACGTGTACCTATGATTAAAATTACAGGCCTCTCTCATCTTTTTAAGTGGGAGAACTTGCACAATTGGTGGCTGACTAAATACTTTTTTTCCCCACAGTATGAATGTATATATATATATATATATATATATATAAACATGGGGGATTGGGAGTGATGCAGACAATTACATTGATGGAAGTTACAATCTATCTGCAATATTAAAGCTGATCTACCCCCTATTAAAAAAATAATAAAAAAATAAATGAGCAGTCTATAATTTTAATGTTAGGTTTATTTGAACAGTGAGAGACATAATAACAACAAAAATCCAGAAAAACGCATGTCAAAAATGTTATGAATTGATTTGCATTTTAATGAGGGAAATAAGTATTTGTCCCCTCTGCAAAACATGACTTAGTACTTGGTGGCAAAACCCTTGTTGGCAATCACAGAGGTCAGACGTTTCTTGTAGTTGGCCACCAGGTTTGCACACATCTCCGTAGGGATTTTGTTCCACTCCTCTTTGCAGATCTTCTCCAAGTCATTAAGGTTTCGAGGCTGACGTTTGGCAACTCGAACCTTCAGCTCCCTCCACAGATTTTCTATGGGATTAAGGTCTGGAGACTGGCTAGGCCACTCCAGGACCTTAATGTGCTTCTTCTTGAGCCACTCTTTTGTTGCCTTGGCAGTGTGTTTTGGGTCATTGTCATGCTGGAATACCCATCCACAACCCATTTTCAATGCCCTGGCTGAGGGAAGGAGGTTCTCACCCAAGATTTGACGGTACATGACCCCGTCCATCGTCCCTTTGATGCAGTGAAGTTGTCCTGTCCCCTTAGCAGAAAAACACCCCCAAAGCATAATGTTTCCACTTCCATGTTTGACGGTGGGGATGGTGTTCTTGGGGTCATAGGCAGCATTCCTCCTCCTCCAAACACGGCGAGTTGAGTTGATGCCAAAAAGCTCGATTTTGGTCTCATCTGACCACAACACTTTCACCCAGTTCTCCTCTGAATCATTCAGATGTTAATTGGCAAACTTCAGACAGCCCTGTATATGTGCTTTCTTGAGCAGGGGGACCTTGCGGGCGCTGCAGGATTTCAGTCCTTCACGGCGTAGTGTGTTACCAATTGTTTTCTTGGTGACTATGGTCCCAGCTGCCTTGAGATCATTGACAAGATCCTCCTGTGTAGTTCTGGGCTGATTCCTCACCGTTCTCATGATCATTGCAACTCCACGAGGTGAGATCTTGCATGGAGCCCCAGGCAGAGGGAGATTGACAGTTATTTTGTGTTTCTTCCATTTGCGAATAATAGCACCAACTGTTGTCACCTTCTCACCAAGCTGCTTGGCGATGGTCTTGTAGCCCATTCCAGCCTTGTGTAGGCCTACAATCTTGTCCCTGACATCTTTGGAGAGCTCTTTGGTCTTGGCCATGGTGGAGAGTTTGGAATCTGATTGATTGATTGCTACTGTGGACAGGTGTCTTTTATACAGGTAACAAACTGAGATTAGGAGCACTCCCTTTAAGAGTGTGCTCCTAATCTCAGCTCATTACGTGTATAAAAGACACCTGGGAGCCAGAAATCTTTCTGATTGAGAGGGGGTCAAATACTTATTACCCTCATTAAAATGCAAAACAATTTATAACATTTTTGACATGTGTTTTTCTGGATTTATGTTGTTGTTATTCTCTCTCTCACTGTTCAAATAAACCTACCATTAAAATTATAGACTGATCATTTCTTTGTCAGTGGACAAACGTACAAAATCAGCAGGGGATCAAATACTTTTTTCCCTCACTGTATGAATTGGATTTGTAACATATCATACAAAATGGATAACGTAGTACACAATTTGATGACGTAGTATTTAATTTGATGACGTAGTACACAAAAAACACTTTCGGCTCGTGAGCGCCACTACTTGCTGAAATTATACAAAAGATTGAGAGTGCATCTTTAAAACATTGTCTCAAATCTAGGTTTTGCCTTTAGAGTTCGAGAAAATTAACAACTTAGGGACCTTTTTTTTTTTTTTTCCCATTGACAAACCCCAAACACCTGTCTGGTCTGTAGAGTCTGCTTTGTGAGGCGTTCACGGAAGTATGAGCCTGTTGAGCATCTGGGTTTGAAAACTCTGTTGTTTTACTTTCTCAATAGTGTTTTCGGGGCAGATCTCCTCAAGGGACAGAATTCATTTGAATGGCTTTTGAAAGGTTGGGAGGAGCTAACTTTTTTCAATAGAAGTGATGGAGGCTGGAGCACAGAGCATAATGTGCAGTTAGCTATATAGAACCCCTTCCCAATCAGCACAAACAAAAATATGTATTTTTCAATGTATTTTGCTCACGTCTAGGGGGGGCTGAGGAGATGGTTGGGAAACCGTCCTAGGACATACAGATTATAAGGTAAGATCGCCCTCTTCTGGCACTCCATAGTATTTGAATGTTTCCATTTGTTTCCAACTTTCTGTTTCTCCACCTGAAGGTATTTTTGTATTATTATTATTATTATATATATATTTTAGCCCCTTCTTCTCCCCAATTGCGATCTTGTGTCATCGCTGCAACTCCCCAACAGGCTCAGGAGAGGCAAAGGTCGAGTCATGCGTCCTCTGAAACATGACCCGCCAAACCGCGCACCTTAACACCCGCCCGCTTAACCCGGAAGTCAGCCGTACGTATGTGTCGGAGGAAACACCGTTCAACTGACGATTCAAGTCAGCCTGCAGGTGCCCTCCTCCCAACCTTTCAAAAGCCATTCAGGTGCCCAGCCCGCCACAAGGAGTCACTAGAACGCGATGAGCCAAGTAAAGCCACTCCCGGCCAAACCCTCCCCTAACTGGACGACGCTGGGCCAATTGTGCACCGCACGACTGGTTGTGACACAGCCTGGGATCGAATCCGGGTCTGTAGTGACCTTAGACCGCTGCGCCACTTGGTAGGCCTTAAAAGTTGCTCATAAGTTTGGATGTAACCACTGTGAAAATGTAAGATAAATAGCAAACTATACTAATCTTGATGCTCAAACAAGCGTAATAGCTACTCTCCTGTAGGTTTTTGCTCCAACCCCAGGTGTTACTACCCTGATTCATTTGATCAACCTGCTAATTATTAGAATCAGGTGCAAAAACCTACAGGACGGTAGCTCTCCAGGAACAGGGTTGGATTTAAAACCTACAGGACGGTAGCTCTCCAGGAACAGGGTTGGAGTTAAAACCTACAGGACGGTAGCTCTCCAGGAACAGGGTTGGAGTTAAAACCTACAGGACGGTAGCTCTCCAGGAACAGGGTTGGAGTTAAAACCTACAGGACGGTAGCTCTCCAGGAACAGGGTTGGAGTTAAAACCTACAGGACGGTAGCTCTCCAGGAACAGGGTTGGAGTTAAAACCTACAGGACGGTAGCTCTCCAGGAACAGGGTTGGAGTTAAAACCTACAGGACGGTAGCTCTCCAGGAACAGGGTTGGAGTTAAAACCTACAGGACGGTAGCTCTCCAGGAACAGGGTTGGAGTTAAAACCTACAGGACGGTAGCTCTCCAGGAACAGGGTTGGAGTTAAAACCTACAGGACGGTAGCTCTCCAGGAACAGGGTTGGAGTTAAAACCTACAGGACGGTAGCTCTCCAGGAACAGGGTTGGAGTTAAAACCTACAGGACGGTAGCTCTCCAGGAACAGGGTTGGAGTTAAAACCTCCAGGACGGTAGCTCTCCAGGAACAGGGTTGGAGTATAAACCTCCAGGACGGTAGCTCTCCAGGAACAGGGTTGGAGTTAAAACCTACAGGACGGTAGCTCTCCAGGAACAGGGTTGGAGTTAAAACCTCCAGGAGGATAGCTCTCCAGGAACAGGGTTGGAGTTAAAACCTCCAGGACGGTAGCTCTCCAGGAACAGGGTTGGAGTTAAAACCTCCAGGAGGATAGCTCTCCAGGAACAGGGTTGGAGTATAAACCTCCAGGACGGTAGCTCTCCAGGAACAGGGTTGGAGTTAAAACCTACAGGACGGTAGCTCTCCAGGAACAGGGTTGGAGTTAAAACCTCCAGGAGGATAGCTCTCCAGGAACAGGGTTGGAGTTAAAACCTCCAGGACGGTAGCTCTCCAGGAACAGGGTTGGGGTATAAACCTCCAGGACGGTAGTTCTCCAGGAACAGGGTTGGGCAGTCCTGCTCCATAGAATGCACCACACTTATTCGGCTGTCCCCATAGGAAAACCTGAATAACCCTTTTTGGTTCCAGGTAGAACTCTTTTGTGTAAAGGGTTCTACATGGAACTCAAAATGGTTATACCTGGAACCAAAAAGGGTTATTCAAAGGGTTTTCCTATGGGGACAGCCAAAGAACCCTTTATGTTCTAGATGGCACCTTTGTTTCTAAGAGTGTACTTTATACACTATACAGAGAATAGGGTGCCATTTGGGACACAAGCAATATGATGTCACACAAGCAATATGATGTCACACAAGCAATATGATGTCACACAAGCAATATGATGTCACACAAGCAATTTGTGCCAATTGGAGTAGTCCCTCTTTTCCCAACCCTCTCCTCGCCTTCCCCCAGGTTTGTTAAACTGGCACATGTGATTCCATTAGTCAAAGGCTTGATGATTAGTTGACTAATTTAATGAGGTGTGCCAGTTTAGGGTTAAAACATAAATGTGAAACCTAGGGGAGGGGCCAAGGAGATGGTTGGGAAACCCTGTCCCAGGCGCTACAGATTATAACATGTGTCAAACTCATTCCACGAAGAGAAGAAGGGAAGAGAGACAAGAGAGAGAAAAAGAGAGAGAAACAAGAAGACAGAATGCCTATCGTATTGTGATAAAAGTTCTTTCAACCTTTTACACCAACATGTGTCTGCGGGTTTTCCCTCCTCCCTTGTCCTTGATTGATGAATTAAGGTCACTAATTAGTAAGGAAATCCCCTCACCTGGTTGTCTAGGTCACTAATTAGTATAGAAATCCCCTCACCTGGTTGTCTAGGTCACTAATTAGTAAGGAAATCCCCGCAC
This sequence comes from Coregonus ussuriensis, assembly GCA_031479575.1. Taxonomy (NCBI): domain Eukaryota; kingdom Metazoa; phylum Chordata; class Actinopteri; order Salmoniformes; family Salmonidae; genus Coregonus; species Coregonus ussuriensis. Next base: position 20,909,006 of record CM062510.1, read on the forward strand.
CTGGTTGTCTAGGTCACTAATTAGTAAGGAAATCCCCTCACCTGGTTGTCTAGGTCAATAATTAATTAGTAAGGAAGTCCCCTCACCTGGTTGTCTAGGTCACTAATTAGTATGGAAATCCCCTCACCTGGTTGTCTAGGTCACTAATTAGTATGGAAATCCCCTCACCTGGTTGTCTAGTTCACTAATTAGTATGAAAATCCCCTCACCTGGTTGTCTACATCAATAATTAGTATGGAAATCCCCTCACCTGGTTGTCTAGGTCACTAATTAGTATGGAAATCCCCTCACCTGGTTGTCTAGGTCACTAATTAGTATGGAAATCCCCTCACCTGGTTGTCTAGGCCACTAAGTAGTAAGGAAATCCCCTCACCTGGTTGTCTAGGTCACAATTAATTAGTAAGGAAATCCCCTCACCTGGTTGTCTAGGTCACTAATTAGTAAGGAAATCCCCTCACATGGTTGTCTAGGTCACTAATTAGAAAGGAAATCCCCTCACATGGTTGTCTAGGTCACTAATTAGTAAGAAATCCCCTCACATGGTTGTCTAGGTCGCTAATTAGTAAGGAACTCCCCTCACCCGGTTGTCTAGGTCACTAATTAGAAAGGAAATCCCCTCACATGGTTGTCTAGGTCACTAATTAGTAAGGAAATCCCCTCACCTGGTTGTCTAGGTCACTAATTAGTAAGGAAATCCCCTCACATGGTTGTCTAGGTCACTAATTAGAAAGGAAATCCCCTCTGCTGGTTGTCTAGGTCACTAATTAGAAAGGAAATCCCCTCACATGGTTGTCTAGGTCAGTAATTAGAAAGGAAATCCCCTCTGCTGGTTGTCTAGGTCACTAATTAGTAAGGAACTCCCCTCACCCGGTTGTCTAGGTCACTAATTAGTAAGGAACTCCCCTCCCCTGGTCTAGGTCTTAATTTAATAGAAATAACTCAAACCAGTATACAGTAGGACCTCCATGGAATGAGTTTGATCGCCCTCTTGTGGCACGCCATAATATTTTAATCTTTCCATTTTGTTTCCAACTTCCTGTTTCTCCACCTGCTACAGGTACGCTGTGGTCACCTACGGTTCCAAGTCCCATCAGACCAATGTTATACCGTCCAACGATCCTGTCTGGAATGCTACCTTTGACATGGGTCCCTTCAACAAAGACCTGAGGCTAACGGTGGAGGTCTGGGATGAAGATCCTGCGAATAAAGATGACAACCTGAGGCACTGTACCGTCAACCTCGAGCAGGGGACACATGAACGCCTGTGCATCAACAGCGGGGGATGGGGCTTTTATTTCCTGTACACCCTCACCTGTGACCCCCACTTGACCGGGGACCAGTGTGAAAAATACAAACCTTCCAACGCCACAACATACAAACCTTCCACCCCCACAGTCCACTCTACTCCACTCTAAAAGCATCTATTTTCTATCCAGAGTTCAGCGCTCCTATACCTATGGTTGTTTTACATCTCTGTATAATGTACCCCCCAGAACGCATGTTGGAGTAAATTCATTCCAGGCAGTGGGTCTGTTGCCTGTACAGCTCACCAGGAACCACGTTGGAAACAAGGGGAATCATTTCAATAAGTTATCCCCCGGGCTGTACTCAGTGCATCTCCACCCCCTCCCCGACCCCCCCCCCCCCCCCCCCCTTATATATAATTCAGGACTATACTGTATTTTCAGAATCTGTGCTCCATTTGTTGCTATTCCGTATATCACACAGTTTTGAAGGAGAGGTTTTCTGTTTGTCAAGGGTTTCACTTTTTCCAAGTCTTTTTTTGTTGTTATTCACACCAAAGCTTGTCTGTGACCTAAACAAATAAAGTGTTACCTTAGATTTAAACGGCGGCTGTCAAAGCTAATTATTCTACTTTCAGCAAATTTTTATTTTTTTGGAGAAGGTTACATTAAAATGTAACAAAAGGGGAAGTGGTAGGAGCTGTGTTTTATAGATTTGCAAAAAGCATTAGATACTTAAAATCACAGAATACTAATCTCTAAACTAGCAAAGTTTAATTTCTCCCCTAATGCTTTAAAATTGATGGATTAATTTATTTGACAGAAGACAGTGTGTTAGAATCAACCAGAAAGTCTAATTGTCTGGCAATTGTACAATGGGGGTCCCACAGGAATCTGTTTTAGGGCCTTTACTCTTTAGCTTATATATCAATGAACTGCTTCATGTGTCATGGGGTTGATATACACGTTTATGCAGATGACACTGTTATATACAAATGCCTCAACTGCAAAATAATATCTGCCCATGGACTACAGATAGCCAGTTGTCTAAATCTGGCGTATTTACAGAAATGTTCATTGATGTGCATTGTCCCTGTTAAATAAATACATAAAATGACTGTAGTTGTGGTGTGCACTGCTCTCTGACTGCAGGGTTGTGCTGCGGTAACTCAGTCTGTCCTGTAGATGGCAGCACTGATACAGAGATATATAATTCTGTACGGCATCCATCAGCCACAGATCTAGGATCAGTTAAGTCTATACATATCTTAATACAAACCATTTGGCCTATTCACCCTATAGAGAGTTGGGGGGGGGGGGGGGGTGGTAGAGAGGGAAAGGAGGGGTCTGGTGCTTTTTGGGAAAAGGTCAAACAACAGAAATGTCCTTAACACTGTTGTCACAATGATGTGTTCTCTCTCCCTGTCCCCCCTCTTTCTTTCTGTCAGAATCCACCTCTCTTTTTCTCCCCCTTCTCTCTCTCTCTCCTCCCCCTCTCCTCTTCACTCCCCCTTCTCTCTCTCTCTCTCTCTCTCTCTCTCTCCTCCCCCCCTCCTCTTCACTCCCCCTTCTCTCTCTCTCTCTCTCTCTCTCTCTCTCTCCTCCCCCCTCCTCTTCACTCCCCCTTCTCTCTCGCTCTCTCTCTCTCTCTCCCCTTCTCTCCCATTTTGTTCTATCTTCCTCTGCATCCCTCTCTCTCTCCCTCCCTCTTTTTCTCTTCTCTTGCACTCTCGTCTCCCCAGAGGTGCATTGTGGGTCTAAAGCTTTGGGGATGTCCTGAACTCTGAGGCAATACTCTCTCTCTCTCTCTCTCTCTCTCTCGCTCTCTCTCTCTCTCTCTCTCTCTCGCTCTCGCTCTCGCTCTCGCTCTCTCTCTCTCTCTCTCTCTCTCTCTCTCTCTATTCCCCCCCTCCCCACACACACGGTAGCAGCAGTGGCCAGCGGTGCCTGCAGATGTGCCCTGCTAAGCCATCTGCTGTAAGAAGTGAAAGCTGACATCTCAGACACACTGTCATGACACAACCCAGAGCTTCTAATACTCCGTCTGACTACCAAATGGAACCTTATTCCCTACATAGTGCACTACTTTTGACCAGAGCCCATAGGGAATAGGGTGCCATTTGGGATGCAGACTCTGTCTTCACGAAGCTTGACAGAAGCTTGACAATCCACTGAGTTGTTGAGTCAGTCAAATACAACAGACACTGAGAGACATGTTCAGCAACTCTTAGAAGAGAACATAAATGGACTTCAATAGGAATACTTGTTTACTGTTTCCTTGGTAAATGTCCTAATGAAGGCAACCAACACACCAACATGTGTTTTTAACAAGAAATATGTTTTGGTTAAAGAGGAAGAAGGAAGGAAGGAAGAACAGAAAGAAGGAATTCTCAAACTATAAACATCAGCTGTCTCCAACTGTCTTCAACGGTCTTCAACGGTCTTCAATTATCTTCAACTGTCTTCAATTGTCTTCAACTGTCTTCAACTGTCTTCAATTGTCTTCAACTGTCTTCAACGGTCTTCAACTGTCTTCAATTATCTTCAACTGTCTTCAATTGTCTTCAACTGTCTTCAACTGTCTTCAACTGTCTTCAACGGTCTTCAACTCTCTTCAACGGACTTCAACTGTCTTCAGAGTCGCAGAATATGTTCCTCTTTTTCTGCTCTGTTCAGCCACCATTGTAGAAGAGTGAGGTACAGCGATAGTATTTTTCTTTAGTCAGAAACAACACAGCTTATGGAGGGGTTTTTGTCCCACAAACGCAACAAAGAGTTTTCTACAAAGACCATCCCCAAGGCCTCTGAAGACTATAAACCAAGTTTACGTCCCAAATGGCACCCTATTCTTTATGGTCCTTGGTCAGAAAGTAGTGCACTATTTCAGATATAGGGTGCCATTTGGGACGTAGTCTTGGTTCATTTTCTTCAGAGGCCTTGGGGATGGTCTTTGTAGTTGTTTTGGTATTGAAATGAGACTTAGAAAATTAGAAGAAGAGGAAGTGGGGGCTTTATAAACAAACACACACACACAGAACAGCTGTCAATCAAGATTCTAGTTCCTCCAGAAACACTCTGTTCTCAGGTCATCCAGTTGCTGACTGTTCCTACGGTAACTATAGGACTGTTCCTACGGTAACTATAGGACTGTTCCTACGGTAACTATAGTACTATACTCCGAGTCCATATTCACATAATAATAATAAGGAATTCCCCTTGACCACACCCACAAATTGGGGAAAAATAACATTCTTTCCCATTCACCCCCAGTGTAAAAGAGCCAACTTCATCATGGATTTTTAGTTATAAAAAATAAAGAAAACATGCCGAAAAGCTGCTGTGTTGTTCAATGTACATGTAACCAGGTCAAAAATACAACCTACGGATCGTAATACTCCCACGTAGAGAAATGGAGCCTGTGAGAAGAGCCCTGTGGTTTCAGGCTATTCGGCGTGGGAGAGTCAGGAAATGTGGGGACCCGGTGTCCATGTAGGCTACACAAAGCTATGTGTGTGGAAAACATTTCATCACAGATAAGACATTTAACTTGTTTAGTGTAGTTCATGTGTAAATCCATTCACTACTTGTAGCTCTATAGTCCATTTGTGTTGTTGGTCCTGGCTAGCTAGCACTCACTCACTCACTCGTGGCTGCTAGCTAGCGCCGTCATAAAAAGGGGCATGAGGGAAGCCCTGCAATATTACGTTTTTCTAAGTAGTGAGAACGCTCTGGAGCAGGAAATGTTGAAAAGTAATATTAAGACATGCTGTATTTTTCTTTAATGTAGTTTTGTAATTGACTAAAACAAGCAGACAACAAGAAAATTGCTTTTGAAAAAGGTCAAGTTTTAGTTGTGAGCCCATGGGGTAACCTAGGTAACCACAGGTTGTTTTCCCCACAGGCGGATGTTCTATTTAACAAAGACTGAGTCTATAGGACTGTTCCTACGGTAACTATAAAACTATAGGACTGGTCCTACGGTAACTACAGAACTACAGGACTGTTCCTACGGTAACTATAAAACTATAGGACTGTTCCTACGGTAACCACAGAACTACAGGACTAGTTGTGCAAGAGAGAAAACGTACTGCCCAGCAACAGTGATGTCAAATGTTTCCCATATTATACACACACACACTCAAACTCACACACACACACACACACACACACACACACACACACAAACTCTCTCACACACAAACACACACACACACAGAGCCCATCGCAGGAATTAGCCTGTGTTTTAAAGACAGAGAGATCAATGGTTGTGTGATTGTTTAGTTTCCTAATAACTAGAGACAGGATCGATTCAACTTCCTGTGAAGACTGGAGCCTGGAGCCCGGAACCCTAGACCTTAACTTCATTACACCTATATGGAGATATGTAGGGGGGTGGGTGTGTGTGTGTGTGTGTGTGTGTGTGTGTGTGTGTGTGTGTGTGTGTGTGCTTCATTTTATAGAGAACACCATTAGACAAACAGCAGTAGAGGGTTGTTTTTATCTATCATTCAGCCCTCGAGACAACATCCTTATGTCACCCTATGACATACTGTAATCCTTTATGTTACCCTTATGAGCTCTTACGCTGCTCTTATGTCACCCTATGACCTGCTGTAATCCTTTATGTTACCCTTATGAGCTCTTACGCTGCTCTTATGTCACCCTATTACCTGCCATAACCCCTTATGCAACCCTTACGAACCCTCACAAACATAGGTGGGTAAACGATGATCACCGTTAGCAGCGAGTAAAGTAACGTTCCCTACACGTTCAATGGGTTTACCCTCTAATACCCCACTGCTTACGAACTCTTATGATACGCTTATGTCCCCCTACGACCTGCTACAACCCCTTATGTAACCCTTACAAACCCTTAAGTAACTCTCATGTCATTAGAGGCCTGCAGGAGTCCTAACACACACTGATCCTGTTAATCTCACTAAACACACGCTGTAGGCCCTGTAGTTAACACACACACAAAAACACAAAAACACACAAAAACACACGGATACACACACACACACACCGTGCTAATTAAATGAAGAGTTCAGTGAAGTGGTTAAGAGAGGAAGAGAGAGGAGGAAGAGAGAGGAGAGGAGGAGGAGAGGAGGAAGAGAGGAGGAAGAGAGGAGGAGGAGAGGAAGAGAGGAGGAGAGGAGGAGGGGAAGAGAGGAGGAGGAGAGGAGGAGGAGAGGAGGAGGAGGAGGAGGAGGGGAAGAGAGGAGGAGGAGAGGAGGAGGAGGAAGAGAGGAGGAGGAGAGGAAGAGAGGAGGAGAGGAGGAAGAGGGGAAGAGAGGAGGAGGAGAGGAGGAGAGGAGGAGGAGAGGAGGAGAGGAGGAGAGGAGGAGGAGGGGAAGGGAGGAGGAGAGGAAGAGAGGAGGAGGAGAGGAAGAGAGGAGGAAGAGAGGAAGAGAGGAGGAAGAGAGGAGGGGGAGAGGAAGAGAGGAGGAAGAGAGAAGGAGGAGAGGAAGAGAGGAGGAGGAGAAGAGGAGGAGAGGAAGAGAGGAGGAAGAGAGGATGAGGAGAGGAAGAGAGGAGGAAGAGAGGAGGAAGAGAGGAGGAGGAGAGGAAGAGAGGAGGAGGAGAGGAAGAGAGGAGGAGGAGAGGAGGAGGAGAGGAAGAGAGGAGGAGGAGAGGAGGAGGAGAGGAAGAGAGGAGGAAGATAGGAGGAAGAGAGGAGGAGGAGAGGAAGAGAGGAGGAGGAGAGGAGGAGGAGAGGAAGAGAGGAGGAAGAGAGGAAGAGAGGAGGAAGAGAGGAGGAAGAGAGGAGGAAGAGAGGGGAGGAGAGGAAGAGAGGAGGAAGAGAGGAGGAAGAGAGGAGGAAGAGAGGAGGAGGAGAGGAAGAGAGGAGGAGGAAGAGAGGAGGAGGAGGAGGAGAGGAAGAGAGACAAGGAAGAGAGACGAGAGGAGGAGGAAGAGAGGAGGAGGAAGGGAAGAGAGGAGGAGGAGAGAAGGAGGAAGAGAGGAGGGGAAGAGAGAAGGAGTAGAGGAAGAGATGAGTAGGAGAGGAGGAGCAGGAGAGGAAGAGGAGAGAAGGAGGAAGAGAGGAGAGGAGAGAAGAAGAGAGGAGAGGAGCGGAGAGAGGAGAGGAGAGGAAGAGAGGAGAGGAGAGAAGAAGAGAGGAGAGAAGAAGAGAGGAGAGGAGCGGAGAGGAGAGGGGAAGAGGAGAGGAGAGGAGAGGAGAGGGATGAGAGAAGAGAGGAGAGGGGGAGAGGAGGAGGAGAGGAGGAGAGGAGAGAGGAGGGGGAGAGGAGAGAGAGGAGAGGGAGAGAGGAGAAAGGAGAGGAGAGGAGAGGAGAGGAGAGGAGAGGAGGGAGGAGAGGAGAGAGGAGAGAGGAGAAGAGAGGAGAGGGGGAGAGGAGAGGAGAGAGGAGAGAGGAGAGAGGAGAGGAGAGAGGAGAGAGGAGAAGAGAGGAGAGGAGAGGAGGAGAGGAGGAGGAGACTTACACACTCACTCCCTCCGTCCTTTACCGTTTCTGCTCTCAACTTTACTGTGTCTCCTTTGCATCTGTCTCAAGCTGACTCACAAACCAAAATCAATTGACATCAAAGGGGAGAGTGAGAAATGGCATAACAGGTGTTAGTGTGTGTGTGTGTGTGTGTGTGTGTGTGTGTTTGAATGTGCACATTCGTGCATGCATTCGTGAGTGTGTATGAGTACGCGAGAGGGACTATATTGTTGTTGAGACATTAAGCTCAGAGACAGATTGTCACGACTTCGGCCGAGGCTGCCTCCCCTCCTTGTTCGGGCAGGCTTCGGCGTTCGTCGTCACCGGCTTACTAACCACTGCCGCCCCAATCATCATCACATTTGTCTTGTCTTGTCAATCACACACACCTGGTTCTAATCCCCTCATTAGTCTGTGTATAAGTGTTCCCTCTGCCCCTTGTCCTTGTGGGTGATTGTTAATTGTGAGAGTAGTATAGCTCGGTGGAGCTACTCGTACATTTTGTTGCCAGGGTAGATTTTCCCCTGTGCCTATGTATTATTGGATTCTACCGTTACAGTGCATTTGCCAGGGATGAGTGTTTCCCCTGTGCCTGTTTTGTTGATCGCTATTTGAGCGCATTTGTGTGTCAACGAAGGAATAAACTCTGTATTCAGTGATTACCCTCCTGGGCCTGACTCCTGTTGTTTCTAAATAATGAGAGATGCTGTGAGAACAAGGAGTCCGCTTACACTGTACTTTGATTATAAAGGTTTATTTATATCACAAGATTTCAGCGTAGGTTTACAGACATCTGCAGGCATCTGGAGAACAACGACCCAAAATAATATTTTGTGCTGTCCTCCTTTGTCCCCACCAAGTATTTATAATCTTTACCATGATATGGGTGGTTTCCCCTAGAGACCAAACCCATGACTCCACACAACAGACTTCCTCTGTTCTATGGGGTGCCCCTATAAAACTGCTCCCCAGATGCTTCCCTAAGCTGAATCAACATCCTCCAAGATACCATTTGCAAACGTTAGCAAAGTCATAAATTCCTTAGACACCACACTCCTTTAATCACACAGATACAGCAGTATAGATTCTATATTGTTGTGGAGACTTTAAGCTCAGAGACAGTGTCACGGTCGTCATGAAAAGCGGACCAAGGCGCAACGTGAAATGCGTACATCTTTTATTGAGTACTTACACACAGCAACAAAACGAAACGTGAAGTCCTCGGTCATAAACACAAACCTACACGGAACAAGATCCCACAAAAGACAAGTGCACAACAGGCTGCCTAAGTATGGTTCCCAATCAGAGACAACGAGCCACAGCTGTCTCTAATTGGGAACCACCCCGGCCAACATAGAAACACATAAACTAGAACAAGAACATAGAAAACGAAACATAGAACCTAACACCCAGAAACTAACACATAGAAACGAACACCCTGGCTCAACATATAAAAGTCCCCAGAGCCAGGGCGTGACAGTACCCCCCCCCAAAGGCGCGGACTGCGACCGCGCCAACTAAACCCAACAGGGGAGGGGCCGGGTGGGCATTCCGCCTCGGAGGCGGATCCGGCTCCGGGCGTGACCACCACCCTCTAACTAACCCCCCGTAGCGCCCCTGGTCTGGTCTGGCCCCGCTGGCTGGAGCTGGACTGGACATCGGTGGAGCGGATTGCTTAGGCTCCGGCGTGGAGCAGCTGACCGGTACCTGACCAGGCACCGGTGAAACAGGCACGGGCTGTGCCGGACTGACGACGCGCACCACAGGCTTGGTGCGAGGAGCAGGAATGGGCCGGACCGGGCTGACGACGCGCACCACTGGCTTGGTGCGGGGAGCAGGAACGGGCCGGACCGGGCTGACGACGCGCACCACTGGCCTGGTGCGGGGAGCAGGAACGGGCCGGACCGGGCTGACGACGCGCACCACTGGCTTGGTGCGGGGAGCAGGAACAGGCCGGACCGGGCTGGCGACGCGCACCACTGGCTTGGTGCGGGGAGCAGGAACAGGCCGGACCGGGCTGGCGACGCGCACCACAGGCTTGGTGCGAGGGACAGGAACAGGCCGGGCCGGGCTGACGACGCGCACCACAGGCTTGGTGCGAGGGGCAGGAACAGGCCGGGCCGGGCTGGCGACGCGCATCACAGGCTTGGTGCGAGGGACAGGAACAGGCCGGACCGTACTGGGAACACACACCACTGGCCTTGTGCGGGGATCAGGAACGGGCCGGACCGGACTGGTAACACACCCCAGTACCTCTCGCCGTGCCTCTACACTCTCCTTCCCTCTAATGACCAATGGCCCCCGTAACCTGGTGGCCTTCTCTCCTAGTCCACAATCTCGCCCTGTAGCTGCCTCCAGCAGCCCCGTCGTCCATGCCATGTGCCCCCCCAAAAAAATGTCTTGGGGTTGCCTCTCGCCTGTCCGACGACGGCCCGGTTGGCGCCGCTTCTCCTCTCCTGCCTGGGTCTCCCCCTTCATCGCCCTCCGGTAACGGACGGCCTCCTCCTCCGTTATCCTCCCCCAAGGCACAGCGTGAAATGCGTACATCTTTTATTGAGTACTTACACACAGCAACAAAACAACAAAACGAAACGTGAAGTCCTCGGTCATAAACACAAACCTACACGGAACAAGATCCCACAAAAGACAAGTGCACAACAGGCTGCCTAAGTATGGTTCCCAATCAGAGACAACGAGCCACAGCTGTCTCTAATTG
>CM062510.1:20924414-20956914 GCA_031479575.1 Coregonus ussuriensis
TGGTGATATTGTAGTGATGTAGAACCTGCTGCATGGTGATATAGTGAGTAGAACATCTACAGTGTTAATGATTAGAACCTGCTGCATGGTGATATTAGTGTAGTGATGTAGAACCTGCTGCATGTGATCATTAGTGATGTAGAACCTGCTGCATGGTGAATATTAGTGTAGGTGTGTGTGTTGGTTGGGGTGATGTAGAACCTGTCTGCACATGGTGATATTAGTGTTGAATGTAGAACCTGCTGCATGGTGATATTAGTGTAGTGATGTAGAACCTGCTACATGGTGATATTTTAGTGATGTAGAACCTGCTGCATGGTGATATATAGTAGTGATGTAGAACCTGCTGCAATGGTGATATTATGTAGTGATGTAGAACCTGCTGCATGGTGATATTAGGTAGTGATGTAGAACCTGCTGCATGGTGATATTAGTGTAGTGATGTAGAACCTGCTGCATGGTGATATTAGTGTAGTGATGTAGAACCTGCTGCATGGTGATATTAGTGTAGTGATGTAGAACCTGCTAGCATGGTGATATTAGTGATGTAGAACCTGCTGCATGGTGATATTAGTGTAGTGATGTAGAACCTGCTGCATGGTGATATTAGTGTAGTGATGTAGAACCTGCTACATGGTGATATTAGTGAAGTAGAACCTGCTGCATGGTGATATTAGTGATGTAGAACCTGCTGCATGGTGATATTAGTGTAGTGATGTAGAACCTGCTGCATGGTGATATTAGTGATGTAGAACCTGCTGCATGGTGATATTAGTGTAGTGATGTAGAACCTGCTGCATGGTGATATTAGTGTAGTGATGTAGAACCTGCTGCATGGTGATATTAGTGTAGTGATGTAGAACCTGCTGCATGGTGATATTAGTGATGTAGAACCTGCTGCATGGTGATATTAGTGATGTTAGAACCTGCTGCATGGTGATATTAGTGTAGTGATGTAGAACCTGCAGCATGGTGATATAGTGATGTAGAACCTGCTGCATGGTGATATTAGTGTAGTGATGTAGAACCTGCTGCATGGTGATATTAGTGTAGTGATGTAGAAACCTGCTGCATGGTGATATTAGTGATGTAGAACCTGCTGCATGGTGATATTAGTGATGTGATGTAGATACCTGCTGCATGGTGATATTAGTGTAGTGATGTAGAACCTGCCTGCATGGTGATATTAGTGTAGTGATGTAGAACCTGCTGCATGGTGATCTTAGTTAGTGATGTAGAACCTGCTGCATGGTGATATTAGTGTAGTGATGTAGAACCTGCTACATGATGATATTAGTGATCGTAGAAACCTGCTGCATGGGTGATATTAGTGATGTAGAACCTGCTGCATGGTGATATTAGTGTAGTGATGTAGAACCTGCTGCATGGTGATTAGTGTAGTGATGTAGAACCTGCTGCATGGTGATATTAGTGTGATGTAGAACCTGCTGCATGGTGATATAGTAGTGATGTAGAACCTGCTGCATGGTGATATTAGTGATGTAGAACCTGCTGCATGGTGATATTAGTGATGTAGAACCTGCTGCATGGTGATATTGTGTAGTGATGTAGAACCTGCAGCATGGTGATATTAGTGTAGTGATGTAGAACCTGCTGCATGGTGATATTAGTGTAGTGATGTAGAACCTGCTGACATGGTGGATATTAAGTGTGATGTAGAACCTGCTGCATGGTGATTAGTGTAGTGATGTAGAACCTGCTGCAATGGTGATATTAGTGTATGATGTAGAACCTGCTGCATGGTGATATTAGTGTAGTGATGTAGAACCTGCTACATGGTGATATTAGTGATGATGTAGAACCTGCTGCATGGTGATTATTAGTGATGTAGAACCTGCTGCATGGTGATATTAGTGTAGTGATGTAGAACCTGCTACATGGTGATATTAGTGATGTAGAACCTGCTGCATGGTGATATTAGTGATGTAGAACCTGCTGCATGGTGATATTAGTGTAGTGATGTAGAACCTGCTGCATGGTGATATTAGTGTAGTGATGTAGAACCTGCTTCATGGTGATATTAGTGTAGTGATGTAGAACCTGCTGCATGGTGATATTAGTGATGTAGAACCTGCTGCATGGTGATATTAGTGTAGTGATGTAGAACCTGCTGCATGGTGATATTAGTGATGTAGAACCTGCTGCATGGTGATATTAGTGATGTAGAACCTGCTGCATGGTGATATTAGTGTAGTGATGTAGAACCTGCTGACATGGTGATATTAGTGATGTAGAACTGCTGCATGGTGATATTAGTGTAGTGATGTAGAACCTGCTGCATGGTGATATTACTGTAGTGATGTAGAACCTGCTGCATGGTGATATTAGTGATGTAGAACCAGCTGCATGGTGATATTAGTGATGTAGAACCTGCTGCATGGTGATATTAGTGTAGTGATGTAGAACCTGCAGCATGGTGATATTAGCGTAGTGATGTAGAACCTGCTGCATGGTGATATTAGTGTAGTGATGTAGAACCTGCTACATGGTGATATTAGTGATGTGATGTAGAACCTGCTGCATGGTGATATTAGTGTAGTGATGTAGAACCTGCTACATGGTGATATTAGTGATATAGAACCTGCTGCATGGTGATATTAGTGATGTAATGTAGAACCTGCTACATGGTGATATTAGTGATGTGATGTAGAACCTGCTGCATGGTGATTTTAGTGTAGTGATTTAGAACCTGCTGCATGGTGATATTAGTGATGTAGAACCTGCTGCATGGTGATATTAGTGTAGTGATGTAGAACCTGATGCATGGTGATATTAGTGATGGAGAACCTGCTGCATGGTGATATTAGTGATGTAGAACCTGCTGCATGGTGATATTAGTGTAGTGATGTAGAACCTGCTGCATGGTGATATTAGTGTAGTGATGTAGAACCTGCTACATGGTGAATTTAGTGATGTAGAACCTGCTGCATGGTGATATTAGTGATGTAGAACCTGCTGCATGTTGATATTAGTGATGTAGAACCTGCTGCATGGTGATATTAGTGTAGTGATGTAGAACCTTGCTGCATGGTGATATTAGTGATGTAGAACCTGCTGCATGGTGATATTAGTGTAGTGATGTAGAACCTGCTACATGGTGATTAGTGTAGTGATGTAGAACCTGCTGCATGGTGATATTAGTGATAGTAGAACCTGCTGCATGGTGATATTAGTGTAGTGATGTAGAACCTGCTGCATGGTGATATTAGTGTAGTGATGTAGAACCTGCTGCATGGTGATATTAGTGATGTAGAACCAGCTGCATGGTGATATTAGTGATGTAGAACCTGCTGCATGGTGATATTAGTGTAGTGATGTAGAACCTGCTGCATGGTGATATTAGAGTAGTGATGTAGAACCTGCTACATGGTGATATTATGTAGTGATTGTAGAACCTGCTGACATGGTGATATTAGTGATGTGATGTAGAACCTGCTGCATGGTGATATTAGTGTAGTGATGTAGAACCTGCTGCATGGTGATATTAGTGGATGTAGAACCTGCTGCATGGTGATATTAGTGATGTGATGTAGAACCTGCTGCATGGTGATATTAGTGTAGTGATGTAGAACCTGCTGCATGGTGATATTAGTGTAGTGATGTAGAACCTGCTGCATGGTGATATTAGTGTAGTGATGTAGAACCTGCTGCATGGTGATATTAGTGTAGTGATGTAGAACCTGCTGCATGGTGATATTAGTGTAGTGATGTAGAACCTGCTGCATGGTGATATTAGTGTAGTGATGTAGAACCTGCTGCATGGTGATATTAGTGATGTAGAACCTGCTGCATGGTGATTTTAGTGATGTAGAACCTGCTGCATGGTGATATTAGTGTAGTGATGTAGAACCTGCTGCCATGGTGATATTAGTGATGTAGAACCCTGCTGCATGGTGATATTAGTGATGTAGAACCTGCTGCATGGTGATATTAGTGTAGTGATGTAGAACCTGCTGCATGGTGATATTAGTGTAGTGATGTAGAACCTGCTGCATGGTGATATTAGTGATGTAGAACCTGCTGCATGGTGATATTAGTGATGTAGAACCTGCTGCATGGTGATATTAGTGTAGTGATGTAGAACCTGCTACATGGTGATATTAGTGATGTAGAACCTGCTGCATGGTGATATTAGTGATGTAGAACCTGCTGCATGGTGATATTAGTGTAGTGATGTAGAACCTGCTGCCATGGTGATATTAGTGATGTAGAACCTGCATGCATGGTGATATTAGTGTAGTGATGTAGAACCTGCTGCATGGTGATATTAGTGATGTAGAACCTGCTGCATGGTGATATTAGTGTAGTGATGTAGAACCTGCTGCATGGTGATATTAGTGATGTAGAACCTGCTGCATGGTGATATTAGTGTAGTGATGTAGAACCTGCTGCCTGGTGATATTAGTGATGTAGAACCTGCTGCATGGTTATATTAGTGATGTAGAACCTGCTGCGATGGTGATATTAGTGTAGTGATTGTAGAACCTGCTGCATGGTGATATTAGTGTAGTGATGTAGAACCTGCTGCATGGTGATATTAGTGTAGTGAAGTAGAACCTGCTTGCATGGTGATATTAGTGATGTAGAATCTGCTGCATGGTGATATTAGTGATGTAGAACCTGCTGCATGGTGATATTAGTGTAGTGATGTAGAACCTGCTACATGGTGCTATTAGGTGATGTAGAACCTGCTGCATGGTGATTTTAGTGATGTAGAACCTGCTGCATGGTGATATTAGTGTAGTGATGTAGAACATGCTGCATGGTGATATTAGTGATGTAGAACCTGCTGCATGGTGATATTAGTGTAGTGATGTAGAACCTGCTGCATGGTGATATTAGTGATGTAGAACCTGCTGCATGGTGATATTAGTGTAGTGATGTAGAACCTGCTGCATGGTGATATTAGTGATGTAGAACCTGCTGCATGGTGATATTAGTGATGTAGAACCTGCTGCATGGTGATATTAGTGTAGTTATGGAGAACCTGCTACATGGTGATATTAGTGATGTAGAAGCTGCTGCATGGTGATATTAGTGATGTAGAACCTGCTCTATGGTGATTTTAGTGATGTAGAACCTGCTGCATGGTGATATTAGTGTAGTGATGTAGAACCTGCTGCATGGTGATATTAGTGATGTAGAACCTGCTGCATGGTGATATTAGTGTAGTGATGTAGAACCTGCTGCATGGTGATATTAGTGATGTGATGTAGAACCCGCTGCATGGTGATATTAGTGATGTAGAACCTGCTGCATGGTGATATTAGTGTAGTGATGTAGAACCTGCTGCATGGTGATATTAGTGATGTAGAACCTGCTGCATGGTGATATTAGTGATGTAGAACCTGCTGCATGGTGATATTAGTGTAGTTATGTAGAACCTGCTACATGGTGATATTAGTGATGTAGAACCTGCTGCATGGTGATATTAGTGATGTAGAACCTGCTCTATGGTGATTTTAGTGATGTAGAACCTGCTGCATGGTGATATTAGTGTAGTGATGTAGAACCTGCTGCATGGTGATATTAGTGATGTAGAACCTGCTGCATGGTGATATTAGTGTAGTGATGTAGAACCTGCTGCATGGTGATATTAGTGATGTGATGTAGAACCCGCTGCATGGTGATATTAGTGATGTAGAACCTGCTGCATGGTGATATTTGTGTAGTGATGTAGAACCTGCTACATGGTGATATTAGTGATGTAGTACCTGCTGCATGGTGATATTAGTCTAGTGATGTAGAACCTGCTGCATGGTGATATTAGTGATGTAGAACCTGCTGCATGGTGATATTAGTGTAGTGATGTAGAACCCGCTGCATGGTGATATTAGTGTAGTGATGTAGAACCTGCTACATGGTGATATTAGTGTAGTGATGTAGAACCTGCTACATGGTGATATTAGTGATGTAGAACCTGCTGCATGGTGATATTAGTGTAGTGATGTAGAACCTGCTGCATGGTGATATTAGTGATGTAGAACCTGCTGCATGGTGTTATTAGTGATTTAGAACCTGCTGCATGATGATATTAGTTATGTAGAACCTGCTGCATGGTGATATTAGTGATGTAGAACCTGCTGCATGGTGATATTAGTGTAGTGATGTAGAACCTGCTGCATGGTGATATTAGTGTAGTGATGTAGAACCTGCTACATGGTGATATTAGTGTAGTGATGTAGAACCTGCTACATGGTGATATTAGTGATGTAGAACCTGCTGCATGGTGATATTAGTGTAGTGATGTAGAACCTGCTGCATGGTGATATTAGTGTAGTGATGTAGAACCTGCTGCATGGTGATATTAGTGATGTGATGTAGAACCTGCTGCATGGTGATATTAGTGATGTAGAACCTTCTGCATGGTGATATTAGTGTAGTGATGTAGAACCTGCTGCATGGTGATATTAGTGTAGTTATGTAGAACCTGCTACATGGTGATATTAGTGTAGTGATGTAGAACCTGCTGCATGGTGATATTAGTGTAGTGATGTAGAACCTGCTGCATGGTGATATTAGTGTAGTGATGTAGAACCTGCTGCATGGTGATATTAGCGTAGTGATGTAGAACCTGCTGCATGGTGATATTAGTGTAGTGATGTAGAACCTGCTACATGGTGATATTAGTGATATAGAACCTGCTGCATGGTGATGTTAGTGATGTAGAACCTGCTGCATGGTGATATTAGTGTAGTGATGTAGAACCTGCTGCATGGTGATATTAGTGTAGTGATGTAGAACCTGCTACATGGTGATATTAGTGATGTAGAACCTGCTGCATGGTGATATTAGTGATGTAGAACCTGCTGCATGGTGATATTAGTGTAGTGATGTAGAACCTGCTACATGGTGATATTAGTGATTTAGAACCTGCTGCATGGTGATATTAGTGATGTAGAACCTGCTGCATGGTGATATTAGTGTAGTGATGTAGAACCTGCTGCATGGTGATATTAGTGTAGTGATGTAGAACCTGCTACATGGTGAATTTAGTGATGTAGAACCTGCTGCATGGTGATATTAGTGATGTAGAACCTGCTGCATGTTGATATTAGTGATGTAGAACCTGCTGCATGGTGATATTAGTGTAGTGATGTAGAACTTGCTGCATGGTGATATTAGTGATGTAGAACCTGCTGCATGGTGATATTAGTGTAGTGATGTAGAACCTGCTGCATGGTGATATTAGTGTAGTGATGTAGAACCTGCTACATGGTGATATTAGTGTAGTGATGTAGAACCTGTTACATGGTGATATTAGTGATATAGAACCTGCTGCATGGTGATATTAGTGATTTAGAACCTGCTGCATGGTGATATTAGTGATGTAGAACCTGCTGCATGGTGATATTAGTGATGTAGAACCTGCTGCATGGTGATATTAGTGTAGTGATGTAGAACCTGCTGCATGGTGATATTAGTGATGTGATTTAGAACCTGCTGCATGGTGATATTAGTGTAGTGATGTAGAACCTGCTACATGGTGATATTAGTGATATAGAACCTGCTGCATGGTGATATTAGTGTAGTGATGTAGAACCTGCTGCATGGTGATATTAGTGATGTAGAACCTGCTGCATGGTGATATTAGTGTAGTGATGTAGAACCTGCTGCATGGTGATATTAGTGATGTAGAACCTGCTGCATGGTGATATTAGTGATTTAGAACCTGCTGCATGGTGATATTAGTGATGGAGAACCTTCTGCATGGTGATATTAGTGATGTAGAACCTGCTGCATGGTGATATTAGTGTAGTGATGTAGAACCTGCTGCATGGTGATATTAGTGTAGTGATGTAGAACCTGCTACATGGTGAATTTAGTGATGTAGAACCTGCTGCATGGTGATATTAGTGATGTAGAACCTGCTGCATGTTGATATTAGTGATGTAGAACCTGCTGCATGGTGATATTAGTGTAGTGATGTAGAACTTGCTGCATGGTGATATTAGTGATGTAGAACCTGCTGCATGGTGATATTAGTGTAGTGATGTAGAACCTGCTACATGGTGATATTAGTGTAGTGATGTAGAACCTGTTACATGGTGATATTAGTGATATAGAACCTGCTGCATGGTGATATTAGTGTAGTGATGTAGAACCTGCTGCATGGTGATATTAGTGTAGTGATGTAGAACCTGCTGCATGGTGATATTAGTGATGTAGAACCAGCTGCATGGTGATATTAGTGATGTAGAACCTGCTGCATGGTGATATTAGTGTAGTGATGTAGAACCTGCTGCATTGTGATATTAGCGTAGTGATGTAGAACCTGCTGCATGGTGATATTAGTGTAGTGATGTAGAACCTGCTACATGGTGATATTAGTGATGTGATGTAGAACCTGCTGCATGGTGATATTAGTGTAGTGATGTAGAACCTGCTACATGGTGATATTAGTTATATAGAACCTGCTGCATGGTGATATTAGTGATGTAATGTAGAACCTGCTACATGGTGATATTAGTGATGTGATGTAGAACCTGCTGCATGGTGATTTTAGTGTAGTGATTTAGAACCTGCTGCATGGTGATATTAGTGATGTAGAACCTGCTGCATGGTGATATTAGTGATTTAGAACCTGCTGCATGGTGATATTAGTGATGTAGAACCTTCTGCATGGTGATATTAGTGATGTAGAACCTGCTGCATGGTGATATTAGTGTAGTGATGTAGAACCTGCTGCATGGTGATATTAGTGATGTGATGTAGAACCTGCTGCATGGTGATATTAGTGTAGTGATGTAGAACCTGCTACATGGTGATATTAGTGATATAGAACCTGCTGCATGGTGATATTAGTGTAGTGATGTAGAACCTGCTGCATGGTGATATTAGTGATGTAGAACCTGCTGCATGGTGATATTAGTGTAGTGATGTAGAACCTGCTGCATGGTGATATTAGTGATGTAGAACCTGCTGCATGGTGATATTAGTGATGTAGAACCTGCTGCATGGTGATATTAGTGTAGTGATGTAGAACCTGCTACATGGTGATATTAGTGATATAGAACCTGCTGCATGGTGATATTAGTGATGTAGAACCTGCTGCATGGTGATATTAGTGATGTGATGTAGAACCTGCTGCATGGTGATAATAGTGTAGTGATGTAGAACCTGCTGCATGGTGATATTAGTGTAGTGATGTAGAACCTGATGCATGGTGATATTAGTGATGTAGAACCTGCTGCATGGTGATATTAGTGTAGTGATGTAGAACCTGCTACATGGTGATATTAGTGATATAGAACCTGCTGCATGGTGATATTAGTGATGTAGAACCTGCTGCATGGTGATATTAGTGATGTGATGTAGAACCTGCTGCATGGTGATAATAGTGTAGTGATGTAGAACCTGCTGCATGGTGATATTAGTGTAGTGATGTAGAACCTGATGCATGGTGATATTAGTGATGTAGAACCTGCTGCATGGTGATATTAGTGATGTAGAACCTGCTGCATGGTGATATTAGTGTAGTGATGTAGAACCTGCTGCATGGTGATATTAGTGATGTAGAACCTGCTGCATGGTGATATTAGTGTAGTGATGTAGAACCTGCTGCATGGTGATATTAGTGATGTAGAACCTGCTGCATGGTGATATTAGTGATGTAGAACCTGCTGCATGGTGATATTAGTGTAGTGATGTAGAACCTGCTGCATGGTGATATTAGTGTAGTGATGTAGAACCTGCTGCATGGTGATATTAGTGATGTAGAACCTGCTGCATGGTGATATTAGTGATGTAGAACCTGCTGCATGGTGATATTAGTGTAGTGATGTAGAACCTGCTACATGGTGATATTAGTGATGTAGAACCTGCTGCATGGTGATTTTAGTGATGTAGAACCTGCTGCATGGTGATATTAGTGTAGTGATGTAGAACCTGCTGCATGGTGATATTAGTGATGTAGAACCTGCTGCATGGTGATATTAGTGTAGTGATGTAGAACCTGCTGCATGGTGATATTAGTGATGTAGAACCTGCTGCATGGTGATATTAGTGTAGTGATGTAGAACCTGCTGCATGGTGATATTAGTGATGTAGAACCTGCTGCATGGTGATATTAGTGTAGTGATGTAGAACCTGCTGCATGGTGATATTAGTGATGTAGAACCTGCTGCATGGTTATATTAGTGATGTAGAACCTGCTGCATGGTGATATTAGTGTAGTGATGTAGAACCTGCTGCATGGTGATATTAGTGTAGTGATGTAGAACCTGCTGCATGGTGATATTAGTGTAGTGATGTAGAACCTGCTGCATGGTGATATTAGTGATGTAGAATCTGCTGCATGGTGATATTAGTGATGTAGAACCTGCTGCATGGTGATATTAGTGTAGTGATGTAGAACCTGCTACATGGTGATATTAGTGATGTAGAACCTGCTGCATGGTGATTTTAGTGATGTAGAACCTGCTGCATGGTGATATTAGTGTAGTGATGTAGAACATGCTGCATGGTGATATTAGTGATGTAGAACCTGCTGCATGGTGATATTAGTGTAGTGATGTAGAACCTGCTGCATGGTGATATTAGTGATGTAGAAACCTGCTGCATGGTGATATTAGTGTAGTGATGTAGAACCTGCTGCATGGTGATATTAGTGATGTAGAACCTGCTGCATGGTGATATTAGTGATGTAGAACCTGCTGCATGGTGATATTAGTGTAGTTATGGAGAACCTGCTACATGGTGATATTAGTGATGTAGAACCTGCTGCATGGTGATATTAGTGATGTAGAACCTGCTCTATGGTGATTTTAGTGATGTAGAACCTGCTGCATGGTGATATTAGTGTAGTGATGTAGAACCTGCTGCATGGTGATATTAGTGATGTAGAACCTGCTGCATGGTGATATTAGTGTAGTGATGTAGAACCTGCTGCATGGTGATATTAGTGATGTGATGTAGAACCCGCTGCATGGTGATATTAGTGATGTAGAACCTGCTGCATGGTGATATTAGTGTAGTGATGTAGAACCTGCTGCATGGTGATATTAGTGATGTAGAACCTGCTGCATGGTGATATTAGTGATGTAGAACCTGCTGCATGGTGATATTAGTGTAGTTATGTAGAACCTGCTACATGGTGATATTAGTGATGTAGAACCTGCTGCATGGTGATATTAGTGATGTAGAACCTGCTCTATGGTGATTTTTAGTGATGTAGAACCTGCTGCATGGTGATATTAGTGTAGTGATGTAGAACCTGCTGCATGGTGATATTAGTGATGTAGAACCTGCTGCATGGTGATATTAGTGTAGTGATGTAGAACCTGCTGCATGGTGATATTAGTGATGTGATGTAGAACCCGCTGCATGGTGATATTAGTGATGTAGAACCTGCTGCATGGTGATATTTGTGTAGTGATGTAGAACCTGCTACATGGTGATATTAGTGATGTAGTACCTGCTGCATGGTGATATTAGTCTAGTGATGTAGAACCTGCTGCATGGTGATATTAGTGATGTAGAACCTGCTGCATGGTGATATTAGTGTAGTGATGTAGAACCCGCTGCATGGTGATATTAGTGTAGTGATGTAGAACCTGCTACATGGTGATATTAGTGTAGTGATGTAGAACCTGCTACATGGTGATATTAGTGATGTAGAACCTGCTGCATGGTGATATTAGTGTAGTGATGTAGAACCTGCTGCATGGTGATATTAGTGATGTAGAACCTGCTGCATGGTGTTATTAGTGATTTAGAACCTGCTGCATGATGATATTAGTTATGTAGAACCTGCTGCATGGTGATATTAGTGATGTAGAACCTGCTGCATGGTGATATTAGTGTAGTGATGTAGAACCTGCTGCATGGTGATATTAGTGTAGTGATGTAGAACCTGCTACATGGTGATATTAGTGTAGTGATGTAGAACCTGCTACATGGTGATATTAGTGATGTAGAACCTGCTGCATGGTGATATTAGTGTAGTGATGTAGAACCTGCTGCATGGTGATATTAGTGTAGTGATGTAGAACCTGCTGCATGGTGATATTAGTGATGTGATGTAGAACCTGCTGCATGGTGATATTAGTGATGTAGAACCTTCTGCATGGTGATATTAGTGTAGTGATGTAGAACCTGCTGCATGGTGATATTAGTGTAGTTATGTAGAACCTGCTACATGGTGATATTAGTGTAGTGATGTAGAACCTGCTGCATGGTGATATTAGTGTAGTGATGTAGAACCTGCTGCATGGTGATATTAGTGTAGTGATGTAGAACCTGCTGCATGGTGATATTAGCGTAGTGATGTAGAACCTGCTGCATGGTGATATTAGTGTAGTGATGTAGAACCTGCTACATGGTGATATTAGTGATATAGAACCTGCTGCATGGTGATATTAGTGATGTAGAACCTGCTGCATGGTGATATTAGTGTAGTGATGTAGAACCTGCTGCATGGTGATATTAGTGTAGTGATGTAGAACCTGCTACATGGTGATATTAGTGATGTAGAACCTGCTGCATGGTGATATTAGTGATGTAGAACCTGCTGCATGGTGATATTAGTGTAGTGATGTAGAACCTGCTACATGGTGATATTAGTGATTTAGAACCTGCTGCATGGTGATATTAGTGATGTAGAACCTGCTGCATGGTGATATTAGTGTAGTGATGTAGAACCTGCTGCATGGTGATATTAGTGTAGTGATGTAGAACCTGCTACATGGTGAATTTAGTGATGTAGAACCTGCTGCATGGTGATATTAGTGATGTAGAACCTGCTGCATGTTGATATTAGTGATGTAGAATCTGCTGCATGGTGATATTAGTGTAGTGATGTAGAACTTGCTGCATGGTGATATTAGTGATGTAGAACCTGCTGCATGGTGATATTAGTGTAGTGATGTAGAACCTGCTGCATGGTGATATTAGTGTAGTGATGTAGAACCTGCTACATGGTGATATTAGTGTAGTGATGTAGAACCTGTTACATGGTGATATTAGTGATATAGAACCTGCTGCATGGTGATATTAGTGATTTAGAACCTGCTGCATGGTGATATTAGTGATGTAGAACCTGCTGCATGGTGATATTAGTGATGTAGAACCTGCTGCATGGTGATATTAGTGTAGTGATGTAGAACCTGCTGCATGGTGATATTAGTGATGTGATGTAGAACCTGCTGCATGGTGATATTAGTGTAGTGATGTAGAACCTGCTACATGGTGATATTAGTGATATAGAACCTGCTGCATGGTGATATTAGTGTAGTGATGTAGAACCTGCTGCATGGTGATATTAGTGATGTAGAACCTGCTGCATGGTGATATTAGTGTAGTGATGTAGAACCTGCTGCATGGTGATATTAGTGATGTAGAACCTGCTGCATGGTGATATTAGTGATGTAGAACCTGCTGCATGGTGATATTAGTGTAGTGATGTAGAACCTGCTACATGGTGATATTAGTGATATAGAACCTGCTGCATGGTGATATTAGTGATGTAGAACCTGCTGCATGGTGATATTAGTGATGTGATGTAGAACCTGCTGCATGGTGATAATAGTGTAGTGATGTAGAACCTGCTGCATGGTGATATTAGTGTAGTTATGTAGAACCTGCTACATGGTGATATTAGTGATGTAGAACCTGCTGCATGGTGATATTAGTGATGTAGAACCTGCTCTATGGTGATTTTAGTGATGTAGAACCTGCTGCATGGTGATATTAGTGTAGTGATGTAGAACCTGCTGCATGGTGATATTAGTGATGTAGAACCTGCTGCATGGTGATATTAGTGATGTAGAACCTGCTGCATGGTGATATTAGTGTAGTTATGTAGAACCTGCTACATGGTGATATTAGTGATGTAGAACCTGCTGCATGGTGATATTAGTGATGTAGAACCTGCTCTATGGTGATTTTAGTGATGTAGAACCTGCTGCATGGTGATATTAGTGTAGTGATGTAGAACCTGCTGCATGGTGATATTAGTGATGTAGAACCTGCTGCATGGTGATATTAGTGTAGTGATGTAGAACCTGCTGCATGGTGATATTAGTGATGTGATGTAGAACCCGCTGCATGGTGATATTAGTGATGTAGAACCTGCTGCATGGTGATATTTGTGTAGTGATGTAGAACCTGCTACATGGTGATATTAGTGATGTAGTACCTGCTGCATGGTGATATTAGTCTAGTGATGTAGAACCTGCTGCATGGTGATATTAGTGATGTAGAACCTGCTGCATGGTGATATTAGTGTAGTGATGTAGAACCCGCTGCATGGTGATATTAGTGTAGTGATGTAGAACCTGCTACATGGTGATATTAGTGTAGTGATGTAGAACCTGCTGCATGGTGATATTAGTGTAGTGATGTAGAACCTGCTGCATGGTGATATTAGTGTAGTGATGTAGAACCTGCTGCATGGTGATATTAACGTAGTGATGTAGAACCTGCTGCATGGTGATATTAGTGTAGTGATGTAGAACCTGCTACATGGTGATATTAGTGATATAGAACCTGCTGCATGGTGATATTAGTGATGTAGAACCTGCTGCATGGTGATATTAGTGTAGTGATGTAGAACCTGCTGCATGGTGATATTAGTGATGTGATGTAGAACCTGCTGCATGGTGATATTAGTGATGTAGAACCTGCTGCATGGTGATATTAGTGATGTGATGTAGAACCTGCTGCATGGTGATATTAGTGATATTTAACCTGCTGCATGGTGATATTAGTGTAGTGATGTAGATCCTGCTGCATGGTGATATTAGTGATGTAGAACCTGCTGCATGGTGATATTAGTGATGTAGAACCTGCTGCATGGTGATATTAGTGATGTAGAACCTGCTGCATGGTGATATTAGTGTAGAGATTTAGAACCTGCTGCATGGTGATATTAGTGTAGTGATGTAGAACCTGCTGCATGGTGATATAAGTGATATAGAACCTGCTGCATGGTGATATTAGTGATGTAGAACCTGCTGCATGGTGATATTAGTGTAGTGATGTAGAACCTGCTACATGGTGATATTAGTGATAAAGAACCTGCTGCATGGTGATATTAGTGATGTAGAACATGCTGCATGGTGATATTAGTGTAGTGATGTAGAACCTGCTGCATGGTGATATTAGTGATGTAGAACCTGCTGCATGGTGATATTAGTGTAGTGATGTAGAACCTGCTGCATGGTGATATTAGTGATGTGATGTAGAACCTGCTGCATGGTGATATTAGTGATGTGATGTAGAACCTGCTGCATGGTGATATTAGTGATGTGATGTAGAACCTGCTGCATGGTGATATTAGTGATGTGATGTAGAACCTGCTGCATGGTGATATTAGTGTAGTGATGTAGAACCTGCTGCATGGTGATATTAGTGATGTGATGTAGAACCTGCTGCATGGTGATATTAGTGTAGTGATGTGGAACCTGCTGCATGGTGATATTAGTGATGTGATGTAGAACCTGCTGCATGGTGATATTAGTGATATTTAACCCGCTGCATGGTGATATTAGTGATGTAGAACCTGCTGCATGGTGATATTAGTGATGTGATGTAGAACCTGCTGCATGGTGATATTAGTGATATTTAACCCGCTGCATGGTGATATTAGTGATGTAGAACCTGCTGCATGGTGATATTAGTGATGTAGAACCTGCTGCATGGTGATATTAGTGATGTAGAACCTGCTGCATGGTGATATTAGTGATATTTAACCTGCTGCATGGTGATATTAGTGATGTAGAACCTGCTGCATGGTGATATTAGTGATGTAGAACCTGCTGCATGGTGATATTAGTGATATAGAACCTGCTGCATGGTGATGTTAGTGATGTAGAACCTGCTGCATGGTGATATTAGTGATGTAGAACCTGCTGCATGGTGATATTAGTGATGTAGAACCTGCTGCATGGTGATATTAGTGATGTGATGTAGAACCTGCTGCATGGTGATATTAGTGATATTCAACCCGCTGCATGGTGATATTAGTGATGTAGAACCTGCTGCATGGTGATATTAGTGATGTAGAACCTGCTGCATGGTGATATTAGTGTAGTGATGTAGAACCTGCTGCATGGTGATATTAGTGATGTGATGTAGAACCTGCTGCATGGTGATATTAGTGTAGTGATGTAGAACCTGCTGCATGGTGATATTAGTGTAGTGATGTAGAACCTGCTGCATGGTGATATTAGTGATGTGATGTAGACCTGCTGCATGGTGATATTAGTGATATTTAACCCGCTGCATGGTGATATTAGTGATGTAGAACCTGCTGCATGGTGATATTAGTGATGTAGAACCTGCTGCATGGTGATATTAGTGTAGTGATGTAGAACCTGCTGCATGGTGATATTAGTGTAGTGATGTAGAACCTGCTGCATGGTGATATTAGTGATGTGATGTAGAACCTGCTGCATGGTGATATTAGTGTAGTGATGTAGAACCTGCTGCATGGTGATATTAGTGATGTAGAACCTGCTGCATGGTGATATTAGTGATGTAGAACCTGCTGCATGGTGATATTAGTGTAGAGATGTAGAACCTGCTGCATGGTGATATTAGTGATGTAGAACCTGCTGCATGGTGATATTAGTGATGTAGAACCTGCTGCATGGTGATATTAGTGTAGAGATGTAGAACCTGCTGCATGGTGATATTAGTTTTGTGATGTAGAACCTGCTGCATGGTGATATTAGTGTAGTGATGTAGAACCTGCTACATGGTGATATTAGTGTAGTGATGTAGAACCTGCTGCATGGTGATATTAGTGTAGTGATGTAGAACCTGCTGCATGGTGATATTAGTGTAGTGATGTAGAACCTGCTGCATGGTGATATTAGTGATATGATGTAGAACCTGCTGCATCGTGATATTAGTGATGTGATGTAGAACCTGCTGCATGGTGATATCAGTGATGTAGAACCTGCTGCATGGTGATAATAGTGTAGTGATGTAGAACCTGCTGCATGGTGATATTAGTGATGTAGAACCTGCTGCATGGTGATATTAGTGATGTAGAACCTGCTGCATGGTGATATTAGTGTAGTGATGTAGAACCTGCTGCATGGTGATATTAGTGTAGTGATGTAGAACCTGCTGCATGGTGATATTAGTGTAGTGATGTAGAACCTGCTGCATGGTGATATTAGTGATGTAGAACCTGCTGCATGGTGATATTAGTGATGTAGAACCTGCTGCATGGTGATATTAGTGTAGTGATGTAGAACCTGCTACATGGTGATATTAGTGATGTAGAACCTGCTGCATGGTGATTTTAGTGATGTAGAACCTGCTGCATGGTGATATTAGTGTAGTGATGTAGAACCTGCTGCATGGTGATATTAGTGATGTAGAACCTGCTGCATGGTGATATTAGTGATGTAGAACCTGCTGCATGGTGATATTAGTGATGTGATGTAGAACCTGCTGCATGGTGATAATAGTGTAGTGATGTAGAACCTGCTGCATGGTGATATTAGTGTAGTGATGTAGAACCTGCTGCATGGTGATATTAATGTAGTGATGTAGAACCTGCTGCATGGTGATATTAGTGATGTGATGTAGAACCTGCTGCATGGTGATATTAGTGATGTAGAACCTTCTGCATGGTGATATTAGTGTAGTGATGTAGAACCTGCTGCATGGTGATATTAGTGTAGTGATGTAGAACCTGCTACATGGTGATATTAGTGTAGTGATGTAGAACCTGCTGCATGGTGATATTAGTGTAGTGATGTAGAACCTGCTGCATGGTGATATTAGTGTAGTGATGTAGAACCTGCTGCATGGTGATATTAGCGTAGTGATGTAGAACCTGCTGCATGGTGATATTAGTGTAGTGATGTAGAACCTGCTACATGGTGATATTAGTGATATAGAACCTGCTGCATGGTGATATTAGTGATGTAGAACCTGCTGCATGGTGATATTAGTGTAGTGATGTAGAACCTGCTGCATGGTGATATTAGTGATGTGATGTAGAACCTGCTGCATGGTGATATTAGTGATGTAGATCCTGCTGCATGGTGATATTAGTGATGTGATGTAGAACCTGCTGCATGGTGATATTAGTGATATTTAACCTGCTGCATGGTGATATTAGTGTAGTGATGTAGATCCTGCTGCATGGTGATATTAGTGATGTAGAACCTGCTGCATGGTGATATTAGTGATGTAGAACCTGCTGCATGGTGATATTAGTGATGTAGAACCTGCTGCATGGTGATATTAGTGTAGAGATTTAGAACCTGCTGCATGGTGATATTAGTGTAGTTATGTAGAACCTGCTGCATGGTGATATTAGTGATATAGAACCTGCTGCATGGTGATATTAGTGATGTAGAACATGCTGCATGGTGATATTAGTGTAGTGATGTAGAACCTGCTGCATGGTGATATTAGTGATGTAGAACCTGCTGCATGGTGATATTAGTGTAGTGATGTAGAAACTGCTGCATGGTGATATTAGTGATGTGATGTAGAACCTGCTGCATGGTGATATTAGTGATGTGATGTAGAACCTGCTGCATGGTGATATTAGTGATGTGATGTAGAACCTGCTGCATGGTGATATTAGTGATGTGATGTAGAACCTGCTGCATGGTGATATTAGTGTAGTGATGTAGAACCTGCTGCATGGTGATATTAGTGATGTGATGTAGAACCTGCTGCATGGTGATATTAGTGTAGTGATGTGGAACATGCTGCATGGTGATATTAGTGATGTGATGTAGAACCTGCTGCATGGTGATATTAGTGATATTTAACCCGCTGCATGGTGATATTAGTGATGTAGAACCTGCTACATGGTGATATTAGTGATGTGATGTAGAACCTGCTGCATGGTGATATTAGTGATGTGATGTAGAACTTGCTGCATGGTGATATTAGTGATGTAGAACCTTCTGCATGGTGATATTAGTGTAGTGATGTAGAACCTGCTGCATGGTGATATTAGTGTAGTGATGTAGAACCTGCTACATGGTGATATTAGTGTAGTGATGTAGAACCTGCTGCATGGTGATATTAGTGTAGTGATGTAGAACCTGCTGCATGGTGATATTAGTGTAGTGATGTAGAACCTGCTGCATGGTGATATTAGCGTAGTGATGTAGAACCTGCTGCATGGTGATATTAGTGTAGTGATGTAGAACCTGCTACATGGTGATATTAGTGATATAGAACCTGCTGCATGGTGATATTAGTGATGTAGAACCTGCTGCATGGTGATATTAGTGTAGTGATGTAGAACCTGCTGCATGGTGATATTAGTGATGTGATGTAGAACCTGCTGCATGGTGATATTAGTGATGTAGAACCTGCTGCATGGTGATATTAGTGATGTGATGTAGAACCTGCTGCATGGTGATATTAGTGATATTTAACCTGCTGCATGGTGATATTAGTGTAGTGATGTAGATCCTGCTGCATGGTGATATTAGTGATGTAGAACCTGCTGCATGGTGATATTAGTGATGTAGAACCTGCTGCATGGTGATATTAGTGATGTAGAACCTGCTGCATGGTGATATTAGTGTACAGATTTAGAACCTGCTGCATGGTGATATTAGTGTAGTGATGTAGAACCTGCTGCATGGTGATATTAGTGATATAGAACCTGCTGCATGGTGATATTAGTGATGTAGAGCCTGCTGCATGGTGATATTAGTGTAGTGATGTAGAACCTGCTACATGGTGATATTAGTGATATAGAACCTGCTGCATGGTGATATTAGTGATGTAGAACCTGCTGCATGGTGATATTAGTGTAGTGATGTAGAACCTGCTGCATGGTGATATTAGTGTAGTGATGTAGAACCTGCTGCATGGTGATATTAGCGTAGTGATGTAGAACCTGCTGCATGGTGATATTAGTGTAGTGATGTAGAACCTGCTACATGGTGATATTAGTGATATAGAACCTGCTGCATGGTGATATTAGTGATGTAGAACCTGCTGCATGGTGATATTAGTGTAGTGATGTAGAACCTGCTGCATGGTGATATTAGTGATGTGATGTAGAACCTGCTGCATGGTGATATTAGTGATGTAGAACCTGCTGCATGGTGATATTAGTGATGTGATGTAGAACCTGCTGCATGGTGATATTAGTGATATTTAACCTGCTGCATGGTGATATTAGTGTAGTGATGTAGATCCTGCTGCATGGTGATATTAGTGATGTAGAACCTGCTGCATGGTGATATTAGTGATGTAGAACCTGCTGCATGGTGATATTAGTGATGTAGAACCTGCTGCATGGTGATATTAGTGTACAGATTTAGAACCTGCTGCATGGTGATATTAGTGTAGTGATGTAGAACCTGCTGCATGGTGATATTAGTGATATAGAACCTGCTGCATGGTGATATTAGTGATGTAGAGCCTGCTGCATGGTGATATTAGTGTAGTGATGTAGAACCTGCTACATGGTGATATTAGTGATATAGAACCTGCTGCATGGTGATATTAGTGATGTAGAACATGCTGCATGGTGATATTAGTGTAGTGATGTAGAACCTGCTGCATGGTGATATTAGTGATGTAGAACCTGCTGCATGGTGATATTAGTGTAGTGATGTAGAACCTGCTGCATGGTGATATTAGTGATGTGATGTAGAACCTGCTGCATGGTGATATTAGTGATGTGATGTAGAACCTGCTGCATGGTGATATTAGTGATGTGATGTAGAACCTGCTGCATGGTGATATTAGTGATGTGATGTAGAACCTGCTGCATGGTGATATTAGTGTAGTGATGTAGAACCTGCTGCATGGTGATATTAGTGATGTGATGTAGAACCTGCTGCATGGTGATATTAGTGTAGTGATGTGGAACCTGCTGCATGGTGATATTAGTGATGTGATGTAGAACCTGCTGCATGGTGATATTAGTGATATTTAACCCGCTGCATGGTGATATTAGTGATGTAGAACCTGCTGCATGGTGATATTAGTGATGTGATGTAGAACCTGCTGCATGGTGATATTAGTGATATTTAACCCGCTGCATGGTGATATTAGTGATGTAGAACCTGCTGCATGGTGATATTAGTGATGTAGAACCTGCTGCATGGTGATATTAGTGATGTCGAACCTGCTGCATGGTGATATTAGTGATATTTAACCCGCTGCATGGTGATATTAGTGATGTAGAACCTGCTGCATGGTGATATTAGTGATGTAGAACCTGCTGCATGGTGATATTAGTGATGTAGAACCTGCTGCATGGTGATATTAGTGATGTAGAACCTGCTGCATGGTGATGTTAGTGATGTAGAACCTGCTGCATGGTGATATTAGTGATGTAGAACCTGCTGCATGGTGATATTAGTGATGTGATGTAGAACCTGCTGCATGGTGATATTAGTGATATTCAACCCGCTGCATGGTGATATTAGTGATGTAGAACCTGCTGCATGGTGATATTAGTGATGTAGAACCTGCTGCATGGTGATATTAGTGTAGTGATGTAGAACCTGCTGCATGGTGATATTAGTGTAGTGATGTAGAACCTGCTGCATGGTGATATTAGTGTAGTGATGTAGAACCTGCTGCATGGTGATATTAGTGTAGTGATGTAGAACCTGCTGCATGGTGATATTAGTGATGTGATGTAGAACCTGCTGCATGGTGATATTAGTGATATTTAACCCGCTGCATGGTGATATTAGTGATGTAGAACCTGCTGCATGGTGATATTAGTGATGTAGAACCTGCTGCATGGTGATATTAGTGTAGTGATGTAGAACCTGCTGCATGGTGATATTAGTGTAGTGATGTAGAACCTGCTGCATGGTGATATTAGTGTAGTGATGTAGAACCTGCTGCATGGTGATATTAGTGTAGTGATGTAGAACCTGCTGCATGGTGATATTAGTGATGTGATGTAGAACCTGCTGCATGGTGATATTAGTGTAGTGATGTAGAACCTGCTGCATGGTGATATTAGTGATGTAGAACCTGCTAAATGGTGATATTAGTGATGTAGAACCTGCTGCATGGTGATATTAGTGTAGTGATGTAGAACCTGCTGCATGGTGATATTAGTGATGTAGAACCTGCTGCATGGTGATATTAGTGATGTAGAACCTGCTGCATGGTGATATTAGTGTAGAGATGTAGAACCTGCTGCATGGTGATATTAGTTTTGTGATGTAGAACCTGCTGCATGGTGATATTAGTGTAGTGATGTAGAACCTGCTACATGGTGATATTAGTGTAGTGATGTAGAACCTGCTGCATGGTGATATTAGTGTAGTGATGTAGAACCTGCTGCATGGTGATATTAGTGATGTAGAACCTGCTGCATGGTGATATTAGTGATGTAGAACCTGCTGCATGGTGATATTAGTGTAGTGATGTAGAACCTGCTGCATGGTGATATTAGTGATGTGATGTAGAACCTGCTGCATGGTGATATTAGTGATGTAGAACCTGCTGCATGGTGATATTAGTGTAGTGATGTAGAACCTGCTACATGGTGATATTAGTGATGTAGAACCTGCTGCATGGTGATATTAGTGATGTAGAACCTGCTGCATGGTGATATTAGTGTAGTGATGTAGAACCTGCTGCATGGTGATATTAGTGTAGTGATGTAGAACCTGCTGCATGGTGATATTAGTAATGTAGAACCTGCTGCATGGTGATATTAGTGTAGTGATGTAGAACCTGCTGCATGGTGATATTAGTGTAGTGATGTAGAACCTGCTGCATGGTGATATTAGTGTAGTGATGTAGAACCTGCTGCATGGTGATATTAGTGATGTGATGTAGAACCTGCTGCATCGTGATATTAGTGATGTGATGTAGAACCTGCTGCATGGTGATATCAGTGATGTAGAACCTGCTGCATGGTGATAATAGTGTAGTGATGTAGAACCTGCTGCATGGTGATATTAGTGATGTAGAACCTGCTGCATGGTGATATTAGTGATGTAGAACCTGCTGCATGGTGATATTAGTGTAGTGATGTAGAACCTGCTGCATGGTGATATTAGTGTAGTGATGTAGAACCTGCTGCATGGTGATATTAGTGATGTAGAACCTGCTGCATGGTGATATTAGTGATGTAGAACCTGCTGCATGGTGATATTAGTGTAGTGATGTAGAACCTGCTACATGGTGATATTAGTGATGTAGAACCTGCTGCATGGTGATTTTAGTGATGTAGAACCTGCTGCATGGTGATATTAGTGTAGTGATGTAGAACATGCTGCATGGTGATATTAGTGATGTAGAACCTGCTGCATGGTGATATTAGTGTAGTGATGTAGAACCTGCTGCATGGTGATATTAGTGATGTAGAACCTGCTGCATGGTGATATTAGTGTAGTGATGTAGAACCTGCTGCATGGTGATATTAGTGATGTAGAACCTGCTGCATGGTGATATTAGTGATGTAGAACCTGCTGCATGGTGATATTAGTGTAGTTATGTAGAACCTGCTACATGGTGATATTAGTGATGTAGAACCTGCTGCATGGTGATATTAGTGATGTAGAACCTGCTCTATGGTGATTTTAGTGATGTAGAACCTGCTGCATGGTGATATTAGTGTAGTGATGTAGAACCTGCTGCATGGTGATATTAGTGATGTAGAACCTGCTGCAATGATATATTAGTGTAGTGATGTAGAACCTGCTGCATGGTGATATTAGTGATGTGATGTAGAACCCGCTGCATGGTGATATTAGTGATGTAGAACCTGCTGCATGGTGATATTAGTGTAGTGATGTAGAACCTGCTGCATGGTGATATTAGTGTAGTGATGTAGAACCTGCTGCATGGTGATATTAGTGATATAGAACCTGCTGCATGGTGTTATTAGTGATGTAGAACCTGCTGCATGGTGATATTAGTTATGTAGAACCTGCTGCATGGTGATATTAGTGATGTAGAACCTGCTGCATGATGATATTAGTGTAGTGATGTAGAACCTGCTGCATGGTGATATTAGTGGAGTTATGTAGAACCTGCTACATGGTGATATTAGTGTAGTGATGTAGAACCTGCTACATGGTGATATTAGTGATGTAGAACCTGCTGCATGGTGATATTAGTGTAGTGATGTAGAACCTGCTGCATGGTGATATTAGTGTAGTGATGTAGAACCTGCTGCATGGTGATATTAGTGATGTGATGTAGAACCTGCTGCATGGTGATATTAGTGATGTAGAACCTTCTGCATGGTGATATTAGTGTAGTGATGTAGAACCTGCTGCATGGTTATATTAGTGTATTGATGTAGAACCTGCTGCATGGTGATATTAGTGTAGTGATGTAGAACCTGCTGCATGGTGATATTAGTGTAGTGTTGTAGAACCTGCTGCATGGTGATATTAGCATAGTGATGTAGAACCTGCTGCATGGTGATATTAGTGTAGTGATGTAGAACCTGCTACATGGTGATATTAGTGATATAGAACCTGCTGCATGGTGATATTAGTGATGTAGAACCTGCTGCATGGTGATATTAGTGTAGTGATGTAGAACCTGCTGCATGGTGATATTAGTGTAGTGATGTAGAACCTGCTACATGGTGATATTAGTGATGTAGAACCTGCTGCATGGTGATATTAGTGATGTAGAACCTGCTGCATGGTTATA
This sequence comes from Coregonus ussuriensis, assembly GCA_031479575.1. NCBI lineage: Eukaryota > Metazoa > Chordata > Actinopteri > Salmoniformes > Salmonidae > Coregonus > Coregonus ussuriensis. The sequence goes on from CM062510.1 coordinate 20,949,027, forward strand.
TTAGTGTAGTGATGTAGAACCAGCTACATGGTGATATTAGTGATTTAGAACCTGCTGCATGGTGATATTAGTGATGTAGAACCTGCTGCATGGTGATATTAGTGTAGTGATGTGGAACCTGCTGCATGGTGATATTAGTGTAGTGATGTAGAACCTGCTACATGGTGAATTTAGTGATGTAGAACCTGCTGCATGGTGATATTAGTGATGTAGAACCTGCTGCATGTTGATATTAGTGATGTAGAACCTGCTGCATGGTGATATTAGTGTAGTGATGTAGAACTTGCTGCATGGTGATATTAGTGATGTAGAACCTGCTGCATGGTGATATTAGTGTAGTGATGTAGAACCTGCTGCATGGTGATATTAGTGTAGTGATGTAGAACCTGCTACATGGTGATATTAGTGTAGTGATGTAGAACCTGTTACATGGTGATATTAGTGATATAGAACCTGCTGCATGGTGATATTAGTGATTTAGAACCTGCTGCATGGTGATATTAGTGATGTAGAACCTGCTGCATGGTGATATTAGTGATGTAGAACCTGCTGCATGGTGATATTAGTGTAGTGATGTAGAACCTGCTTTATGGTGATATTAGTGATGTGATGTAGAACCTGCTGCATGGTGATATTAGTGTAGTGATGTAGAACCTGCTACATGGTGATATTAGTGATATAGAACCTGCTGCATGGTGATATTAGTGTAGTGATGTAGAACCTGCTGCATGGTGATATTAGTGATGTAGAACCTGCTGCATGGTGATATTAGTGTAGTGATGTAGAACCTGCTGCATGGTGATATTAGTGATGTAGAACCTGCTGCATGGTGATATTAGTGATGTAGAACCTGCTGCATGGTGATATTAGTGTAGTGATGTAGAACCTGCTACATGGTGATATTAGTATTATAGAACCTGCTGCATGGTGATATTAGTGATGTAGAACCTGCTGCATGGTGATATTAGTGATGTGATGTAGAACCTGCTGCATGGTGATAATAGTGTAGTGATGTAGAACCTGCTGCATGGTGATATTAGTGTAGTGATGTAGAACCTGCTGCATGGTGATATTAGTGTAGTGATGTAGAACCTGCTGCATGGTGATATTAGTGATGTGATGTAGAACCTGCTGCATGGTGATATTAGTGATGTAGAACCTTCTGCATGGTGATATTAGTGTAGTGATGTAGAACCTGCTGCATGGTTATATTAGTGTAGTGATGTAGAACCTGCTACATGGTGATATTAGTGTAGTGATATAGAACCTGCTGCATGGTGATATTAGTGTAGTGATGTAGAACCTGCTGCATGGTGATATTAGTGTAGTGATGTAGAACCTGCTGCATGGTGATATTAGCGCAGTGATGTAGAACCTGCTGCATGGTGATATTAGTGTAGTGATGTAGAACCTGCTACATGGTGATATTAGTGATATAGAACCTGCTGCATGGTGATATTAGTGATGTGATGTAGAACCTGCTGCATGGTGATATTAGTGATGTAGAACCTGCTGCATGGTGATATTAGTGATGTGATGTAGAACCTGCTGCATGGTGATATTAGTGTAGTGATGTAGAACCTGCTGCATGGTGATATTAGTGATGTAGAACCTGCTGCATGGTAATATTAGTGATGTAGAACCTGCTGCATGGTGATATTAGTGATGTAGAACCTGCTGCATGGTGATATTAGTGTAGAGATTTAGAACCTGCTGCATGGTGATATTAGTGTAGTGATGTAGAACCTGCTGCATGGTGATATTAGTGATATAGAACCTGCTGCATGGTGATATTAGTGATGTAGAACCTGCTGCATGGTGATATTAGTGATGTGATGTAGAACCTGCTGCATGGTGATATTAGTGATGTGATGTAGAACCTGCTGCATGGTGATATTAGTGATGTGATATAGAACCTGCTGCATGGTGATATTAGTGATGTGATGTAGAACCTGCTGCATGGTGATATTAGTGTAGTGATGTAGAACCTGCTGCATGGTGATATTAGTGATGTGATGTAGAACCTGCTGCATGGTGATATTAGTGTAGTGATGTGGAACCTGCTGCATGGTGATATTAGTGATGTGATGTAGAACCTGCTGCATGGTGATATTAGTGATATTTAACCCGCTGCATGGTGATATTAGTGATGTAGAACCTGCTGCATGGTGATATTAGTGATGTGATGTAGAACCTGCTGCATGGTGATATTAGTGATATTTAACCCGCTGCATGGTGATATTAGTGATGTAGAACCTGCTGCATGGTGATATTAGTGATGTAGAACCTGCTGCATGGTGATATTAGTGATGTAGAACCTGCTGCATGGTGATATTAGTGATATTTAACCCGCTGCATGGTGATATTAGTGATGTAGAACCTGCTGCATGGTGATATTAGTGATGTAGAACCTGCTGCATGGTGATATTAGTGATGTAGAACCTGCTGCATGGTGATGTTAGTGATGTAGAACCTGCTGCATGGTGATATTAGTGATGTAGAACCTGCTGCATGGTGATATTAGTGATGTGATGTAGAACCTGCTGCATGGTGATATTAGTGATATTCAACCCGCTGCATGGTGATATTAGTGATGTAGAACCTGCTGCATGGTGATATTAGTGATGTAGAACCTGCTGCATGGTGATATTAGTGTAGTGATGTAGAACCTGCTGCATGGTGATATTAGTGTAGTGATGTAGAACCTGCTGCATGGTGATATTAGTTATGTGATGTAGAACCTGCTGCATGGTGATATTAGTGATATTTAACCCGCTGCATGGTGATATTAGTGATGTAGAACCTGCTGCATGGTGATATTAGTGATGTAGAACCTGCTGCATGGTGATATTAGTGTAGTGATGTAGAACCTGCTGCATGGTGATATTAGTGTAGTGATGTAGAACCTGCTGCATGGTGATATTAGTGTAGTGATGTAGAACCTGCTGCATGGTGATATTAGTGTAGTGATGTAGAACCTGCTGCATGGTGATATTAGTGATGTGATGTAGAACCTGCTGCATGGTGATATTAGTGTAGTGATGTAGAACCTGCTGCATGGTGATATTAGTGATGTAGAACCTGCTGCATGGTGATATTAGTGAGGTAGAACCTGCTGCATGGTGATATTAGTGTAGAGATGTAGAACCTGCTGCATGGTGATATTAGTGATGTAGAACCTGCTGCATGGTGATATTAGTGATGTAGAACCTGCTGCATGGTGATATTAGTGTATAGAGATGTAAAACCTGCTGCATGGTGATATTAGTTTTGTGATGTGGAACCTGCTGCATGGTGATATTAGTGTAGTGATGTAGAACCTGCTACATGGTGATATTAGTGTAGTGATGTAGAACCTGCTGCATGGTGATATTAGTGTAGTGATGTAGAACCTGCTGCATGGTGATATTAGTGATGTAGAACCTGCTGCATGGTGATATTAGTGATGTAGAACCTGCTGCATGGTGATATTAGTGTAGTGATGTAGAACCTGCTGCATGGTGATATTAGTGATGTGATGTAGAACCTGCTGCATGGTGATATTAGTGATGTAGAACCTGCTGCATGGTGATATTAGTGTAGTGATGTAGAACCTGCTACATGGTGATATTAGTGATGTAGAACCTGCTGCATGGTGATATTAGTGATGTAGAACCTGCTGCATGGTGATATTAGTGTAGTGATGTAGAACCTGCTGCATGGTGATATTAGTGTAGTGATGTAGAACCTGCTGCATGGTGATATTAGTGATGTAGAACCTGCTGCATGGTGATATTAGTGTAGTGATGTAGAACCTGCTGCATGGTGATATTAGTGTAGTGATGTAGAACCTGCTGCATGGTGATATTAGTGTAGTGATGTAGAACCTGCTGCATGGTGATATTAGTGATGTGATGTAGAACCTGCTGCATCGTGATATTAGTGATGTGATGTAGAACCTGCTGCATGGTGATATTAGTGATGTAGAACCTGCTGCATGGTGATAATAGTGTAGTGATGTAGAACCTGCTGCATGGTGATATTAGTGATGTAGAACCTGCTGCATGGTGATAATAGTGTAGTGATGTAGAACCTGCTGCATGGTGATATTAGTGATGTAGAACCTGCTGCATGGTGATATTAGTGATGTAGAACCTGCTGCATGGTGATATTAGTGATGTAGAACCTGCTGCATGGTTATATTAGTGTAGTGATGTAGAACCTGCTGCATGGTGATATTAGTGATATAGAACCTGCTGCATGGTGATATTAGTGATGTAGAACTTGCTGCATGGTGATATTAGTGATGTAGAACCTGCTGCATGGTGATATTAGTGATATAGAACCTGCTGCATGGTGATATTAGTGATGTAGAACCTGCTGCATGGTGATATTAGTGTAGTGATGTAGAAATAAAAGTGTTATAATAATGGTATCCTCTTTGAGCCAAAGCCCACAAACAATTTCCATTAATTTCACTTTTTATTTTGCTTCGGAGAGTTAGCGTTTGGCAATTTGTCAAATTTGGGAGCTCTGAAAGGATTTGCATGGAGACATCAACTTTACCGGCGGTGAGTGAGAGGATTTGCAAAATTGTTTTGAAACGATGCCAAGTCAGACCCTCCAGCTTTACTTCTCTGCTTACCTTTAAAGGGACAACTGGGATATTCACAGATGTTTTGTTGTTTTTCTAATTACGGAGTGTTAAGATGAACTCTCTCTGACCCTCCCTCCTTCTCTCCTCTCTCTGACCCTCCCTCCTTCTCTCCTCTCTGACCCTCCCTCCTTCTCTCCTACCTCTGAAACCTCCCTCCTTCTCTCCTCTCTCTTACCCTCCCTCCTTCTCTCCTCTCTCTGACCCTCCCTCCTTCTCTCCTCTCTCTGACCCTCCCTCCTTCTCTCCTCTCTCTGACCCTCCCTCCTTCTCTCCTCTCTGTCCCTCCCTCCTTCTCTCCTCTCTCTTACCCTCCCTCCTTCTCTCCTCTCTCTGACCCTCCCTCCTTCTCTCCTCTCTCTGACCCTCCCTCCTTCTCTCCTCTCTCTGACCCTCCCTCCTTCTCTCCTCCCTCTGGCCCTCCCTCCTTCTCTCCTCTCTCTGATCCTCCCTCCTTCTCTCCTCTCCCTGTCCCTCCCTCCTTCTCTCCTCTCTGACCCTCCCTTCTTCTCTCCTCCCTCTGACCCTCCCTCCTTCTCTCGTCTCTCTGACCCTCCCTCCTTCTCTCCTCTCTCTGTCCCTCCCTCCTTCTCTCCTCTCTGACCCTCCCTCCTTCTCTCCTCTCTCTGACCCTCCCTCCTTCTCTCCTCTCTCTGACCCTCCCTCCTTCTCTCCTCCTCTCTGACCCTCCCTCCTTCTCTCCTCCCTCTGACCCTCCCTCCTTCTCTCCTCTCTCTGACCCTCCCTCCTTCTCTCCTCCCTCTGACCCTCCCTCCTTCTCTCCTCTCTGACCCTCCCTCCTTCTCTCCTCCCTCTGACCCTCCCTCCTTCTCTCCTCTCTCTGACCCTCCCTCCTTCTCTCCTCCCTCTGTCCCTCCCTCCTTCTCTCCTCTCTCTGACCCTCCCTCCTTCTCTCCTCTCTCTGACCCTCCCTCCTTCTCTCCTCCTCTCTGACCCTCCCTCCTTCTCTCCTCTCTGACCCTCCCTCCTTCTCTCCTTCTCTCCTCCCTCTGACCCTCCCTCCTTCTCTCCTCCCTCTGTCCCTCCCTCCTTCTCTCCTCCCTCTGACCCTCCCTCCTTCTCTCCTCCCTCTGACCCTCCCTCCTTCTCTCCTCTCTCTGACCCTCCCTCCTTCTCTCCTCTCTGACCCTCCTCTCTCTCTCTCCTACCTCTGAAACCTCCCTCCTTCTCTCCTCTCTCTTACCCTCCCTCCTTCTCTCCTCTCTCTGACCCTCCCTCCTTCTCTCCTCTCTCTGACCCTCCCTCCTTCTCTCCTCTCTCTGACCCTCCCTCCTTCTCTCCTCCTCTCTGACCCTCCCTCCTTCTCTCCTCCCTCTGACCCTCCCTCCTTCTCTCCTCCCTCTGACCCTCCCTCCTTCTCTCCTCCCTCTGACCCTCCCTCCTTCTCTCCTCTCTGACCCTCCCTCCTTCTCTCCTCCCTCTGACCCTCCCTCCTTCTCTCCTCTCTCTGACCCTCCCTCCTTCTCTCCTCCCTCTGTCCCTCCCTCCTTCTCTCCTCTCTCTGACCCTCCCTCCTTCTCTCCTCTCTCTGACCCTCCCTCCTTCTCTCCTCCCTCTGACCCTCCCTCCTTCTCTCCTCTCTGACCCTCCCTCCTTCTCTCCTTCTCTCCTCCCTCTGACCCTCCCTCCTTCTCTCCTCTCTGACCCTCCCTCCTTCTCTCCTTCTCTCCTCCCTCTGACCCTCCCTCCTTCTCTCCTCTCTCTGACCCTCCCTCCTTCTCTCCTCTCTGACCCTCCCTCCTTCTCTCCTACCTCTGAAACCTCCCTCCTTCTCTCCTCTCTCTTACCCTCCCTCCTTCTCTCCTCTCTCTGACCCTCCCTCCTTCTCTCCTCTCTCTGACCCTCCCTCCTTCTCTCCTCTCTCTTACCCTCCCTCCTTCTCTCCTCCCTCTGGCCCTCCCTCCTTCTCTCCTCTCTCTGACCCTCCCTCCTTCTCTCCTCTCTGACCCTCCCTCCTTCTCTCCTACCTCTGAAACCTCCCTCCTTCTCTCCTCTCTCTTACCCTCCCTCCTTCTCTCCTCTCTCTGACCCTCCCTCCTTCTCTCCTCTCTCTGACCCTCCCTCCTTCTCTCCTCTCTCTGACCCTCCCTCCTTCTCTCCTCCCTCTGGCCCTCCCTCCTTCTCTCCTCTCTCTGATCCTCCCTCCTTCTCTCCTCTCCCTGTCCCTCCCTCCTTCTCTCCTCTCTGACCCTCCCTCCTTCTCTCCTCCCTCTGACCCTCCCTCCTTCTCTCCTCCCTCTGACCCTCCCTCCTTCTCTCCTTCCTCTGACCCTCCCTCCTTCTCTCCTCTCTCTGTCCCTCCCTCCTTCTCTCCTCTCTCTGACCCTCCCTCCTTCTCTCCTCTCTGACCCTCCCTCCTTCTCTCCTCCCTCTGTCCCTCCCTCCTTCTCTCCTCTCTGACCCTCCCTCCTTCTCTCCTCTCTGACCCTCCCTCCTTCTCTCCTTCTCTGACCCTCCCTCCTTCTCTCCTCTCTCTGTCCCTCCCTCCTTCTCTCCTCTCTGACCCTCCCTCCTTCTCTCCTCTCTCTTACCCTCCCTCCTTCTCTCCTCTCTGTCCCTCCCTCCTTCTCTCCTCTCTCTGTCCCTCCCTCCTTCTCTCCTCTCGCTGACCCTCCCTCCTTCTCTCCTCTCTCTGACCCTCCCTCCTTCTCTCCTCTCTCTGACCCTCCCTCCTTCTCTCCTCTCTCTGACCCTCCCTCCTTCTCTCCTCTCTCTGACCCTCCCTCCTTCTCTCCTCCCTCTGACCCTCCCTCCTTCTCTCCTCCCTCTGACCCTCCCTCCTTCTCTCCTCTCTCTGACCCTCCCTCCTTCTCTCCTCCCTCTGACCCTCCCTCCTTCTCTCCTCTCTCTGACCCTCCCTCCTTCTCTCCTCCCTCTGACCCTCCCTCCTTCTCTCCTCTCTCTGACCCTCCCTCCTTCTCTCCTCTCTCTGACCCTCCCTCCTTCTCTCCTCCCTCTGATCCTCCCTCCTTCTCTCCTCCCTCTGTCCCTCCCTCCTTCTCTCCTCCCTCTGATCCTCCCTCCTTCTCTCCTCTCTCTGTCCCTCCCTCCTTCTCTCCTCCCTCTGACCCTCCCTCCTTCTCTCCTCTCTCTGACCCTCCCTCCTTCTCTCCTCTCTCTGACCCTCCCTCCTTCTCTCCTCTCTGACCCTCCCTCCTTCTCTCCTCCCTCTGACCCTCCCTCCTTCTCTCCTCCCTCTGATCCTCCCTCCTTCTCTCCTCCCTCTGACCCTCC
>CM062510.1:20966914-20979414 GCA_031479575.1 Coregonus ussuriensis
TATGGATCCCCATTAGTTCCTGCCAAGGCAGCAGCTACTCTTCCTGGGGTTTATTATGGATCCTCATTAGTTCCTGCCAAGGCAGCATCTACTCTTCCAGCAAAACATGAAGGCAGTTATATACAATTTAAAATATTACATGCCATTACATTTCATAACACTTTACCCAATACATTTAGTGTGTTCCCTCAGGCCACTACTCCACTATCACATATTTACAATACAACATCCATGTGTACGTGTGTGTAGAGTGTGTGTCTTATCATGTGTCTGTGTGTCATGGCGTCCATCCAACAGATGCAGCTGGCGGTGACACAGGTGTCCTCATGGGACGGACCATCAGTACCTGGTGGACTGAGGCCAGTTTTCCTGACTGGGGTAGAACGCATTGAAAACCAGGCTATGGGTAGCGCCTCCACCCAGGTAAGTCCTGTTTGAGCAGACATGTTTTTCTTTTTTTTTCTTTCTTTCAGAACGCCATCGTAGCGTTCTACAAGTCCGGAACTTTCCCGGGTGAAACGGTACATGCACATTTCTCTTAACTTGCATCATGTCACACAGTTCTTTCATTATCTTCAAGGTGAAACGTGTCCCCCCTATCACTATCTAGACTTTGTGGTACACCGAATCGTGGAACAATATCATGTAACAGTCTTTGCTTCCTCATTAGATGTGGGGAACGCTTCAATCCATTTGGAGTAGCTTTTCAACCATTACCAACATATATGTTTTTCTTCTACATGCAGGCATGTGAACCAAAAAATCAATTAGCATATTTACGAAAGGGCCCCAGGGGACTGGTAGGCTTGACAAAGAGGTCGATTCTTGCTTTCCTGCGTTGTGTTCTTGACAAATTAGACATTGGGAACAGATTTGTGCGGCGAACGTAGTAAATTTGGGTGCGTACCTTTTCTTCTTTCCTACCAGCACTTAACATTCCCCCTTTGGACACATGACTCACACTGTGATTCATGCGTCCAGAAAAACAACAACACTGCCGGTCAAATCAAATAAAAAGAAATCGGAATAAGAAATACAATTTGAATTACAACCCTTGATAACTCCATAAGGAAATAATTGTATCCTATTGGGGAATTCAAGGAACCTTTGTGCTTTCTTCACAGTTCAGGGGCAGCACTCTGTCTCCCTCCTTCCCACCCGTCCGAATCAGAATCACAACTACGAAGGTAAATTATAAAGGATAAGAAAGAAAAAAATTCAGTGATTTAAATATAATATGTAAACGCTGATAATTATGAAGTGTATTGTTGTTGATACCAATCTCACCAGAGTTGTATTTATTTTTCAACCAATGTCACTGATCTTTCTAGCAAGGGTGATCCGGCCTCACCAGAAAGTCAGAACAGAGGTCAAAACCATTAAATGAGTCTGTTCTGCCCCCTGTCTTTCCCTGTCCTCCTGACTCATTGTTTTAAAACATGTCAAACATTTTCTATAGCAGGTTTACATTGGGGTTTTCACAGTGGTGGAAAAAGTACCCAATTGTCATACTTGAGTAAAAGTAAAGATACCTTAATGGAAATGACTAAAATGTAATGTAAATGTAAAATTACTAAAGTAAAAGTGAAAGTCACCCAGTAAAATCCTACTTGAGTAAAAGTCTAAAAGTATTTGGTTTTAAATATATTTAAGTATCAGAATTACATGTAATTGCAAAAATATACTTAAGTATCAAAAGTAAAAGTACAAGTATAGATCATTTCAAATTCCTTAAATTAAGCAAAATAGACGGCACAATTTTCTAGTTTTTTAAAATGTACGGATAGCCAGGGGCACACTCCAACACTCAGACATAATTTGCGAACGAAGCATTTGTGTTTAGTGTGTCCTCCAGATCAGAGGCAGTAGGGATGACCAGGGATGTTCTCTTGATAAGTGCATGAATTGGACCATTTTCCTGCCCTGCTAAGCATTTTTGGGTGTCAGGGAAAATGTATGGAGTAAAAAGTACATAGTTTTGTTTAGGAATGGAGTGAAGTAAAAGTAAAAGTTGTCAAAAAATATAAACAGTAAAGTACAGATGCCCCCCCCCCCCCCCAAAAAAAAACCCAGACTTAAGTAGTACTTTAAAGTATGTTTACTGAAGTATTTTACACCACTGGTTTTTCAGTACATTTCTCATCAGGAGAACTCACATGTTCAGACAGTAGACTCTTCAGTAAATGTCATCTGTGTGCCCTTTGTGTATCCTTTCTAACAGTGAAGAGCCTACTGAAACCAAAACAATTAAAAAAAAAAAAACACAATAAATCAGACACGGTATTAACACCACTAACACATATTCACACGTATAGACGGTCGGGGTGTGTGTGTGTGTATGCAGGTGTGTGTGGTAAAACGTAGGGCAAAAACAAACAAATGGCCTAAATTTGGGATCTCCCTTAACAGCCGAATCCGGATACCTTTATACTTTATAGTACTGCAGAGTCCCTCTAACTGCTCTCCCAAGGCACCTGCCTCAGGAAGCATTTCAAAGGGAGAGATAGAGAATCATTGTTAAACTCATCAGAAAACTTGGTAGTGGACATTCCATCCGTCCTAGAAGAGAAAATCAACATGTGCTTAGTTTTCACTATGCTACATCTTAATCAGTCCTAAGAATTCTCAATCTTAATCAGTCCTAAGAATACAATATTCAGTACTACTATAGGTACCATCCTCCCTTTTTCAATCAAGCTTACCGCATTTTGGGCAGGAAGCCTTGATAAAACCATGCGTATACATAACCGTACTGGATAACCATCAGGTGATACAGGGTCCCATTAAGTGGAATAGACACCTTCTAAAGGAAACAATCCCAGAGCTCCTATCTTGTAATCGTATCATCTAGACCTGGTGCCTTGACGTATGGCTTGTGTTCTGTACTTTCTGTCCCTGGGACATCAACTAGTCAAAATATGAAACCTGTTGTTTAATAAATCTGCTAGGGCCTTCAAAAAGTCAGTGCTGGCTTATCAGCGCTTTAATTTATTTGTTTCACAGCCCTGGTACTAAAAAACATTTATTTGGATCGACTTCAATTTTGGACAGTGTTCCATGTAATGGAAACAGATTATTGTAATAGATTACATTACCGTCTTACTTAAATCACTGATGTTATTCACATTGGAAATAATAATAGGAAATTGTTATTCATACCGCTGTTCCAAATTTTCCCACTGTTTTCCTTACTGCCTGAATTCAGTGAGTACTAATTACTTTCACTGGCTGCTTATCTATGGGTCCACAGGAAGCTTATCTTTAACCCAAAATACCAGATTGCCAGCCTCTAATTTAACATTAGTCCCAAGGCTCAATCCCTCTGTTCGTCTTGTGACCTTGTATTGAAACCTTAGCTTCTTCAAATTACTAAAATGTTGCATTATTAGAGTGTTATCTGTAAGCCACTAATAACATACAGTGTATTCAAAAAGTATTCAGACCCCTTCACCTTTTCCACATTCTGTTACGTTACAGCCTTATTCTAAAATGGATTCAATAGTTTTTTTCCCCCCTCATCAATCTACCACAATACCCCATAATGACACAATGAAAACAGGTTTTATTATTTTTTGCAAATGTATTACAAGAAAAACAAAAAAACACAGTTTGCTATGAGACTCGAAATTGAGCTCAGGTGCATCCTGTTTCCATTGATCATCCATGAGATGTTTCTACATCTTGATTGGAGTCCACCTGTGGTAAATTCAATTGATTGGACATGATTTGGAAAGGCACACACCTGTCTATATAAGGTCCCACAGTTGACAGTGCATGTCAGAGCAAAAACCAAGCCATGACGTGGAAGGAATTGTCCGTTACATGACAGCCTGCTTGGAGTTTGCCAAAAGGCACCTAATGACTCTCAGAGCATGACAAACAAGATTCTCTGGTCTGATGAAACCAAGATTGAACTCTTTGGCCTGAATGCCAGGCGTTATGTCTGGAGGAAACCTGGCACCATCCCTATGGTGAAGCATGGTGGTGGCAGCATCATGCTGTGGGGATGTTTTTCAGCAGCAGGGACTGGGAGACTAGTCAGGATTGAGGGAAATATTAACAGAGATATCCTTGGTGAAAACCTGCTCCAGAGCGCTCAGGACCTCAGACTGGGGGCGAAGGTTCACCTTCCAACAGGACAACGGCCCTAAGCACACAGCCAAGACAATGCAGTAGTGGCTTCGGGACAAGTCTCTGAATGTTCTTGAGTGGCCCAGCCAGAGCCCGGACTTGAACCCAATCGAACATCTCTGGAGAGACCTGAAAATAGCTGTGCAGCGAAGCTCCCCATCCAACCTGACAGAGCTTGAGAGGATATTCAGAGAATAATATGAGAAACTCCCCAAATACAGGTGTGCTAAGCTTGTAGCGTCATACCCAAGTAGACTCGAGGCTGTAATCGCTGCCAAAGGCGCTTCAACAAAGTACCGAGTAAAGGGTCTGAACACTTAAACCTGTTTTTGCTTTGTCATTATGGGGTGTTGTGTGTAGATGGGGTGTTTTGTATTTATTGAATCCATTTTAGAATAAGGCTTTAACGAAACAAAATGTGGGAAAAGTGAAGGGGTCTGAATACTTTCCGAATGCACTGTATATACTGACCCAACAGTATTTTCACGTGATCGTAGGAAAACCAATCCTTACTCTTAGTGACACCCCTGTGCTCCCATTGATCAATGTTAACCAGACAGATTCAATATTTTAGGAAAATAGTTCTGCCCAATTGAACCCCAGCATTTTGTTTTTGAGAAGGACAAGAGAAGAACAAGAGATCTTTCACCATTAAGGCTCGCCTGGAAAACAGACAGTCCCTCACAGAGATGTTTAAGTAATGTCTCTTACCCTCTTAATTGTGGCCAGAGGGATGTCTGGGTCCATGCTGAGCGAAACAAGTCAAAAAGTCAGGTTGCTCTCATCCGGGTCACAGCCCCAGATGTTGTGGAAAATTAGATCCAAAGATTAAGGCAAAGACTATTTAATTGTATAATAGGAAAATATTTAATCAAGCAGCTGCAGGGGAGATCTATCTCTTCCCAGGGAAGTCCCTTATATAGTGAGAGGTGATAATACAATCATATTGTTACAGCTCACCCCAAATTCTGCCACCACAGGGCAAAGAGAAAAATGTACAGTTCTATTGCTAATTTCATGCTATTCTACACATTTAACAATGAGGCTGAGAGAATTTAGCATTTTAGAAGCTAATTTCCTGCAATTCTACACATATTGCCATGGGGCAGAGAGAAAAAATTGAAATTGTATAGCTACTGTTATGCTATTCTACATATTTTGCAATGACGCCTCCAGGGACCCCAACCCCTGGTACGACTGGGCCCCAACTCCTGGTACGACTGGACCCCAACCCCTGGTACGACTGGGCCCCAACTCCTGGTACGACTGGGCCCCAACTCCTGGTACGACTGGACCCCAACCCCTGGTACGACTGGGACCCAACCCCTGGTACGACTGGGCCCAACCCCTGGCACGACTGGGCCCAACCCCTGGTACGGTAAGTCTACTTCTGTTACAAGCCCCCATAGTCTAGTCACTGTCTATAAGTCTACTTCTGTTACAAGCCCCCATAGTCTAGTCACTGTCTATAAGTCTACTTCTGTTACAAGCCCCCATGGTTTCTCCCTCTCTCTGTATCCGCCCTCTCTCTCTCCCCATACCTTCCCCTTCCCTCCCATCTCTCTCTCCCCCTACCTCTCCCTTCCCTCCCATCTCTCTCTCCCCCTCTCTCTCTCTCTCTGTCGTGACTGTCATACCATAGCAGTGTTTGCAGGTTGTTTCTGCGTCATCATTGTTGTGGCTGCAGAGAGACTGAAGAGAAAGACATGGATAAGAATGTAATTAAACGTTGCTTTTCTCTCTCTCTCTCTCTCTCTCTCCCTGCCCTCTCTCTCTCCCTGCCCTCTCTCTCTCTCTCTCTCTCTCTCTCTCTCTTCCTGTCCCCCCCCTCTCTCTCTCTCTCTCTCTCTTCCTGTCCCCCTCTCTCTCTCTCTCTCTGTCTCTCTCTCTCTCTCTCTCTCTCTCTCTCTCTCTCTCTCTCTCTCTCTCTCTCTCTCTCTCTCTCTCTCTCTCTCTCTCTTCCTGTCCCCCCCCCCTCTCTCTCTCTCTCTCTCTCTCTCTCTCTCTCTCTCTCTCTCTCTCTCTCTCTCTCTCTCTCTCTCTCTCTCTCTCTCTCCCCCTCTCTCTTTCTCTCTCTCTCTCTCTCCCTCCTCTCTCTCTCTCTCTCTCTCCCCCCCCCTCTCTCTCTCTCTCTCTCTCTCTCTCTCTCTCCCCCCCCTCTCTCTTTCTCTCTCTGTCTCTGTCTCTCTGATCATCACTGTGAACCAGAAGTCTCTACCAGTGGATGTTCCATCTCAGCTACAGTAGGTATCTCTCTATAAAACATGAGACAGTCTTGTTCCTACTATGTTAGTCTGCCCACACACAGCCTGTCTTAGTTTGACACATCTCCTCTTCCTGTGGTCGTCCTCTCCACTCCCTGTGGAATGAACCACAACAAGACCACACTATAGACGCTCTTCTTCTTCTTCCTCACCTTCATCATCACCATCACCATCATCACTTGGTTGTCTGGAGTCTATAGGAAAAGTGGGACTTGATTCACCCCAAGACAGGCCCATGGTCTTCAGTTCTCCTTCTACTGTGTTCTCCCCTTGTGGTTGTGCCCACTGAAAGGCAGGCTTCTTGTCTATGGCTGGTTAGTACATTACCTTCTTGTCTATGGCTGGTTAGAACATGACCTTCTTGTCTATGGCTGGTTAGAACATGACCTTCTTGTCTATGGCTGGTTAGTACATGACCTTCTTAGCTATGGCTGGTTATTACATGACCTTCTTGTCTATGGCTGGTTAGTACATTACCTTCTTGTCTATGGCTGGTTAATACATTACCTTCTTGTCTATGGCTGGTTAGTACATGACCTTCTTGGCTATGGCTGGTTAGTACATGACCTTCTTGGCTATGGCTGGTTAGTACATGACCTTCTTGGCTATGGCTGGTTATTACATGACCTTCTTGTCTATGGCTGGTTAGAACATGACCTTCTTGTCTATGGCTGGTTAGTACATGACCTTCTTAGCTATGGCTGGTTATTACATGACCTTCTTGTCTATGGCTGGTTAGTACATTACCTTCTTGTCTATGGCTGGTTAGTACATTACCTTCTTGTCTATGGCTGGTTAGAACATGACCTTCTTGTCTATGGCTGGTTAGAACATGACCTTCTTGTCTATGGCTGGTTAGTACATGACCTTCTTAGCTATGGCTGGTTATTACATGACCTTCTTGTCTATGGCTGGTTAGTACATTACCTTCTTGTCTATGGCTGGTTAATACATTACCTTCTTGTCTATGGCTGGTTAGTACATGACCTTCTTGGCTATGGCTGGTTAGTACATGACCTTCTTGGCTATGGCTGGTTATTACATTACCTTGTTGTGTATGGCTGGTTAGAACATGACCTAGATAGTTTTAGGTGTTGAGAAATGCCTCTCAGTTTTCCCTCCAGTCAGTGAAAAACTGGGACCAGAAATCAGTCCTGGTATTTGTTCTTTGTTCAAACATTGCCCTTTTTTTTGGACCGGCCCACTGGGCTAAAGATGGACCAGCTTAGCTGGAATTTCACCGAACTGCCCTATAGCCAGTCCATTTCTGCCCCTGCCTTTGTCCACCAAAGACAGTCTTATTGTTCCATGTTCAGTCCAGGGTCTACATGAGAAGTCTGATGGTCCCCTGCAGTTCTCTCAGCTTCACCCCAAGTGAAGCCGATATTCCTATGTGTGTGTGTGTGTTTGTGTGTGTGTGTGTGTGTGTGTGTGTGTTTCAACGCCACCCCAAGTGAAGCCGATAGTCCTATGTGTGTGTGTGTGTTTGTGTGTGTGTGTGTGTGTGTGTGTGTGTGTGTGTGTGTGTGTGTGTGTGTGTGTGTGTTTCAACGCCACCCCAAGTGAAGCCCATAGTCTTCAGTTCTCCCTCTACTGTGTACTGCCCTTGTTGTGTCTTCTCAGCAGACCTGGGTTCAAATACTATTTGAAATCTTTCAGATACTGTGAGCATTTGCTTTAGCCTGCCTGGAGTGGCAGATGGGCGGGGTTTGCTGTAACCTGCCTGGAGTGGCAGATGGGCGGGGTTTGCTGTAACCTGCCTGGAGTGGCAGATGGGCGGGGTTTGCTGTAACCTGCCTGGAGTGGCAGATGGGCGGGGTTTGCTGTAACCTGCCTGGAGTGGCAGATGGGCGGGGTTTGCTGTAACCTGCCTGGAGTGGCAGATGGGCGGGGTTTGCTGTAACCTGCCTGGAGTGGCAGATGGGCGGGGTTTGCAGGCTCTAAGCCTATTCTATTGGTTCCATGGCACCAGGCAAGCTCCAGATATAGTGTCTGAAATTATTTCAAATAGTATTTGGAGCCAGGTCTACTTCTTGGCTGTGTTCCATCATCAGGACTCAGCCGAGCGCACAAACACACAGTCACACAAACACACTCACACACACACACACTCACACTCACACACACATACACACACTCAAACACACTCAAAAACACACACACACACACTCTCACACACACACACACGCACTGTGTTTCTTCTTCAGGACACGGCCTATCTAGCTAACTTGTTGGTGTTGTGAAAAGCCTCCCAGCTTGAAGGAAATGGTCAGGAGACACTGATCTCCTGAGACAGCTGATAAATAACATGTTAGTCAGCCTGTAGGGCCTGTAGTTAGAATACAATACATGAGTCATCTGTATCAGTGACCCTTAACTACTGCAGAGTCAGATCACATCCCTACCACCTAGTGGGACGGAATTAAATGCACACCGCTACCTAGCTAGCCATCACCATCACCATCACCATCATCATCACCATCATCATCATCATCATCATCACCGTCATCATCAACACCGTCATCATCAACACCGTCATCATCATTTGGTTGTCTGGAGTCTATATGAAAAGTGGGACTTGATTCACCCCAAGATAAGCCCATGGTCTTCAGTTCTCCTGCGACTGTGTTCTCCCCTTGTGGTTGTGCCCACTGAAAGGCAGGCTTCTTGGCTATGTACTATCTTGTCTATGGCTGGTTATTACATGACCTTCTTAGCTATGGCTGGTTATTACATGACCTTCTTGTCTATGGCTGGTTATTACATGACCATCTTGTCTATGGCTGGTTAGTACATTACCTTCTTGTCTATGGCTGGTTATTACATGACCTTCTTGGCTATGGCTGGTTAGAACATGACCTTCTTGGATATGGCTGGTTATTACATGACCTTCTTGGCTATGGCTGGTTAGAACATTACTTTCTTGGCTATGGCTGGTTATTACATGATCTTCTTGGCTATGGCTGGTTATTACATGACCTAGCTAGTTTTAGGTGTATATGGCTGGTTAGAACATGATAAATGCCTCTCAGTTTGCCCTCCATTGGGAGACAGTCTGGGATCAGAAATCAGTCCTGGTATTTGTTTCTTGTATCCCTCACACAGTCCATTAGTCTTTAGGCCAGTCCAGTTCTGCCTCTGCTTTGTCCACCAAAGGAAGTATCCCTCACACGGTCCATTAGTCTTTAGGCCAGTCCAGTTCTGCCTCTGCTTTGTCCACCAAAGGAAGTATCCCTCACACAGTCCATTAGTCTTTAGGCCAGTCCAGTTCTGCCTCTGCTTTGTCCACCAAAGGAAGTATCCCTCACACAGTCCATTAGTCTTTAGGCCAGTCCAGTTCTGCCTCTGCTTTGTCCACCAAAGGAAGTATCCCTCACACAGTCCATTAGTCTTTAGTCCAGTTCTGCCTCTGCTTTGTCCACCAAAGGAAGTCTTGTTGGCTGTGTTCCATGTTCAGTCCAGGGTCCAGATGGCCAGTCTGATGCTCCTTTGGAGTTCTCTCAACTCCAGCCCAAGGGAAGCCTACAGTCCTGTGTGTGTGTATGTATGTGTGTGTGTGTCTCAACTTCACTCAACACCCACACCCACACACACACACACACACAAACACACACACACACACACACACACACACACAAGCAAAAGCACGCACACACAATTCTAGCAACTCAGTGGCGTTGTGAAAAGCCTTCCAGGTAGAAGGAGAGAGTCAGGAGACGCTGACCTCCTGAGACAGCTGATAAATAATACATTAGTTAGACTGTAGGGCCTGTAGTTAGAATACAATATACACACACACACACACACACACACACACACACACACACACACACACACACACACACACACTGTAATACAATACATGAGTCATCTGTATCAGTGGCCCTTAACTACTGTAGAGTCAGATCACATCACTACCACCTAGTGGGACAGAGTTAAACACCTGCCTAGACGGATGGGCGGACCAACCCTAACCCTAACCCTAACCCTAACCATAACCATAACCCTAACCCTAACCCTAACCATAACCCTAACCCTAACCCTAACCCTAACCATAACCCTAACCCTAACCCTAACCCTAACCATAACCCTAACCATAACCATAACCCTAACCCTAACCCTAACCATAACCCTAACCATAACCCTAACCCTAACCCTAACCCTAACCCTAACCATAACCATAACCCTAACCCTAACCATAACCATAACCCTAACCCTAACCCTAACCATAACCCTAACCCTAACCATAACCCTAACCCTAACCCTAACCCTAACCATAACCCTAACCCTAACCATAACCCTAACCCTAAACATAACCCTAACCCTAACCCTAACGATAACCCTAACCCTAACCCTAACCCTAACCCTAACCATAACCCTAACCCTAACCCTAACCCTAACCCTAACCATAACCCTAACCCTAACGATAACCATAACCCTAACCCTAACCGCCCGGCGGACAGACCAACCCTAACCCTAACCGCCCGGCGGACAGACCAACCCTAACCCCAACCGCCCGGCGGACAGACCAACCCTAACCCTAACCGCCCGGTGGACAGACCAACCCTAACCCTAACCGCCCGGCGGACAGACCAACCCTAACCCCAACCGCCCGGCGGACAGACCAACCCTAACCCTAACCGCCTGGCGGACAGACCAACCCTAACCCTAACCGCCCGGCGGACAGACCAACCCTAACCCCAACCGCCCGGCGGACAGACCAACCCTAACCCTAACCGCCCGGCGGACAGACCAACCCTAACCCTAACCGCCCGGCGGACAGACCAACCCTAACCCCAACCGCCCGGCGGACAGACCAACCCTAACCCTAACCGCCCGGCGGACAGACCAACCCTAACCCTAACCGCCCGGCGGACAGACCAACCCTAACCCTAACCGCCCGGCGGACAGACCAACCCTAACCCCAACCGCCCAGCGGACAGACCAACCCTAACCCTAACTGCCCGGCGGACAGACCAACCCTAACCCCAACCGCCCGGCGGACAGACCAACCCTAACCCTAACCGCCCGGCGGACAGACCAACCCTAACCCCAACCGCCCTGCGGACAGACCAACCCTAACCCTAACCGCCCTGCGGACAGACCAGCCCTAACCCCAACCGCCCTGCGGACAGACCAACCCTAACCCCAACCGCCCTGCGGACAGACCAACCCTAACCCCAACCGCCCGGCGGACAGACCAACCCTAACCCCAACCGCCCGGCGGACAGACCAACCCTAACCCTAACCGCCCGGCGGACAGACCAACCCTAACCCCAACCGCCCTGCGGACAGACCAACCCTAACCCCAACCGCCCGGCGGACAGACCAACCCTAACCCTAACCGCCCGGCGGACAGACCAACCCTAACCCTAACCGCCCAGCGGACAGACCAACCCTAACCCTAACCGCCCGGCGGACAGACCAACCCTAACCCTAAGTGCCCGGCGGACAGACCACCCCTAACCCTAACCCCCCGGCGGACAGACCAACCCTAACCCTAAGTGCCCGGCGGACAGACCAACCCTAACCCTAACCGCCCGGCGGACAGACCAACCCTAACCCTAAGTGCCCGGCGGACAGACCAACCCTAACCCTAACCGCCCGGCGGACAGACCAACCCTAACCCTAAGTGCCCGGCGGACAGACCAACCCTAACCCTAACCGCCCGGCGGACAGACCAACCCTAACCCTAAGTGCCCGGCGGACAGACCAACCCTAACCCTAACCGCCCGGCCAGACGGACCAACCCTAACCCTAACCGCCCGGCGGACAGACCAACCCTAACCCTAAGTGCCCGGCGGACAGACCAACCCTAACCCTAACCGCCCGGACAGATGGACCAACCATAACCCTAACCCTAACCGCCCGGCGGACAGACCAACCCTAACCCTAACCGCCCGGCGGACAGACCAACCCTAACCCCAACCGACCTGCGGACAGACCAACCCTAACCCTAACCGCCCTGCGGACAGACCAACCCTAACCCCAACCGCCCTGCGGACAGACCAACCCTAACCCCAACCGCCCTGCGGACAGACCAACCCTAACCCCAACCGCCCTGCGGACAGACCAACCCTAACCCTAACCGCCCGGCGGACAGAC
>CM062510.1:20984414-20996914 GCA_031479575.1 Coregonus ussuriensis
TGCAAGTTGCGTCGTGTAACGGCAGCCTTAGAAAGCATTCCACATCCACTATGGTAACTCCTTAAGGATGTTCTTTAGACCGAGTATTTAATGGTACACGCTGTTGGACTTCTAAGAAAATAGAATGCTGTCTGCATTCTACAGTCCTTTGTGATGTCACAGTGCTGTCTGCATTATACACAAGCCCTTTGTGATGTCATAATGATACCTACATTATACAATTATTTTTGATGTAGGAGTTCTGTCTTCATTCTATAGTCCTTTGTGATGTCACATAGATGATTCTCTTGTTTATCTGCAGTTGTCCACACCTTTCTGTGGTTTATCTCAGTAGCTGGGATACATGCGGTAAAGAAGTCAATCAAACTTGACCAAAACAATGGAAATGCCATGGAAACGCTTGTGGGAAAGATACCGTGGGGGAAAGATCCCTAATCTCCTCATTGCCCCCCCCCCCCCCAGCAAAATTAGCCAACGTTTAGGCTATTGTTAATATGTGTATTTCACACTATGTTGAGGTAACCCCAATACATGTTCATGTCATCATCCCCAATACACTGCATTATAGTTAAAAACAACTTTGACTACCACCACCAGCTTTATACAAACGGGAGGTAGCGTTTAGCAGACACTTCTTCTAAACCTGAAACGGGACAACTTCTAAATGTCGTGCAGCAAAAACAGCCAAATATACACTAAATCTGACTTTAGTAACCACATTGTGGGTCTGTTACAATACATCAACCATGACGGATTTGACCAATATCCACTGTGTTAGATCAGATTTGTTGAATGTTTGCCAATCCAGCAACCTTCTTCTATCACCCACGGTCTGCGTTCCATTGACCTCTTTACCGCGTCTACAGCATTCACCACCTGTGTGTGTTGCTACAGGGTATCAGGGGGGAGTTAGCATGATGCTGTGTTCCTACGGGGTATCAGGGGGGAGTTAGCATGATGCTGGGTTCCTACGGGGTATCAGGGGGGAGTTAGCATGATGCTGTGATCCTACGGGGTATCAGGGGGGAGTTAGCATGATGCTGTGATCCTACGGGGTATCAGGGGGGAGTTAGCATGATCCTGTGTTCCTACGGGGTATCAGAGGGGAGTTAGCATGATGCTGTGATCCTATGGAGTATCAGGGGGGAGTTAGCATGATGCTGTGTTCTTACAGGGTATCAGGGGGGAGTTAGCATGATGCTGTGCTCCTACGGGGTATCAGGGGGGAGTTAGCATGATGCTGTGTTCTTACAGGGTATCAGGGGGGAGTTAGCATGATGCTGTGATCCTACGGGGTATCAGGGGGGAGTTAGCATGATGCTGTGTTCTTACAGGGTATCAGGGGGGAGTTAGCATGATGCTGTGCTCCTATGGGGTACCAGGGGGGAGTTAGCATGATGCTGTGTTCTTACAGGGTATCAGGGGGGAGTTAGCATGATGCTGGGTTCCTACGGGGTATCAGGGGGGAGTTAGCATGATACTGTGATCCTACGGGGTATGAGGGGGGAGTTAGCATGATACTGTGATCCTACGGGGTATCAGGGGGGAGTTAGCATGATACTGTGTTCTTACAGGGTATCAGGGGGGAGTTAGCATGATGCTGTGCTCCTACGGGGTATCAGGGGGGAGTTAGCATGATGCTGTGTTCTTACAGGGTATCAGGGGGGAGTTAGCATGATGCTGTGATCCTACGGGGTATCAGGGGGGAGTTAGCATGATGCTGTGTTCTTACAGGGTATCAGGGGGGAGTTAGCATGATGCTGTGCTCCTATGGGGTACCAGGGGGGAGTTAGCATGATGCTGTGTTCTTACAGGGTATCAGGGGGGAGTTAGCATGATGCTGGGTTCCTACGGGGTATCAGGGGGGAGTTAGCATGATACTGTGATCCTACGGGGTATGAGGGGGGAGTTAGCATGATACTGTGATCCTACGGGGTATCAGGGGGGAGTTAGCATGATCCTGTGCTCCTACGGGGTATCAGGGGGGAGTTAGCATGATCCTGTGCTCCTACGGGGTATCAGGGGGGAGTTAGCATGATGCTGTGTTCCTACAGGGTATCAGGGGGGAGTTAGCATTGCCCAAACTAAAGCATGGAGGGTTGCACTGATTCTGCAACAAACGTTAACCGCTAGTCTCTCTGTATAAAATGTGTTTCATTAGGCAGGATAAAAAACCTTCACTGATGCAAAGAAACTCTGCTGTCAATTCAACTGCCTTTATTCTGACTCGATGTGTGTGTGTGTGTGTGTGTGTGTGTGTGTGCGTGCGCGTGGCTAAAGGGTGAACTGGCCACAGTGAGTCTGTCTGTTCAGATAAAGAAAAAAGCTCAGAGAGAGACAGTGAGAGACGGAGACAGAGATTGAGAGAGAGAGAGAGAGAGAGAGAGTGGGGAGGCGAAGTGAGAGGGAATGGAAAGAGATAAGGGAAAATAAAAGAGAGTGATATAGAGGTCAGAAAAAAGGGAGAATGAGAGGATGCAACAACGGAGTGAGAGATAAAAAGATAGAGAGAAGGAGGGGATACAGTATAAGGGAGATAATGGAGATAATGGAGATAGGGGAGATAATGGAGATAAGGGAAGGAGTTGAAAGCGAGAGAGAGGCCATCAAGAGGGAGAGAGGGAAGAGATGCAACAAATTAGAAAGATAGAACAAAAGAAACCGGAAGGGAAGGGAGAGGGTGAGAGAGAGTGGAGTAGGAAGAGAGAGAGAGAGAGAGAGAGAGAGAGAGAGAGAGAGAGAAATAAAGTGAGAGAGAGGGTGTGTTTGTGTATGTGTGTGTGTTGACCCACAGTGTTATTCTCTAATGATAATTGGTTTGAGACATCATTTATGCAACCACTGCACTGCAATCTCCCGGAGGTATGTGCGTGTATGGTTGTGTGCGTGTGTCTGTGTGTGTCACCCATGGGGCATGTCAACATATAACTAACTAATGTTTACTCATATTAACAAAGGAAATAGAGGGACTAACAGTACAGATATATAGCAATACAAACTGTAGCAGAGAGTCACAGAATTAGTTAGAGGAAAAACAGAAATAACTGGAGAAACTTATTCAAGAAAGATCAAGTGTAATTATTATAAAAAATAAAGCGAACTGGATGGAATATGTGGAAAAATGCACCATTTTTTTTTTTTTTATCTTCACCATAGAAATGCTCGCAAAAAGAATTTACTGAAACTTGTTACAAATGACGGATTCACCCATGATTCACCAAACTATATTTTCAAAGAGGAAGCAAAGTACTCTAAACATATGTTTTCATTTCATGTCTCCTAACCAAATGTCACGATCGTCAGGAACAGATGAGGACCAAGGCGCAGCGTTGCAGGCAAACATACTCTTTATTTAGCGTCAAATGACCAAAACAACAAAACGATATCGTGACAGTTCACGGTCTAACACAAACCGACTGGAAACAAAATCCCACAAACACGAATGAAAAACAGACTGTTTAAATATGGCTCCCAATCAGAGACAACCAGCAACACCTGACACTCGTTGCCTCTGATTGGGAGCCACTCTGGCCAACATAGAAATAGCACCCATAGAAACAAAACACATTGATCTACACACCCTGGCTCAACATAACAGTGTCCCCAGAGCCAGGGCGTGACAGTACCCCCCCCTAAAGGCGCGGACTCCGACCGCGTCAACCAAATACCACAGGGGAGGGACCGGGTGGGCACTCCGCCTAGGCGGCGGATCCGGCTCCGGGCCTGATCCCCGCTCCCTCTCCAACCCCCCAAAGTACCCCTGGTCCGGTCTGGCCCCGCTGGCCGGAGCTGGACTGCACACTGGTGGAGCGGATTGCTCTAGCTCCGGCGTGAAGCAGCTGACCCGTGCTGAACCAGGCACCAGTGGAACAGGCACGGGCTGTGCCGGACTGACGACGCACACCACTGGGTTGGTGTGGGGAGCAGGAACGGCCCGAGCCGGGCTGACGAAACGCACCACTGACTTGGTGCGGGGAGCAGGAACGGGCCGAGCCGGGCTGACGACGCACACCACTGGCTTGGTGTGGGGAGCAGGAGCGGGCCGGACCGGGCTGGCGACGCACACCACTGGCTTGGTGTGGGGAACAGGCACGGGCCATGCCGGACTGACGACGCACACCACTGGCTTGGCGTGGGGAACGGGCACGGGCCGTGCCGGACTGACGACGCACACCACTGGCTTGGTGTGGGGAGCAGGAGTGGGCCGGACCGGGCTGGCGACGCTCACCATAGGCTCGGTGCGGGGAGCAGGAACAGGCCGGACCGGGCTGGCGACGCGCACCACAGGCTCGATGCGAGGAACAGGAACAGGCCGGACCGTACTGGGGACACACATCACTGGCCCTATGCAGGGATCAGGAACGGGCCGGACCGGACTGGTAACACACACCAGTACCTCTCGCCGTGCCTCCACACTTTCCCTCTCCTCTGTGACCAGTGGCCCCCTTAACCTGGCGGCCTCCTGCTGCCCCGTCGTCCCCGGCGTGAGCCCCCCCCTAAAAAATTTCTGGGGGTCTCTCCTCCCCGTGGGCCAGGCCTCTATAGTTCTCGCCCAACTCTCGCTCTTCTGCCTCCAACTCCAGCCATTCTGCTCTTCATTAGGCTTGACCCAGTCGAGACTCTTCCTCCACTGTTCCCAAGTCCACCCTCTCTGCTCTTCACTCGGCTTGACCCAGTCGAGGCTGCCACGGAGATCTGCTAGGGATTTCCCTGGCGATGGCTCCTCGACTCGCTGCTTGGTCCAGTTCTGGTGGGATTTTCTGTCACGATCGTCAGGAACAGATGAGGACCAAGGCGAAGCGTTGCAGGCAAACATACTCTTTATTTAGCGTCAAATGACCAAAACAACAAAACGATATCGTGACAGTTCACGGTCTAACACAAACCGACTGGAAACAAAATCCCACAAACACGAATGAAAAACAGACTGTTTAAATATGGCTCCCAATCAGAGACAACCAGCAACACCTGACACTCGTTGCCTCTGATTGGGAGCCACTCTGGCCAACATAGAAATAGCACCCATAGAAACAAAACACATTGATCTACACACCCTGGCTCAACATAACAGTGTCCCCAGAGCCAGGGCGTGACACCAAAGTTATCTGTATGGATTTTTGATCTAATAATAATGTAAATGACCAGCAGTACAGTGAAGAGGCGACTCCGGGACGCTGACCTTATGGGCAGAGCTGCAAAGAAGAAGCCATAACTCCGACTGCCCATCTCAATCTTTTATTTTTATTGGCCAGTCTGAGATATGGCTTTTTCTTTGCAACTCTGCCTAGAAGGTCAGCATCCCAGAGTCGCCTCTTCACTGTTGACGTTGAGACTGGTGTTTTGCGGGTACTATTTAATGAAGCTGCCAGTTGAGGACCTGTGAGGCGCCTGTTTCTCAAACTAGACACTCTAATGTATTTGTCCTCTTGCTCAGTTGTGCACCGGGGCCTCCCACTCCTCTTTCTATTCTGGTTAGAGCCAGTTTGCGATGTTCTGTGAAGGGAGTAGTACACAGCGTTGTACGAGATCTTCAGTTTCTTGGCAATTTCTCGCATTGAATAGCCTTCATTTCTCAGAACAAGAATAGACTGATGAGTTTCAGAAGAAAGTTCTTTGTTTCTGGCCATTTTGAGCCTGTAATCGAACCCACAATTGCTGATGCTCCAGACACTCAACTAGTCTAAAAAAGACCAGTTTTATTGCTTCCTTAATCAGCACAACAGTTTTCAGCTGTGCTAACATAATTGCAAAAGGGTTTTCTAATGATCAATTAGCCTTTTAAAATGATAAACTTGGATTAGCAAACACAACGTGCCATTGGAACACAGGACTGATGGTTGCTGATAATGGGCCTATGTACGCCTATGTAGATATTCCATTAAAAGTCAGCCGTTTCCAGCAACAATAGCCATTTACAACATTATCAATGTCTACACTGTATTTCTGATCAATTTGATGTTATTTTAATGGACAAAGAAATTGCTTTTCTTTCGAAAACAAGGACATTTCTAAGTGACCCCAAACTTTTGAACGGTAGTGTATATATGTCTACTCATTAGTCATGCACACCTGAGAACCAATCAGAGGTAACCTCCCTGTCTGGTCATTATGGCAACCAGGAAGGTAACCGTGGTGTTGAGTTTGATGGGCGCTGACACTTCTTGTATCCTGTCATGCCCATATGTTGG
The DNA here is from genome assembly GCA_031479575.1 of Coregonus ussuriensis. Lineage (NCBI taxonomy): Eukaryota > Metazoa > Chordata > Actinopteri > Salmoniformes > Salmonidae > Coregonus > Coregonus ussuriensis. Next base: position 20,990,603 of record CM062510.1, read on the forward strand.
CAGTTATATAAAATATGCATGAATATTTGAAGATTGCTGTTTAAATAATTGAATAGTTTCAGTTAGGAGATTTCTCTCTGATATGACATGAAAGTGGGAATTCCATCACAATCTAGTGAATGAATCTTTGAACACATTTACTCCATATACTACATTTTAGCAGACGCTCTTATCCAGAGCGACTTACAGTTAGTGAACACATATTTTTATTTTTTTATACTGGCCCCCCGTGGGAATCGAACCCACAACCCTGGCGTTGCAAACGCCATGATCTATCAACTGAGCTACATCCCTGCCGGCCATTCCCTCCCCTACCCTGGACAACGCTGGGCCAATTGTGCGCCGCCCATGAGTCTCCCGGTCGCCTGCGACAGAGCCTGGATTCGAACCAGGATCTCTAGTGGCACAGTTAGCACTGCGATGCAGTGCCTTAGACCACTGCGCCACTATCCCAATCTAGTGAATGAATCATTTGAACACATTTACTCCATATACTACTATCACAATATAGTGAATTAATCATTTGAACACATAGACTCCATGTTCATGTTGTATATTACACACACACATACACACACATCACAGGAGGTTGGTGGTACCTTAATTGGGGAGGACGGGCTCATAGTAATGGCTGGAACGGAATTTATGGAATGGTATCGAAACTGATGCCATTCCATTTACTCCATTCCAGACATTATTACGAGCCGTCCTCCCCTCAGCAGCCTCCTGTGACACGCATGCTGGTAAAAACGTCACATTGTGTTTTATTGATTAGTTATGCAGTTAAAATGACCTGGCACTGAGGTAAGAAAGAAAGTTGTGACATTAAAAAGTAACTAGACCTGCTGAACTAAATTTGAGTGAAATGTTTGACCTGATACTAAAAAGAGAAATGTGAGAAAAAGAAGAGAGAAAGTGAGAGACAGAGAGAGAGAGAGAGAGAGAGAGAGAGAGAGAGAGAGAGAGAGAGAGAGAGAGAGAGAGAGAGAGAGAGAGAGAGAGAGAGAGAGAGAGAGGAGAGAGAGAGAGAGAGAGAGGAGGGAGAGAGGGACAGAGGGAGAGAGAGAGAGAAGCAACGTTTCATTATATTCTTATCCATGTCTTTCTCTTCAGTCTCTCTGCAGCCACAACAATGATGATGCAGAAACAACCTGCAAACACCGCTATGGTATGACAGTCACGACAGCGAGAGAGAGAGAGGGGGAGAGAGAGATGGGAGGGAAGGGTAAGGTATGGGGAGAGAGAGAGGGCGGATACAGAGAGAGGAGCAGGCGGAGAGGGTATGGGGAAGGAGAGAGAAAGAGGGAGGGAGGGGGAGGGATACAGAGAGGGAGGGAGGAGAGGATGGAAAGGGTAGGGAGGGTTGAAGGGGGAAGGATGGCAAGAGAAAGGGAAGAGTGAGGAAGGAGAGAGCGAGGGAGGGGGAATGGGCAGAGAGAAAAACAAAATGAAGAGAGAGATGGGTGGAGAGAAAGGGAAGCGTCTAGTGGATGATTGGATAACGAGAGGAAGAGAGAGATAGAAGCTGACAGAACTACAGAGAGGAAGAGAGAGATAGAACTACAGAGAGGAAGAGAGAGATAGAAACTGACAGAACTACAGAGAGGAAGAGAGAGATAGAAGCTGACAGAACTACAGAGAGGAAGAGAGAGATAGAACTACAGAGAGGAAGAGAGAGATAGAAGCTGACAGAACTACAGAGAGGAAGAGAGAGATAGAAGCTGACAGAACTACAGAGAGGAAGAGAGAGATAGAAGCTGACAGAACTACAGAGAGGAAGAGAGAGATAGAAGCTGACAGAACTACAGAGAGGAAGAGAGATAGAAGCTGACAGAACTACAGAGAGGAAGAGAGAGATAGAAGCTGACAGAACTACAGAGAGGAAGAGAGAGATAGAAGCTGACAGAACTACAGAGAGGAAGAGAGAGATAGAAGCTGGCAGAACTACAGAGAGGAAGAGAGAGATAGAAAAGTGCAACCAGTGAAGAACAAACACAATTGTAAATACAACCCATATTTATGTTTATTTACTTTTTGACTTTAACTATTTGCACATCATTACAACACTGTATATATACATAATATGACATTTGAAATGTCTATATTCTTTTGGAACTTTTGTGTAATTTTTACTGTTAATTTGTTTATTATCTATTTCACTTGCTTTGGCAATGTAAACATATGTTTCCCATGCCATTGAATTGAATTGCGTGAGAGAGAGGGAGGGAGGGAGGGAGGGAGGGAGGGAGGGAGGGAGGGAGGGAGGGAGAGGGCTGAGAGAAAGAGAGGGAGAGAGAAAGAAGTAAGGAGAGAGAGAGAGAGAGAGAGAGAGAGAGAGAGGACAGAGAGGAGAGAGAGAGAGAGAGAGAGAGAGAGAGAGAGAGAGAGAGAGAGAGAGACAGAGACAGAGAGGACAGAGAGAGAGAGAGAGAGAGAGAGAGAGAGAGAGAGACACAGAGAGAGAGAGAGAGAGAGAGAGAGAGAGAGAGAGAGAGAGAGAGAGAGAGAGAGAGAGAGAGAGAGAGAGAGAGAGAGAGAGAGAGAGAGAGAGAGAGAGAGATAGAAAGTGAGACATGCTCATCTGAAGCCGGAGGTGTTGTCAGAGGTGTGAATTATTTCACTGCATCATGGACACTAGTGTGTGTGTGTGTGTGTGTGTGTGTGTGTGTGTGTGTGTGTGTGTGTGTGTGTGTGTGTGTGTGTGTGTGTGTGTGTGTGTGTGTGTGTGTGTGTGTGTGTGTGTGTGTGTGTGCGTGCGTGCGTGCGTGTGTGCGTGCGTGTGTGTGTGCGTGTGCATCATCTGTAATTCCTTTATCCTGTGTTTAGGTGGATCCCACCTTGAATACAGCAACATTGTGGCCAAACAGTGCTGCATTGAACAAAAATGGAACACTTAACAGTAAACAGTATGTGGATATGTAATGTATGGGAACACCTAACAGTAAACAGTATGTGGATATGTAATGTATGGGAACACCTAACAGTAAACAGTATGTGGATATGTAATGAATGGGAACACTTAACAGTAAACAGTATGTGGATATTTAATGTATGGGAACACTTAACAGTAAACAGTATGTGGATATGTAATGTATGGGAACACCTAACAGTAAACAGTATGTGGATATTTAATGTATGGGAACACTTAACAGTAAACAGTATGTGGATATTTAATGTATGGGAACACTTAACAGTAAACAGTATGTGGATATGTGTCACGGTTTCGGCCGAGGCTGCCTCTCTCCCTTGTTCGGGCAGGCTTCGGCGTTCGTCGTCTCCGGAATTCTAGCTGCCACCGTTCTATGTTCTGTGTTTCCTGTTTGATTAGTTTTGTCTGTTAGCCACACCTGTTTTGTGTTAGGTCTCATTATGCACCCTATTTAGTTCCCTGTTTGTGTGTATAGTGTTGTGTGTAATTGTCGCTTGTCAGATGGTTGCGTAGCTGTGTTATTTTTCCAGTACGCCAGGATTAGTAGTGTCCTCCTCTGTTTAGGAGAGTTTTGCGCACTGTGTTTTCGTGCGATCGTGTGTTGACGCCTGTGCGCGTCTGTTTGGCCTCCTGCCGTTTGTGGATTATTTTTGCATAGTAAAGTCTTGTTGGACTGTACCTCTGCTTCTGCGCCTGATTCCCCACCACACCATCACTACATCGTTGACAGAATTACACACCTTAAACATGGAATCAGCGGGAGCCGAAGCAGCGCCGACGAGACTGGAGGTCCAGGTTCGGGAGCAACAGGAACAGATCCTCCAGATGGGAACCGCCCTGCAGGAGGTAATCACCACGCTCCGAGGCTGGGGCGCACCTCCAACACCTTCCTCACCGCCAGCCCAGCCAGCACCATCGGCCAGCCTGCCCATTCCAGCGCCAGAACACCGAGGGATCCGACTCGCTCTCCCGAGGGCCTACGACGGAACAGCGGCTGGGTGTCAGGGATTCCTCCTCCAGGTGGAGTTGTACCTGGCCACCGTACACCCGGCACCCTCGGGGCATGAGAGCGTGTCTGCCCTGATATCCTGCCTGTCCGGGAAGGCGTTGGAATGGGCCAACGCGGAGTGGAGGAGGATCGACGCCGCGAGTATCACCTACGACGAGTTCTCCCGCCGCTTTAGGGCGGTGTTCGACCATCCCCCGGAGGGGAAAGCGGCGGGGGAGCGTCTGGTCTTCCTCCGGCAGGGGAGGAGGAGTGCTCAGGAATTCGCGCTTGAATTCCGTACTCTAGCGGCTGATGCAGGGTGGAATGAGCGGGCCCTCGTCGATATATATCGATGTAGCCTAAGAGAGGACGTCCGTAGGGAGCTGGCCTGTAGGGACACCAGTCTCTCTTTCGACCAGCTGGTCGACATGTCAATCAGGTTAGATAACCTATTGGCCACCCGCGGACGTCCTGAGGGGGGTCCGTCCATTTCACCCTCCAGCGCATCCGAGCCGTGTCCTATGGAGCTCGGGGGCGCTGGCGCTAGAGATAGGAGGAGTCGGCAGGTGAGGGGGTCCATCCACTGCACCAACTGTGGTCGGGGAGGACACACCGCGGCTAGGTGCTGGGGATGGCCTCCTCGGGGAGATGACGACAGGTCCCGCACTGGGGATTCCCTCCAGGTGAGTAGGCGCCCCACTCACCCAGAGCTCACTGTTGCCCATTTTTGTATGCCTGTGCGTTTTCCGCAGGTGGCACCTCATTCCCAGTATAAGGCGCTGGTAGATTCAGGCGCGGCTGGGAATTTTATTGATAAGAAGTTTTGTTTAGAGTTAGGGTTTCCCCTTCTCCCTGTTGATGTTCCTTTTCCCGTTCACGCCCTAGATAGTCGTCCGTTGGGTACGGGCTTAATCAGGGAGGTCACGGCGCCACTTAGGATGTGTGCGCAGGGGAGTCATCAGGAGACAATTCAACTGTTTCTGATTGACTCTCCTGCGTATCCGGTGGTGCTGGGCATGCCCTGGTTAAGTACCCATAACCCCGTTATTTCGTGGCAGGAGAGGGCTCTGATGGAGTGGTCTGCTCAGTGTGTGGGTAGATGTTTGGGCGTTTCCATAGGGGCTACCTCGGTGGAGAGTCCAAACCAGGTGCCCGCATTGCACATTCCACCTGAGTATGGGGATTTGGCTATTGCGTTTAGTAAGGCGAGGGCGACGCGGTTGCCACCCCATAGGCAGGGGGATTGTGCGATAGACCTTCAGGCAGGAGCTGCGCTCCCACGGAGTCATGTGTATCCTCTGTCTCAGGAGGAGAAGAAAGCTATGGAGGTTTACATAGACGAATCACTGAGACAAGGATACATACGGCCGTCCACTTCCCCCGCGTCCTCGAGTTTCTTTTTCGTGAAGAAAAAGGATGGGGGTTTGCGTCCGTGCATCGATTACCGTGGTCTCAATCAGATTACGGTGAAGTATAGTTATCCACTCCCGCTGATTGCGACCATGACTGAGTCGTTGCATGGGGCGCGTTTCTTCACGAAATTAGATCTCAGGAGCGCGTACAACTTGGTGCGCATCAGGAAGGATGATGAATGGAAGACAGCCTTTAGTACCACCTCGGGCCATTACGAGTATCTAGTCATGCCATACGGGTTGATGAATGCTCCGTCAGTTTTCCAATCATTCATGGATGAGATCTTCAGGGACATGCAGGGACAGGGAGTCGTGGTGTACATAGATGACATTCTCGTGTACTCACCTACCCGTGTCGAGCATGTGGCCCTGGTGCGCAGGGTGTTGCGGAGGCTGGTGGAGCACGACCTGTATGTGAAGGCAGAGAAGTGTCTGTTTTTCCAGGAGTCGATTTCCTTTTTGGGGTATCAGTTGTCTGCGTCAGGGGTGAAGATGGAGGTAGACCGAGTGTCAGCCGTGCGTAATTGGCAAACACCAACCACTGTGAAAGAGGTGCAGCAGTTTTTGGGGTTTGCGAATTACTACCGGAGGTTTATCCGGGGTTTTGGGCAAGTGGCAGCTCCCATCACGTCTCTCTTAAAGGGGGGCCCGGTGCGTCTGCAGTGGTCAGTCGAGGCGGACAGGGCGTTTGAGAAGCTGAAGGACCTGTTCACCTCGGCTCCGGTGCTGGCGCATCCGGATCCCTCTTTACCATTTCAGGTAGAGGTGGACGCGTCTGAGGCCGGTATTGGCGCCGTGCTTTCACAACGGTCAGGCGCGCCACCTAAACTCCGCCCCTGTGCCTTCTATTCCAAGAAGCTCAGCCCGGCGGAGCGAAATTATGACGTAGGGGACAGGGAGCTGTTAGCTGTGGTACAGGCCCTTAAGGTGTGGAGGCACTGGCTTGAGGGGGCTCAACACCCTTTCCTCATTTTGACGGACCA
>CM062510.1:21001914-21069414 GCA_031479575.1 Coregonus ussuriensis
ATTTAACCCAACCCCTCTGAATTAGCGACGTGGCTGCCTTTATCGACATCCATGTCATCAGCACCCGAGGAGCTCAGGGATTTGAACCAGCAAACTTTCGATTACTAGCCCAACACTCTTAACCGCTAGGTTACCTACCTCCCCTACCTCCCCTACCACTAGGTTACCTACCTCCCCTACCTCCCCTACCACTAGGTTACCTACCTCCCCTACCACTAGGTTACCTACCTCCCCTACCACTAGGTTACCTACCACCCCTACCACTAGGTTACCTACCTCCCCTACCACTAGGTTACCTACCTCCCCTACCACTAGGTTACCTACCTCCCCTACCTCCCCTACCGCTAGGTTACCTACCTCCCCTACCACTAGGTTACCTACCTCCCCTACCACTAGGTTACCTACCTCCCCTACCACTAGGTTACCTACCTCCCCTACCTCCCCTACCGCTAGGTTACCTACCTCCCCTACCGCTAGGTTACCTACCTCCCCTACCACTAGGTTACCTACCTCCCCTACCGCTAGGTTACCTACCTCCCCTACCGCTAGGTTACCTACCTCCCCTACCGCTAGGTTACCTACCTCCCCTACCTCCCCTACCGCTAGGTTACCTACCTCCACTACCACTAGGTTACCTACCTCCCCTACCGCTAAGTTACCTACAACCCCTACCACTAGGTTACCTACCTCCCCTACCACTAGGTTACCAACATCCCCTACCACTAGGTTACCTACCTCCCCTACCACTAGGTTACCTACCTCCCCTACCTCCCCTACCACTAGGTTACCTGCCTCACCTACCTCCCCTACCACTAGGTTACCTACCTCCCCTACCGCTAAGTTACCTACATCCCCTACCACTAGGTTACCTACCTCCCCTACCTCCCCTACCACTAGGTTACCTACCTCCCCTACCACTAGGTTACCTACCACCCCTACCACTAGGTTACCTACCTCCCCTAGCACTAGGTTACCTACCTCCCCTACCTCCCCTACCACTAGGTTACCTACCTCCCCTACCACTAGGTTACCTACCTCCCCTACCACTAGGTTACCTTCCTCCCCTACCGCTAAGTTACCTACATCCCCTACCACTAGGTTACCTACCTCCCCTACCACTAGGTTACCTACCTCCCCTACCTCCCCTACCACTAGGTTACCTGCCTCACCTACCTCCCCTACCACTAGGTTACCTACCTCCCCTACCGCTAAGTTACCTACATCCCCTACCACTAGGTTACCTACCTCCCCTACCTCCCCTACCACTAGGTTACCTACCTCCCATACCACTAGGTTACCTACCTCCCCTACCACTAGGTTACCTACCTCCCCTACCACTAGGTTACCTACCTCCCCTACCACTAGGTTACCTACCTCCCCTACCGCTAAGTTACCTACCTCCCCTACCTCCCCTACCACTAGGTTACCTGCCTCCCCTACCTCCCCTACCACTAGGTTACCTACCTCCCCTACCGCTAAGTTACCTACATCCCCTACCACTAGGTTACCTACCTCCCCTACCTCCCCTACCTCCCCTACCACTAGGTTACCTACCACCCCTACCACTAGGTTACCTACCTCCCCTACCACTAGGTTACCTACCTCCCCTACCACTAGGTTACCTACCTCCCCTTCCGCTAAGTTACCTACAACCCCTACCACTAGGTTACCTACCTCCCCTACCACTAGGTTACCTACCTCCCCTACCACTAGGTTACCTACCTCCCCTACCACTAGGTTACCTACCTCCCCTACCTCCCCTACCACTAGGTTACCTGCCTCCCCTACCTCCCCTACCACTAGGTTACCTACCTCCCCTACCGCTAAGTTACCTATATCCCCTACCACTAGGTTACCTACCTCCCCTACCTCCCCTACCACTAGGTTACCTACCTCCCCTACCACTAGGTTACCTACCACCCCTACCACTAGGCTACCTACCTCCCCTACCACTAGGTTACCTACCTCCCCTACCTCCCCTACCACTAGGTTACCTACCTCCCCTACCACTAGGTTACCTACCTCCCCTACCGCTAAGTTACCTACATCCCCTACCACTAGGTTACCTACCTCCCCTACCACTAGGTTACCTACCTCCCCTACCTCCCCTACCACTAGGTTACCTACCTCCCATACCACTAGGTTACCTACCTCCCCTACCACTAGGTTACCTACCTCCCCTACCACTAGGTTACCTACCTCCCCTACCACTAGGTTACCTACCTCCCCTACCGCTAAGTTACCTACCTCCCCTACCTCCCCTACCACTAGGTTACCTGCCTCCCCTACCTCCCCTACCACTAGGTTACCTACCTCCCCTACCGCTAAGTTACCTACATCCCCTACCACTAGGTTACCTACCTCCCCTACCTCCCCTACCACTAGGTTACCTACCTCCCCCACCACTAGGTTACCTACCACCCCTACCACTAGGTTACCTACCTCCCCTACCACTAGGTTACCTACCTCCCCTACCACTAGGTTACCTACCTCCCCTACCTCCCCTACCACTAGGTTACCTACCTCCCCTACCACTAGGTTACCTACCTCCCCTACCACTAGGTTACCTACCTCCCCTACCGCTAAGTTACCTACATCCCCTACCACTAGGTTACCTACCTCCCCTACCACTAGGTTACCTACCTCCCCTACCTCCCCTACCACTAGGTTACCTACCTCCCATACCACTAGGTTACCTACCTCCCCTACCACTAGGTTACCTACCTCCCCTACCACTAGGTTACCTACCTCCCCTACCACTAGGTTACCTACCTCCCCTACCGCTAATTTACCTACATCCCCTACCTCCCCTACCACTAGGTTACCTACCTCCCCTACCACTAGGTTACCTACCTCCCCTACCTCCCCTACCACTAGGTTACCTACCTCCCCTACCACTAGGTTACCTACATCCCCTACCACTAGGTTACCTACCTCCCCTACCACTAGGTTACCTACCTCCCCTACCTCCCCTACCACTAGGTTACCTACCTCCCCTACCTCCCCTACCACTAGGTTACCTACCTCCCCTACCACTAGGTTACCTACCTCCCCTACCTCCCCTACCACTAGGTTACCTACCTCCCCTACCACTAGGTTACCTACCTCCCCTACCACTAGGTTACCTACCTCCCCTACCACTAGGTTACCTACCTCCCCTACCGCTAAGTTACCTACCTCCCCTACCTCCCCTACCACTAGGTTACCTGCCTCCCCTACCTCCCCTACCACTAGGTTACCTACCTCCCCTACCGCTAAGTTACCTACATCCCCTACCACTAGGTTACCTACCTCCCCTACCTCCCCTACCACTAGGTTACCTACCTCCCCTACCACTAGGTTACCTACCTCCCCTACCACTAGGTTACCTACCACCCCTACCTCCCCTACCACTAGGTTACCTACCTCCCCTACCACTAGGTTACCTACCTCCCCTACCACTAGGTTACCTACCTCCCCTACCGCTAAGTTACCTACATCCCCTACCACTAGGTTACCTACCTCCCCTACCACTAGGTTACCTACCACCCCTACCACTAGGTTACCTACCTCCCCTACCACTAGGTTACCTACCTCCCCTACCACTAGGTTACCTACCTCCCCTACCTCCCCTACCGCTAGGTTACCTACCTCCCCTACCACTAGGTTACCTACCTCCCCTACCACTAGGTTACCTACCTCCCCTACCACTAGGTTACCTACCTCCCCTACCTCCCCTACCGCTAGGTTACCTACCTCCCCTACCGCTAGGTTACCTACCTCCCCTACCACTAGGTTACCTACCTCCCCTACCGCTAGGTTACCTACCTCCCCTACCGCTAGGTTACCTACCTCTCCTACCGCTAAGTTACCTACATCCCCTACCACTAGGTTACCTACCTCCCCTACCGCTAGGTTACCTACCTCCCCTACCTCCCCTACCGCTAGGTTACCTACCTCCACTACCACTAGGTTACCTACCTCCCCTACCGCTAAGTTACCTACAACCCCTACCACTAGGTTACCTACCTCCCCTACCACTAGGTTACCTACATCCCCTACCACTAGGTTACCTACCTCCCCTACCACTAGGTTACCTACCTCCCCTACCTCCCCTACCACTAGGTTACCTGCCTCACCTACCTCCCCTACCACTAGGTTACCTACCTCCCCTACCGCTAAGTTACCTACATCCCCTACCACTAGGTTACCTACCTCCCCTACCTCCCCTACCACTAGGTTACCTACCTCCCCTACCACTAGGTTACCTACCACCCCTACCACTAGGTTACCTACCTCCCCTAGCACTAGGTTACCTACCTCCCCTACCTCCCCTACCACTAGGTTACCTAACTCCCCTACCACTAGGTTACCTACCTCCCCTACCACTAGGTTACCTACCTCCCCTACCGCTAAGTTACCTACATCCCCTACCACTAGGTTTCCTACCTCCCCTACCACTAGGTTACCTACCTCCCCTACCTCCCCTACCACTAGGTTACCTGCCTCACCTACCTCCCCTACCACTAGGTTACCTACCTCCCCTACCGCTAAGTTACCTACATCCCCTACCACTAGGTTACCTACCTCCCCTACCTCCCCTACCACTAGGTTACCTACCTCCCATACCACTAGGTTACCTACCTCCCCTACCACTAGGTTACCTACCTCCCCTACCACTAGGTTACCTACCTCCCCTACCACTAGGTTACCTACCTCCCCTACCGCTAAGTTACCTACCTCCCCTACCTCCCCTACCACTAGGTTACCTGCCTCCCCTACCTCCCCTACCACTAGGTTACCTACCTCCCCTACCGCTAAGTTACCTACATCCCCTACCACTAGGTTACCTACCTCCCCTACCTCCCCTACCTCCCCTACCACTAGGTTACCTACCACCCCTACCACTAGGTTACCTATCTCCCCTACCACTAGGTTACCTACCTCCCCTACCACTAGGTTACCTACCTCCCCTACCGCTAAGTTACCTACAACCCCTACCACTAGGTTACCTACCTCCCCTACCACTAGGTTACCTACCTCCCCTACCACTAGGTTACCTACCTCCCCTACCACTAGGTTATCTACCTCCCCTACCTCCCCTACCACTAGGTTACCTGCCTCCCCTACCTCCCCTACCACTAGGTTACCTACCTCCCCTACCGCTAAGTTACCTACATCCCCTACCACTAGGTTACCTACCTCCCCTACCTCCCCTACCACTAGGTTACCTACCTCCCCTACCACTAGGTTACCTACCACCCCTACCACTAGGCTACCTACCTCCCCTACCACTAGGTTACCTACCTCCCCTACCTCCCCTACCACTAGGTTACCTACCTCCCCTACCACTAGGTTACCTACCTCCCCTACCGCTAAGTTACCTACATCCCCTACCACTAGGTTACTTACCTCCCCTACCACTAGGTTACCTACCTCCCCTACCTCCCCTACCACTAGGTTACCTACCTCCCATACCACTAGGTTACCTACCTCCCCTACCACTAGGTTACCTACCTCCCCTACCACTAGGTTACCTACCTCCCCTACCACTAGGTTACCTACCTCCCCTACCGCTAAGTTACCTACCTCCCCTACCTCCCCTACCACTAGGTTACCTGCCTCCCCTACCACTAGGTTACCTACCTCCCCTACCGCTAAGTTACCTACATCCCCTACCACTAGGTTACCTACCTCCCCTACCTCCCCTACCACTAGGTTACCTACCTCCCCTACCACTAGGTTACCTACCTCCCCTACCACTAGGTTACCTACCACCCCTACCACTAGGTTACCTACATCCCCTACCACTAGGTTACCTACCTCCCCTACCACTAGGTTACCTACCTCCCCTACCTCCCCTACCGCTAGGTTACCTACCTCCCCTACCACTAGGTTACCTACCTCCCCTACCACTAGGTTACCTACCTCCCCTACCACTAGGTTACCTACCTCCCCTACCTCCCCTACCGCTAGGTTACCTACCTCCCCTACCGCTAGGTTACCTACCTCTCCTACCGCTAGGTTACCTACCTCCCCTACCACTAGGTTACCTACCTCCCCTACCGCTAGGTTACCTACCTCCCCTACCGCTAGGTTACCTACCTCCCCTACCTCCCCTACCGCTAGGTTACCTACCTCCACTACCACTAGGTTACCTACCTCCCCTACCGCTAAGTTACCTACAACCCCTACCACTAGGTTACCTACCTCCCCTACCACTAGGTTACCTACATCCCCTACCACTAGGTTACCTACCTCCCCTACCACTAGGTTACCTACCTCCCCTACCTCCCCTACCACTAGGTTACCTGCCTCACCTACCTCCCCTACCACTAGGTTACCTACCTCCCCTACCGCTAAGTTACCTACATCCCCTACCACTAGGTTACCTACCTCCCCTACCTCCCCTACCACTAGGTTACCTACCTCCACTACCACTAGGTTACCTACCACCCCTACCACTAGGTTACCTACCTCCCCTAGCACTAGGTTACCTACCTCCCCTACCTCCCCTACCACTAGGTTACCTACCTCCCCTACCACTAGGTTACCTACCTCCCCTACCACTAGGTTACCTTCCTCCCCTACCGCTAAGTTACCTACATCCCCTACCACTAGGTTACCTACCTCCCCTACCACTAGGTTACCTACCTCCCCTACCTCCCCTACCACTAGGTTACCTGCCTCACCTACCTCCCCTACCACTAGGTTACCTACCTCCCCTACCGCTAAGTTACCTACATCCCCTACCACTAGGTTACCTACCTCCCCTACCTCCCCTACCACTAGGTTACCTACCTCCCATACCACTAGGTTACCTACCTCCCCTACCACTAGGTTACCTACCGCACCTACCACTAGGTTACCTACCTCCCCTACCACTAGGTTACCTACCTCCCCTACCGCTAAGTTACGTACCTCCCCTACCTCCCCTACCACTAGGTTACCTGCCTCCCCTACCTCCCCTACCACTAGGTTACCTACCTCCCCTACCGCTAAGTTACCTACATCCCCTACCACTAGGTTACCTACCTCCCCTACCTCCCCTACCACTAGGTTACCTACCTCCCCCACCACTAGGTTACCTACCACCCCTACCACTAGGTTACCTACCTCCCCTACCACTAGGTTACCTACCTCCCCTACCACTAGGTTACCTACCTCCCGTACCTCCCCTACCACTAGGTTACCTACCTCCCCTACCACTAGGTTACCTACCTCCCCTACCACTAGGTTACCTACCTCCCCTACCGCTAAGTTACCTACATCCCCTACCACTAGGTTACCTACCTCCCCTACCACTAGGTTACCTACCTCCCCTACCTCCCCTACCACTAGGTTACCTACCTCCCATACCACTAGGTTACCTACCTCCCCTACCACTAGGTTACCTACCTCCCCTACCACTAGGTTACCTACCTCCCCTACCACTAGGTTACCTACCTCCCCTACCGCTAATTTACCTACATCCCCTACCTCCCCTACCACTAGGTTACCTACCTCCCCTACCACTAGGTTACCTACCTCCCCTACCTCCCCTACCACTAGGTTACCTACCTCCCCTACCACTAGGTTACCTACATCCCCTACCACTAGGTTACCTAACTCCCCTACCACTAGGTTACCTACCTCCCCTACCTCCCCTACCACTAGGTTACCTACCTCCCCTACCTCCCCTACCACTAGGTTACCTACCTCCCCTACCACTAGGTTACCTACCTCCCCTACCTCCCCTACCACTAAGTTACCTACCTCCCCTACCACTAGGTTACCTACCTCCCCTACCACTAGGTTACCTACCTCCCCTACCACTAGGTTACCTACCTCCCCTACCGCTAAGTTACCTACCTCCCCTACCTCCCCTACCACTAGGTTACCTGCCTCCCCTACCTCCCCTACCACTAGGTTACCTACCTCCCCTACCGCTAAGTTACCTACATCCCCTACCACTAGGTTACCTACCTCCCCTACCTCCCCTACCACTAGGTTACCTACCTCCCCTACCACTAGGTTACCTACCTCCCCTACCACTAGGTTACCTACCACCCCTACCTCCCCTACCACTAGGTTACCTACCTCCCCTACCACTAGGTTACCTACCTCCCCTACCACTAGGTTACCTACCTCCCCTACCGCTAAGTTACCTACATCCCCTACCACTAGGTTACCTACCTCCCCTACCACTAGGTTACCTACCACCCTACCACTAGGTTACCTACCTCCCCTACCACTAGGTTACCTACCTCCCCTACCACTAGGTTACCTACCTCCCCTACCTCCCCTACCGCTAGGTTACCTACCTCCCCTACCACTAGGTTACCTACCTCCCCTACCACTAGGTTACCTACCTCCCCTACCACTAGGTTACCTACCTCCCCTACCTCCCCTACCACTAGGTTACCTGCCTCCCCTACCTCCCCTACCACTAGGTTACCTACCTCCCCTACCGCTAAGTTACCTACATCCCCTACCACTAGGTTACCTACCTCCCCTACCTCCCCTACCACTAGGTTACCTACCTCCCCTACCACTAGGTTACCTACCACCCCTACCACTAGGCTACCTACCTCCCCTACCACTAGGTTACCTACCTCCCCTACCTCCCCTACCACTAGGTTACCTACCTCCCCTACCACTAGGTTACCTACCTCCCCTACCGCTAAGTTACCTACATCCCCTACCACTAGGTTACTTACCTCCCCTACCACTAGGTTACCTACCTCCCCTACCTCCCCTACCACTAGGTTACCTACCTCCCATACCACTAGGTTACCTACCTCCCCTACCACTAGGTTACCTACCTCCCCTACCACTAGGTTACCTACCTCCCCTACCACTAGGTTACCTACCTCCCCTACCGCTAAGTTACCTACCTCCCCTACCTCCCCTACCACTAGGTTACCTGCCTCCCCTACCTCCCCTACCACTAGGTTACCTACCTCCCCTACCGCTAAGTTACCTACATCCCCTACCACTAGGTTACCTACCTCCCCTACCTCCCCTACCACTAGGTTACCTACCTCCCCTACCACTAGGTTACCTACCACCCCTACCACTAGGCTACCTACATCCCCTACCACTAGGTTACCTACCTCCCCTACCTCCCCTACCACTAGGTTACCTACCTCCCCTACCACTAGGTTACCTACCTCCCCTACCACTAGGTTACCTACCACCCCTACCTCCCCTACCACTAGGTTACCTACCTCCCCTACCACTAGGTTACCTACCTCCCCTACCACTAGGTTACCTACCTCCCCTACCGCTAAGTTACCTACATCCCCTACCACTAGGTTACCTACCTCCCCTACCACTAGGTTACCTACCACCCTACCACTAGGTTACCTACCTCCCCTACCACTAGGTTACCTACCTCCCCTACCACTAGGTTACCTACCTCCCCTACCTCCCCTACCGCTAGGTTACCTACCTCCCCTACCACTAGGTTACCTACCTCCCCTACCACTAGGTTACCTACCTCCCCTACCACTAGGTTACCTACCTCCCCTACCTCCCCTACCACTAGGTTACCTGCCTCCCCTACCTCCCCTACCACTAGGTTACCTACCTCCCCTACCGCTAAGTTACCTACATCCCCTACCACTAGGTTACCTACCTCCCCTACCTCCCCTACCACTAGGTTACCTACCTCCCCTACCACTAGGTTACCTACCACCCCTACCACTAGGCTACCTACCTCCCCTACCACTAGGTTACCTACCTCCCCTACCTCCCCTACCACTAGGTTACCTACCTCCCCTACCACTAGGTTACCTACCTCCCCTACCGCTAAGTTACCTACATCCCCTACCACTAGGTTACTTACCTCCCCTACCACTAGGTTACCTACCTCCCCTACCTCCCCTACCACTAGGTTACCTACCTCCCATACCACTAGGTTACCTACCTCCCCTACCACTAGGTTACCTACCTCCCCTACCACTAGGTTACCTACCTCCCCTACCACTAGGTTACCTACCTCCCCTACCGCTAAGTTACCTACCTCCCCTACCTCCCCTACCACTAGGTTACCTGCCTCCCCTACCTCCCCTACCACTAGGTTACCTACCTCCCCTACCGCTAAGTTACCTACATCCCCTACCACTAGGTTACCTACCTCCCCTACCTCCCCTACCACTAGGTTACCTACCTCCCCTACCACTAGGTTACCTACCACCCCTACCACTAGGCTACCTACCTCCCCTACCACTAGGTTACCTACCTCCCCTACCTCCCCTACCACTAGGTTACCTACCTCCCCTACCACTAGGTTACCTACCTCCCCTACCGCTAAGTTACCTACATCCCCTACCACTAGGTTACTTACCTCCCCTACCACTAGGTTACCTACCTCCCCTACCTCCCCTACCACTAGGTTACCTACCTCCCATACCACTAGGTTACCTACCTCCCCTACCACTAGGTTACCTACCTCCCCTACCACTAGGTTACCTACCTCCCCTACCACTAGGTTACCTACCTCCCCTACCGCTAAGTTACCTACCTCCCCTACCTCCCCTACCACTAGGTTACCTGCCTCCCCTACCACTAGGTTACCTACCTCCCCTACCGCTAAGTTACCTACATCCCCTACCACTAGGTTACCTACCTCCCCTACCTCCCCTACCACTAGGTTACCTACCTCCCCTACCACTAGGTTACCTACCTCCCCTACCACTAGGTTACCTACCACCCCTACCACTAGGTTACCTACCTCCCCTACCACTAGGTTACCTACCTCCCCTACCACTAGGTTACCTACCTCCCCTACCTCCCCTACCGCTAGGTTACCTACCTCCCCTACCACTAGGTTACCTACCTCCCCTACCACTAGGTTACCTACCTCCCCTACCACTAGGTTACCTACCTCCCCTACCTCCCCTACCGCTAGGTTACCTACCTCCCCTACCGCTAGGTTACCTACCTCCCCTACCACTAGGTTACCTACCTCCCCTACCGCTAGGTTACCTACCTCCCCTACCGCTAGGTTACCTACCTCCCCTACCGCTAGGTTACCTACCTCCCCTACCTCCCCTACCGCTAGGTTACCTACCTCCACTACCACTAGGTTACCTACCTCCCCTACCGCTAAGTTACCTACAACCCCTACCACTAGGTTACCTACCTCCCCTACCACTAGGTTACCTACATCCCCTACCACTAGGTTACCTACCTCCCCTACCACTAGGTTACCTACCTCCCCTACCTCCCCTACCACTAGGTTACCTGCCTCCCCTACCTCCCCTACCACTAGGTTACCTACCTCCCCTACCGCTAAGTTACCTACATCCCCTACCACTAGGTTACCTACCTCCCCTACCTCCCCTACCACTAGGTTACCTACCTCCCCTACCACTAGGTTACCTACCACCCCTACCACTAGGTTACCTACCTCCCCTAGCACTAGGTTACCTACCTCCCCTACCTCCCCTACCAATAGGTTACCTACCTCCCCTACCACTAGGTTACCTACCTCCCCTACCACTAGGTTACCTTCCTCCCCTACCGCTAAGTTACCTACATCCCCTACCACTAGGTTACCTACCTCCCCTACCACTAGGTTACCTACCTCCCCTACCTCCCCTACCACTAGGTTACCTGCCTCACCTACCTCCCCTACCACTAGGTTACCTACCTCCCCTACCGCTAAGTTACCTACATCCCCTACCACTAGGTTACCTACCTCCCCTACCTCCCCTACCACTAGGTTACCTACCTCCCATACCACTAGGTTACCTACCTCCCCTACCACTAGGTTACCTACCGCCCCTACCACTAGGTTACCTACCTCCCCTACCACTAGGTTACCTACCTCCCCTACCGCTAAGTTACCTACCTCCCCTACCTCCCCTACCACTAGGTTACCTGCCTCCCCTACCTCCCCTACCACTAGGTTACCTACCTCCCCTACCGCTAAGTTACCTACATCCCCTACCACTAGGTTACCTACCTCCCCTACCTCCCCTACCTCCCCTACCACTAGGTTACCTACCACCCCTACCACTAGGTTACCTACCTCCCCTACCACTAGGTTACCTACCTCCCCTACCACTAGGTTACCTACCTCCCCTTCCGCTAAGTTACCTACAACCCCTACCACTAGGTTACCTACCTCCCCTACCACTAGGTTACCTACCTCCCCTACCACTAGGTTACCTACCTCCCCTACCACTAGGTTACCTACCTCCCCTACCTCCCCTACCACTAGGTTACCTGCCTCCCCTACCTCCCCTACCACTAGGTTACCTACCTCCCCTACCGCTAAGTTACCTATATCCCCTACCACTAGGTTACCTACCTCCCCTACCTCCCCTACCACTAGGTTACCTACCTCCCCTACCACTAGGTTACCTACCACCCCTACCACTAGGCTACCTACCTCCCCTACCACTAGGTTACCTACCTCCCCTACCTCCCCTACCACTAGGTTACCTACCTCCCCTACCACTAGGTTACCTACCTCCCCTACCGCTAAGTTACCTACATCCCCTACCACTAGGTTACCTACCTCCCCTACCACTAGGTTACCTACCTCCCCTACCTCCCCTACCACTAGGTTACCTACCTCCCATACCACTAGGTTACCTACCTCCCCTACCACTAGGTTACCTACCTCCCCTACCACTAGGTTACCTACCTCCCCTACCACTAGGTTACCTACCTCCCCTACCGCTAAGTTACCTACCTCCCCTACCTCCCCTACCACTAGGTTACCTGCCTCCCCTACCTCCCCTACCACTAGGTTACCTACCTCCCCTACCGCTAAGTTACCTACATCCCCTACCACTAGGTTACCTACCTCCCCTACCTCCCCTACCACTAGGTTACCTACCTCCCCCACCACTAGGTTACCTACCACCCCTACCACTAGGTTACCTACCTCCCCTACCACTAGGTTACCTACCTCCCCTACCACTAGGTTACCTACCTCCCCTACCTCCCCTACCACTAGGTTACCTACCTCCCCTACCACTAGGTTACCTACCTCCCCTACCACTAGGTTACCTACCTCCCCTACCGCTCAGTTACCTACATCCCCTACCACTAGGTTACCTACCTCCCCTACCACTAGGTTACCTACCTCCCCTACCTCCCCTACCACTAGGTTACCTACCTCCCATACCACTAGGTTACCTACCTCCCCTACCACTAGGTTACCTACCTCCCCTACCACTAGGTTACCTACCTCCCCTACTGCTAATTTACCTACATCCCCTACCTCCCCTACCACTAGGTTACCTACCTCCCCTACCACTAGGTTACCTACCTCCCCTACCTCCCCTACCACTAGGTTACCTACCTCCCCTACCACTAGGTTACCTACATCCCCTACCACTAGGTTACCTACCTCCCCTACCACTAGGTTACCTACCTCCCCTACCTCCCCTACCACTAGGTTACCTACCTCCCCTACCTCCCCTACCACTAGGTTACCTACCTCCCCTACCACTAGGTTACCTACCTCCCCTACCTCCCCTACCACTAGGTTACCTACCTCCCCTACCACTAGGTTACCTACCTCCCCTACCACTAGGTTACCTACCTCCCCTACCACTAGGTTACCTACCTCCCCTACCGCTAAGTTACCTACCTCCCCTACCTCCCCTACCACTAGGTTACCTGCCTCCCCTACCTCCCCTACCACTAGGTTACCTACCTCCCCTACCGCTAAGTTACCTACATCCCCTACCACTAGGTTACCTACCTCCCCTACCTCCCCTACCACTAGGTTACCTACCTCCCCTACCACTAGGTTACCTACCTCCCCTACCACTAGGTTACCTACCACCCCTACCTCCCCTACCACTAGGTTACCTACCTCCCCTACCACTAGGTTACCTACCTCCCCTACCGCTAAGTTACCTACATCCCCTACCACTAGGTTACCTACCTCCCCTACCACTAGGTTACCTACCACCCTACCACTAGGTTACCTACCTCCCCTACCACTAGGTTACCTACCTCCCCTACCACTAGGTTACCTACCTCCCCTACCTCCCCTACCGCTAGGTTACCTACCTCCCCTACCACTAGGTTACCTACCTCCCCTACCACTAGGTTACCTACCTCCCCTACCACTAGGTTACCTACCTCCCCTACCTCCCCTACCGCTAGGTTACCTACCTCCCCTACCGCTAGGTTACCTACCTCCCCTACCACTAGGTTACCTACCTCCCCTACCGCTAGGTTACCTACCTCCCCTACCGCTAGGTTACCTACCTCTCCTACCGCTAAGTTACCTACATCCCCTACCACTAGGTTACCTACCTCCCCTACCGCTAGGTTACCTACCTCCCCTACCTCCGCTACCGCTAGGTTACCTACCTCCACTACCACTAGGTTACCTACCTCCCCTACCGCTAAGTTACCTACAACCCCTACCACTAGGTTACCTACCTCCCCTACCACTAGGTTACCTACATCCCCTACCACTAGGTTACCTACCTCCCCTACCACTAGGTTACCTACCTCCCCTACCTCCCCTACCACTAGGTTACCTGCCTCACCTACCTCCCCTACCACTAGGTTACCTACCTCCCCTACCGCTAAGTTACCTACATCCCCTACCACTAGGTTACCTACCTCCCCTACCTCCCCTACCACTAGGTTACCTACCTCCCCTACCACTAGGTTACCTACCACCCCTACCACTAGGTTACCTACCTCCCCTAGCACTAGGTTACCTACCTCCCCTACCTCCCCTACCACTAGGTTACCTACCTCCCCTACCACTAGGTTACCTACCTCCCCTACCACTAGGTTACCTACCTCCCCTACCGCTAAGTTACCTACATCCCCTACCACTAGGTTTCCTACCTCCCCTACCACTAGGTTACCTACCTCCCCTACCTCCCCTACCACTAGGTTACCTGCCTCACCTACCTCCCCTACCACTAGGTTACCTACCTCCCCTACCGCTAAGTTACCTACATCCCCTACCACTAGGTTACCTACCTCCCCTACCTCCCCTACCACTAGGTTACCTACCTCCCATACCACTAGGTTACCTACCTCCCCTACCACTAGGTTACCTACCTCCCCTACCACTAGGTTACCTACCTCCCCTACCACTAGGTTACCTACCTCCCCTACCGCTAAGTTACCTACCTCCCCTACCTCCCCTACCACTAGGTTACCTGCCTCCCCTACCTCCCCTACCACTAGGTTACCTACCTCCCCTACCTCCCCTACCTCCCCTACCACTAGGTTACCTACCACCCCTACCACTAGGTTACCTATCTCCCCTACCACTAGGTTACCTACCTCCCCTACCACTAGGTTACCTACCTCCCCTACCGCTAAGTTACCTACAACCCCTACCACTAGGTTACCTACCTCCCCTACCACTAGGTTACCTACCTCCCCTACCACTAGGTTACCTACCTCCCCTACCACTAGGTTACCTACCTCCCCTACCTCCCCTACCACTAGGTTACCTGCCTCCCCTACCTCCCCTACCACTAGGTTACCTACCTCCCCTACCGCTAAGTTACCTACATCCCCTACCACTAGGTTACCTACCTCCCCTACCTCCCCTACCACTAGGTTACCTACCTCCCCTACCACTAGGTTACCTACCACCCCTACCACTAGGTTACCTACCTCCCCTAGCACTAGGTTACCTACCTCCCCTACCTCCCCTACCACTAGGTTACCTACCTCCCCTACCACTAGGTTACCTACCTCCCCTACCACTAGGTTACCTACCTCCCCTACCGCTAAGTTACCTACATCCCCTACCACTAGGTTTCCTACCTCCCCTACCACTAGGTTACCTACCTCCCCTACCTCCCCTACCACTAGGTTACCTGCCTCACCTACCTCCCCTACCACTAGGTTACCTACCTCCCCTACCGCTAAGTTACCTACATCCCCTACCACTAGGTTACCTACCTCCCCTACCTCCCCTACCACTAGGTTACCTACCTCCCATACCACTAGGTTACCTACCTCCCCTACCACTAGGTTACCTACCTCCCCTACCACTAGGTTACCTACCTCCCCTACCACTAGGTTACCTACCTCCCCTACCGCTAAGTTACCTACCTCCCCTACCTCCCCTACCACTAGGTTACCTGCCTCCCCTACCTACCCTACCACTAGGTTACCTACCTCCCCTACCGCTAAGTTACCTACATCCCCTACCACTAGGTTACCTACCTCCCCTACCTCCCCTACCTCCCCTACCACTAGGTTACCTACCACCCCTACCACTAGGTTACCTATCTCCCCTACCACTAGGTTACCTACCTCCCCTACCACTAGGTTACCTACCTCCCCTACCGCTAAGTTACCTACAACCCCTACCACTAGGTTACCTACCTCCCCTACCACTAGGTTACCTACCTCCCCTACCACTAGGTTACCTACCTCCCCTACCACTAGGTTACCTACCTCCCCTACCTCCCCTACCACTAGGTTACCTGCCTCCCCTACCTCCCCTACCACTAGGTTACCTACCTCCCCTACCGCTAAGTTACCTACATCCCCTACCACTAGGTTACCTACCTCCCCTACCTCCCCTACCACTAGGTTACCTACCTCCCCTACCACTAGGTTACCTACCACCCCTACCACTAGGCTACCTACCTCCCCTACCACTAGGTTACCTACCTACCCTACCTCCCCTACCACTAGGTTACCTACCTCCCCTACCACTAGGTTACCTACCTCCCCTACCGCTAAGTTACCTACATCCCCTACCACTAGGTTACTTACCTCCCCTACCACTAGGTTACCTACCTCCCCTACCTCCCCTACCACTAGGTTACCTACCCCCCATACCACTAGGTTACCTACCTCCCCTACCACTAGGTTACCTACCTCCCCTACCACTAGGTTACCTACCTCCCCTACCACTAGGTTACCTACCTCCCCTACCGCTAAGTTACCTACCTCCCCTACCTCCCCTACCACTAGGTTACCTGCCTCCCCTACCACTAGGTTACCTACCTCCCCTACCGCTAAGTTACCTACATCCCCTACCACTAGGTTACCTACCTCCCCTACCTCCCCTACCACTAGGTTACCTACCTCCCCTACCACTAGGTTACCTACCACCCCTACCACTAGGTTACCTACCTCCCCTACCACTAGGTTACCTACCTCCCCTACCACTAGGTTACCTACCTCCCCTACCTCCCCTACCACTAGGTTACCTACCTCCCCTACCACTAGGTTACCTACCTCCCCTACCACTAGGTTACCTACCTCCCCTACCGCTAAGTTACCTACATCCCCTACCACTAGGTTACCTACCTCCCCTACCACTAGGTTACCTACCTCCCCTACCTCCCCTACCACTAGGTTACCTACCTCCCATACCACTAGGTTACCTACCTCCCCTACCACTAGGTTACCTACCTCCCCTACCACTAGGTTACCTATCTCCCCTTACCACTAGGTTACCTACCTCCCCTACCGCTAATTTACCTACATCCCCTACCTCCCCTACCACTAGGTTACCTACCTCCTCTACCACTAGGTTACCTACCTCCCCTACCTCCCCTACCACTAGGTTACCTACCTCCCCTACCACTAGGTTACCTACCTCCCCTACCACTAGGTTACCTACCTCCCCTACCACTAGGTTACCTACCTCCCCTACCTCCCCTACCACTAGGTTACCTACCTCCCCTACCTCCCCTACCACTAGGTTACCTACCTCCCCTACCACTAGGTTACCTACCTCCCCTACCTCCCCTACCACTAGGTTGCCTACCTCCCCTACCACTAGGTTACCTACCTCCCCTACCACTAGGTTACCTACCTCCCCTACCACTAGGTTACCTACCTCCCCTACCGCTAAGTTACCTACCTCCCCTACCTCCCCTACCACTAGGTTACCTGCCTCCCCTACCTTCCCTACCACTAGGTTACCTACCTCCCCTACCGCTAAGTTACCTACATCCCCTACCAATAGGTTACCTACCTCCCCTACCTCCCCTACCACTAGGTTACCTACCTCCCCTACCACTAGGTTACCTACCTCCCCTACCACTAGGTTACCTACCACCCCTACCTCCCCTACCACTAGGTTACCTACCTCCCCTACCACTAGGTTACCTACCTCCCCTACCACTAGGTTACCTACCTCCCCTACCGCTAAGTTACCTACATCCCCTACCACTAGGTTACCTACCTCCCCTACCACTAGGTTACCTACCTCCCCTACCTCCCCTACCACTAGGTTACCTACCTCCCATACCACTAGGTTACCTACCTCCCCTACCACTAGGTTACCTACCTCCCCTACCACTAGGTTACCTACCTCCCCTACCACTAGGTTACCTACCTCCCCTACCACTAGGTTACCTACCTCCCCTAACGCAAAGTTACCTACATCCCCTACCTCCCCTACCACTAGGTTACCTACCTCCCCTACCACTAGGTTACCTACCTCCCCTACCTCCCCTACCACTAGGTTACCTACATCCCCTACCACTAGGTTACCTACATCCCCTACCACTAGGTTACCTACCTCCCCTACCTCCCCTACCACTAGGTTACCTACCTCCCCTACCTCCCCTACCACTAGGTTACCTACCTCCCCTACCACTAGGTTACCTACCTCCCCTACCTCCCCTACCACTAGGTTACCTACCTCCCCTACCACTAGGTTACCTACCTCCCCTACCACTAGGTTACCTACCTCCCCTACCTCCCCTACCACTAGGTTACCTACCTCCCCTACCTCCCCTACCACTAGGTTACCTACCTCCCCTACCACTAGGTTACCTACCTCCCCTACCGCTAAGTTACCTACAACCCCTACCACTAGGTTACCTACCTCCCCTACCACTAGGTTACCTACCTCCCCTACCACTAGGTTACCTACCTCCCCTACCACTAGGTTACCTACCTCCCCTACCTCCCCTACCACTAGGTTACCTGCCTCCCCTACCTCCCCTACCACTAGGTTACCTACCTCCCCTACCGCTAAGTTACCTACATCCCCTACCACTAGGTTACCTACCTCCCCTACCTCCCCTACCACTAGGTTACCTACCTCCCCTACCACTAGGTTACCTACCACCCCTACCACTAGGCTACCTACCTCCCCTAGCACTAGGTTACCTACCTCCCCTACCTCCCCTACCACTAGGTTACCTACCTCCCCTACCACTAGGTTACCTACCTCCCCTACCACTAGGTTACCTACCTCCCCTACCGCTAAGTTACCTACATCCCCTACCACTAGGTTTCCTACCTCCCCTACCACTAGGTTACCTACCTCCCCTACCTCCCCTACCACTAGGTTACCTGCCTCACCTACCTCCCCTACCACTAGGTTACCTACCTCCCCTACCGCTAAGTTACCTACATCCCCTACCACTAGGTTACCTACCTCCCCTACCTCCCCTACCACTAGGTTACCTACCTCCCATACCACTAGGTTACCTACCTCCCCTACCACTAGGTTACCTACCTCCCCTACCACTAGGTTACCTACCTCCCCTACCACTAGGTTACCTACCTCCCCTACCGCTAAGTTACCTACCTCCCCTACCTCCCCTACCACTAGGTTACCTGCCTCCCCTACCTACCCTACCACTAGGTTACCTACCTCCCCTACCGCTAAGTTACCTACATCCCCTACCACTAGGTTACCTACCTCCCCTACCTCCCCTACCTCCCCTACCACTAGGTTACCTACCACCCCTACCACTAGGTTACCTATCTCCCCTACCACTAGGTTACCTACCTCCCCTACCACTAGGTTACCTACCTCCCCTACCGCTAAGTTACCTACAACCCCTACCACTAGGTTACCTACCTCCCCTACCACTAGGTTACCTACCTCCCCTACCACTAGGTTACCTACCTCCCCTACCACTAGGTTACCTACCTCCCCTACCTCCCCTACCACTAGGTTACCTGCCTCCCCTACCTCCCCTACCACTAGGTTACCTACCTCCCCTACCGCTAAGTTACCTACATCCCCTACCACTAGGTTACCTACCTCCCCTACCTCCCCTACCACTAGGTTACCTACCTCCCCTACCACTAGGTTACCTACCACCCCTACCACTAGGCTACCTACCTCCCCTACCACTAGGTTACCTACCTACCCTACCTCCCCTACCACTAGGTTACCTACCTCCCCTACCACTAGGTTACCTACCTCCCCTACCGCTAAGTTACCTACATCCCCTACCACTAGGTTACTTACCTCCCCTACCACTAGGTTACCTACCTCCCCTACCTCCCCTACCACTAGGTTACCTACCCCCCATACCACTAGGTTACCTACCTCCCCTACCACTAGGTTACCTACCTCCCCTACCACTAGGTTACCTACCTCCCCTACCACTAGGTTACCTACCTCCCCTACCGCTAAGTTACCTACCTCCCCTACCTCCCCTACCACTAGGTTACCTGCCTCCCCTACCACTAGGTTACCTACCTCCCCTACCGCTAAGTTACCTACATCCCCTACCACTAGGTTACCTACCTCCCCTACCTCCCCTACCACTAGGTTACCTACCTCCCCTACCACTAGGTTACCTACCACCCCTACCACTAGGTTACCTACCTCCCCTACCACTAGGTTACCTACCTCCCCTACCACTAGGTTACCTACCTCCCCTACCTCCCCTACCACTAGGTTACCTACCTCCCCTACCACTAGGTTACCTACCTCCCCTACCACTAGGTTACCTACCTCCCCTACCGCTAAGTTACCTACATCCCCTACCACTAGGTTACCTACCTCCCCTACCACTAGGTTACCTACCTCCCCTACCTCCCCTACCACTAGGTTACCTACCTCCCATACCACTAGGTTACCTACCTCCCCTACCACTAGGTTACCTACCTCCCCTACCACTAGGTTACCTATCTCCCCTTACCACTAGGTTACCTACCTCCCCTACCGCTAATTTACCTACATCCCCTACCTCCCCTACCACTAGGTTACCTACCTCCCCTACCACTAGGTTACCTACCTCCCCTACCTCCCCTACCACTAGGTTACCTACCTCCCCTACCACTAGGTTACCTACCTCCCCTACCACTAGGTTACCTACCTCCCCTACCACTAGGTTACCTACCTCCCCTACCTCCCCTACCACTAGGTTACCTACCTCCCCTACCTCCCCTACCACTAGGTTACCTACCTCCCCTACCACTAGGTTACCTACCTCCCCTACCTCCCCTACCACTAGGTTGCCTACCTCCCCTACCACTAGGTTACCTACCTCCCCTACCACTAGGTTACCTACCTCCCCTACCACTAGGTTACCTACCTCCCCTACCGCTAAGTTACCTACCTCCCCTACCTCCCCTACCACTAGGTTACCTGCCTCCCCTACCTTCCCTACCACTAGGTTACCTACCTCCCCTACCGCTAAGTTACCTACATCCCCTACCAATAGGTTACCTACCTCCCCTACCTCCCCTACCACTAGGTTACCTACCTCCCCTACCACTAGGTTACCTACCTCCCCTACCACTAGGTTACCTACCACCCCTACCTCCCCTACCACTAGGTTACCTACCTCCCCTACCACTAGGTTACCTACCTCCCCTACCACTAGGTTACCTACCTCCCCTACCGCTAAGTTACCTACATCCCCTACCACTAGGTTACCTACCTCCCCTACCACTAGGTTACCTACCTCCCCTACCTCCCCTACCACTAGGTTACCTACCTCCCATACCACTAGGTTACCTACCTCCCCTACCACTAGGTTACCTACCTCCCCTACCACTAGGTTACCTACCTCCCCTACCACTAGGTTACCTACCTCCCCTACCACTAGGTTACCTACCTCCCCTAACGCAAAGTTACCTACATCCCCTACCTCCCCTACCACTAGGTTACCTACCTCCCCTACCACTAGGTTACCTACCTCCCCTACCTCCCCTACCACTAGGTTACCTACATCCCCTACCACTAGGTTACCTACATCCCCTACCACTAGGTTACCTACCTCCCCTACCTCCCCTACCACTAGGTTACCTACCTCCCCTACCTCCCCTACCACTAGGTTACCTACCTCCCCTACCACTAGGTTACCTACCTCCCCTACCTCCCCTACCACTAGGTTACCTACCTCCCCTACCACTAGGTTACCTACCTCCCCTACCACTAGGTTACCTACCTCCCCTACCTCCCCTACCACTAGGTTACCTACCTCCCCTACCTCCCCTACCACTAGGTTACCTACCTCCCCTACCACTAGGTTACCTACCTCCCCTACCTCCCCTACCACTAGGTTACCTACCTCCCCTACCTCCCCTACCACTAGGTTACCTACCTCCCCTACCGCTAAGTTACCTACATCCCCTACCACTAGGTTACCTACCTCCCCTACCTCCCCTACCTCCCCTACCACTAGGTTACCTACCACCCCTACCACTAGGTTACCTACCTCCCCTACCACTAGGTTACCTACCTCCCCTACCACTAGGTTACCTACCTCCCCTACCGCTAAGTTACCTACAACCCCTACCACTAGGTTACCTACCTCCCCTACCACTAGGTTACCTACCTCCCCTACCACTAGGTTACCTACCTCCCCTACCACTAGGTTACCTACCTCCCCTACCTCCCCTACCACTAGGTTACCTGCCTCCCCTACCTCCCCTACCACTAGGTTACCTACCTCCCCTACCGCTAAGTTACCTACATCCCCTACCACTAGGTTACCTACCTCCCCTACCTCCCCTACCATTAGGTTACCTACCTCCCCTACCACTAGGTTACCTACCACCCCTACCACTAGGCTACCTACCTCCCCTACCACTAGGTTACCTAACTCCCCTACCTCCCCTACCACTAGGTTACCTACCTCCCCTACCACTAGGTTACCTACCTCCCCTACCGCTAAGTTACCTACATCCCCTACCACTAGGTTACTTACCTCCCCTACCACTAGGTTACCTACCTCCCCTACCTCCCCTACCACTAGGTTACCTACCTCCCATACCACTAGGTTACCTACCTCCCCTACCACTAGGTTACCTACCTCCCCTACCACTAGGTTACCTACCTTCCCTACCACTAGGTTACCTACCTCCCCTACCGCTAAGTTACCTACCTCCCCTACCTCCCCTACCACTAGGTTACCTGCCTCCCCTACCTCCCCTACCACTAGTTTACCTACCTCCCCTACCGCTAAGTTACCTACATCCCCTACCACTAGGTTACCTACCTCCCCTACCTCCCCTACCACTAGGTTACCTACCTCCCCTACCACTAGGTTACCTACCACCCCTACCACTAGGTTACCTACCTCCCCTACCACTAGGTTACCTACCTCCCCTACCACTAGGTTACCTACATCCCCTACCTCCCCTACCACTAGGTTACCTACCTCCCCTACCACTAGGTTACCTACCTCCCCTACCACTAGGTTACCTACCTCCCCTACCGCTAAGTTACCTACATCCCCTACCACTAGGTTACCTACCTCCCCTACCACTAGGTTACCTACCTCCCCTACCTCCCCTACCACTAGGTTACCTACCTCCCATACCACTAGGTTACCTACCTCCCCTACCACTAGGTTACCTACCTCCCCTACCACTAGGTTACCTACCTCCCCTACCACTAGGTTACCTACCTCCCCTACCGCTAATTTACCTACATCCCCTACCACCCCTACCACTAGGTTACCTACCTCCCCTACCACTAGGTTACCTACCTCCCCTACCTCCCCTACCACTAGGTTACCTACCTCCCCTACCACTAGGTTACCTACATCCCCTACCACTAGGTTACCTACCTCCCCTACCACTAGGTTACCTACCTCCCCTACCTCCCCTACCACTAGGTTACCTACCTCCCCTACCTCCCCTACCACTAGGTTACCTACCTCCCCTACCACTAGGTTACCTACCTCCCCTACCTCCCCTACCACTAGGTTGCCTACCTCCCCTACCACTAGGTTACCTACCTCCCCTACCACTAGGTTACCTACCTCCCCTACCACTAGGTTACCTACCTCCCCTACCGCTAAGTTACCTACCTCCCCTACCTCCCCTACCACTAGGTTACCTGCCTCCCCTACCTTCCCTACCACTAGGTTACCTACCTCCCCTACCGCTAAGTTACCTACATCCCCTACCACTAGGTTACCTACCTCCCCTACCTCCCCTACCACTAGGTTACCTACCTCCCCTACCACTAGGTTACCTACCTCCCCTACCACAAGGTTACCTACCACCCCTACCTCCCCTACCACTAGGTTACCTACCTCCCCTACCACTAGGTTACCTACCTCCCCTACCACTAGGTTACCTACCTCCCCTACCGCTAAGTTACATACATCCCCTACCACTAGGTTACCTACCTCCCCTACCACTAGGTTACCTACCTCCCCTACCTCCCCTACCACTAGGTTACCTACCTCCCATACCACTAGGTTACCTACCTCCCCTACCACTAGGTTACCTACCTCCCCTACCACTAGGTTACCTACCTCCCCTACCACTAGGTTACCTACCTCCCCTACCACTAGGTTACCTACCTCCCCTACCGCTAAGTTACCTACATCCCCTACCTCCCCTACCAATAGGTTACCTACCTCCCCTACCACTAGGTTACCTACCTCCCCTACCTCCCCTACCACTAGGTTACCTACATCCCCTACCACTAGGTTACCTACATCCCCTACCACTAGGTTACCTACCTCCCCTACCTCCCCTACCACTAGGTTACCTACCTCCCCTACCTCCCCTACCACTAGGTTACCTACCTCCCCTACCACTAGGTTACCTACCTCCCCTACCTCCCCTACCACTAGGTTACCTACCTCCCCTACCACTAGGTTACCTACCTCCCCTACCACTAGGTTACCTACCTCCCCTACCTCCCCTACCACTAGGTTACCTACCTCCCCTACCTCCCCTACCACTAGGTTACCTACCTCCCCTAACACTAGGTTACCTACCTCCCCTACCTCCCCTACCACTAGGTTACCTACCTCCCCTACCACTAGGTTACCTACCTCCCCTACCACTAGGTTACCTACCTCCCCTACCACTAGGTTACCTACCTCCCCTACCGCTAAGTTACCTACCTCCCCTACCTCCCCTACCACTAGGTTACCTGCCTCCCCTACCTCCCCTACCACTAGGTTACCTACCTCCCCTACCGCTAAGTTACCTACATCCCCTACCAATAGGTTACCTACCTCCCCTACCTCCCCTACCACTAGGTTACCTACCTCCCCTACCACTAGGTTACCTACCTCCCCTACCACTAGGTTACCTACCTCCCCTACCTCCCCTACCACTAGGTTACCTACCTCCCCTACCACTAGGTTACCTACCTCCCCTACCGCTAAGTTACCTACATCCCCTACCACTAGGTTACCTACCTCCCCTACCACTAGGTTACCTACCTCCCCTTCCTCCCCTACCACTAGGTTACCTACCTCCCATACCACTAGGTTACCTACCTCCCCTACCACTAGGTTACCTACCTCCCCTACCACTAGGTTACCTACCTCCCCTACCACTAGGTTACCTACCTCCCCTACCGCTAAGTTACCTACATCCCCTACCTCCCCTACCACTAGGTTACCTACCTCCCCTACCACTAGGTTACCTACCTCCCCTACCTCCCCTACCACTAGGTTACCTACATCCCCTACCACTAGGTTACCTACATCCCCTACCACTAGGTTACCTACCTCCCCTACCTCCCCTACCACTAGGTTACCTACCTCCCCTACCTCCCCTACCACTAGGTTACCTACCTCCCCTACCACTAGGTTACCTACCTCCCCTACCTCCCCTACCACTAGGTTACCTACCTCCCCTACCACTAGGTTACCTACCTCCCCTACCATTAGGTTACCTACCTCCCCTACCACTAGGTTACCTACCTCCCCTACCACTAGGTTACCTACCTCCCCTACCTCCCCTACCACTAGGTTACCTACCTCCCCTACCTCCCCTACCACTAGGTTACCTACCTCCCCTACCACTAGGTTACCTACCTCCCCTACCTCCCCTACCACTAGGTTACCTACCTCCCCTACCACTAGGTTACCTACCTCCCCTACCACTAGGTTACCTACCTCCCCTACCACTAGGTTACCTACCTCCCCTACCGCTAAGTTACCTACCTCCCCTACCTCCCCTACCACTAGGTTACCTGCCTCCCCTACCTCCCCTACCACTAGGTTACCTACCTCCCCTACCGCTAAGTTACCTACATCCCCTACCACTAGGTTACCTACCTCCCCTACCTCCCCTACCACTAGGTTACCTACCTCCCCTACCACTAGGTTACCTACCTCCCCTACCACTAGGTTACCTACCTCCCCTACCTCCCCTACCACTAGGTTACCTACCTCCCCTACCACTAGGTTACCTACCTCCCCTACCGCTAAGTTACCTACATCCCCTACCACTAGGTTACCTACCTCCCTTACCACTAGGTTACCTACCTCCCCTACCTCCCCTACCACTAGGTTACCTACCTCCCATACCACTAGGTTACCTACCTCCCCTACCACTAGGTTACCTACCTCCCCTACCACTAGGTTACCTACCTCCCCTACCACTAGGTTACCTACCTCCCCTACCACTAGGTTACCTACCTCCCCTACCGCTAAGTTACCTACATCCCCTACCTCCCCTACCACTAGGTTACCTACCTCCCCTACCACTAGGTTACCTACCTCCCCTACCTCCCCTACCACTAGGTTACCTACATCCCCTACCACTAGGTTACCTACATCCCCTACCACTAGGTTACCTACCTCCCCTACCTCCCCTACCACTAGGTTACCTACCTCCCCTACCTCCCCTACCACTAGGTTACCTACCTCCCATACCACTAGGTTACCTACCTCCCCTACCACTAGGTTACCTACCTCCCCTACCACTAGGTTACCTACCTCCCCTACCACTAGGTTACCTACCTCCCCTACCACTAGGTTACCTACCTCCCCTACCGCTAAGTTACCTACATCCCCTACCTCCCCTACCACTAGGTTACCTACCTCCCCTACCACTAGGTTACCTACCTCCCCTACCTCCCCTACCACTAGGTTACCTACATCCCCTACCACTAGGTTACCTACATCCCCTACCACTAGGTTACCTACCTCCCCTACCTCCCCTACCACTAGGTTACCTACCTCCCCTACCTCCCCTACCACTAGGTTACCTACCTCCCCTACCACTAGGTTACCTACCTCCCCTACCTCCCCTACCACTAGGTTACCTACCTCCCCTACCACTAGGTTACCTACCTCCCCTACCACTAGGTTACCTACCTCCCCTACCACTAGGTTACCTACCTCCCCTACCTCCCCTACCACTAGGTTACCTACCTCCCCTACCTCCCCTACCACTAGGTTACCTACCTCCCCTACCACTAGGTTACCTACCTCCCCTACCTCCCCTACCACTAGGTTACCTACCTCCCCTACCACTAGGTTACCTACCTCCCCTACCACTAGGTTACCTACCTCCCCTACCACTAGGTTACCTACCTCCCCTACCGCTAAGTTACCTACCTCCCCTACCTCCCCTACCACTAGGTTACCTGCCTCCCCTACCTCCCCTACCACTAGGTTACCTACCTCCCCTACCGCTAAGTTACCTACATCCCCTACCACTAGGTTACCTACCTCCCCTACCTCCCCTACCACTAGGTTACCTACCTCCCCTACCACTAGGTTACCTACCTCCCCTACCACTAGGTTACCTACCTCCCCTACCTCCCCTACCTCCCCTACCACTAGGTTACCTACCTCCCCTACCACTAGGTTACCTACCTCCCCTACCGCTAAGTTACCTACATCCCCTACCACTAGGTTACCTACCTCCCCTACCACTAGGTTACCTACCTCCCCTACCTCCCCTACCACTAGGTTACCTACCTCCCATACCACTAGGTTACCTACCTCCCCTACCACTAGGTTACCTACCTCCCCTACCACTAGGTTACCTACCTCCCCTACCACTAGGTTACCTACCTCCCCTACCACTAGGCTACCTACCTCCCCTACCGCTAAGTTACCTACATCCCCTACCTCCCCTACCACTAGGTTACCTACCTCCCCTACCACTAGGTTACCTACCTCCCCTACCTCCCCTACCACTAGGTTACCTACATCCCCTACCACTAGGTTACCTACATCCCCTACCACTAGGTTACCTACCTCCCCTACCTCCCCTACCACTAGGTTACCTACCTCCCCTACCTCCCCTACCACTAGGTTACCTACCTCCCCTACCACTAGGTTACCTACCTCCCCTACCTCCCCTACCACTAGGTTACCTACCTCCCCTACCACTAGGTTACCTACCTCCCCTACCACTAGGTTACCTACCTCCCCTACCACTAGGTTACCTACCTCCCCTACCACTAGGTTACCTACCTCCCCTACCATTAGATTACCTACCTCCCCTACCTCACCTACCACTAGGTTACCTACCTCCCCTACCACTAGGTTACCTACCTCCCCTACCACTAGGTTACCTACCTCCCCTACCACTAGGTTACCTACCTCCCCTACCATTAGGTTACCTACCTCCCCTACCACTAGGTTACCTACCTCCCCTACCACTACGTTACCTACCTCCCCTACCACTAGGTTACCTACCTCCCCTACCGCTAGGTTACCTGCCTCCCCGACCACTAGGTTACCTACCTCCCCTACCTCCTCTACCACTAGGTTACCTACCTCCCCTACCTCCCCTACCACTAAGTTACCTGCCTCCCCTACCACTAGGTTACCTACCTCCCCTACCACTAGGTTACCTACCTCCCCTACCACTAGGTTACCTACCTCCCCTACCACTAGGTTACCTACCTCCCCTACCGCTAGGTTACCTGCCTCCCCGACCACTAGGTTACCTACCTCCCCTACCTCCCCTACCCCCCCTACCACTAAGTTACCTGCCTCCCCTACCTCCCCTACCGCTAGGTTACCTACCTCCCCTACCACTAGGTTACCTACCTCCCCTACCGCTAGGTTACCTACCTCCCCTACCTCCCCTACTACTAGGTTACCTACCTCCCCTACCACTAGGTTACCTACCTCCCCTACCTCCCCTACCACTAGGTTACCTACCTCCCCTACCACTAGGTTACCTACCTCCCCTACCACTAGGTTACCTGCCTCCCCTACCACTAGGTTACCTACCTCCCCTACCACTAGGTTACCTACCTCCCTACCACTAGGTTACCTACCTCCCCTACCACTAGGTTACCTACCTCCCCTACCTCCCCTACCACTAGGTTACCTACCTCCCCTACCTCTAGGTTACCTACCTCCCCTACCACTAGGTTACCTACCTCCCCTACCGCTAGGTTACCTACCTCTCCTACCACTAGGTTACCTACCTCCCCTACCTCCCCTACCACTAAGTTACCTGCCTCCCCTACCACTAGGTTACCTACCTCCCCTACCTCCCCTACCACTAAGTTACCTGCCTCCCCTACCACTAGGTTACCTACCTCCCCTACCTCCCCTACCACTAGGTTACCTACCTCCCCTACCTCCCCTACCACTAGGTTACCTACCTCCCCTACCACTAGGTTACCTACCTCCCTTACCACTAGGTTACCTACCTCCCCTACCACTAGGTTACCTACCTCCCTTACATCCCCTACCACTAGGTTACCTACCTCCCCTACCACTAGGTTACCTACCTCCCCTACCACTAGGTTACCTACCTCCCCTACAACTAGGTTACCTACCTCCCCTACCACTAGGTTACCTACCTCCCCTACCACTAGGTTACCTGCCACTCCTAATGGACACGGTGCAACCTTTGGTAGGTAGGCTGCTGGCAGGCTTCGGCTGTGGTACAGCAAAGCCAAGTCAGCCCGTGCTAATGGTTCTCACAGGGGAAGTGAAATGATAGGCTACAATGAGCGAATCGGACACGAAACACCAATACAAATGTAACTACAGCACAACAAAATAGTTACCAACTTCCTTGACTTTTTTTTTTTCCGGGTGCCTGTAGGATAGACACTTTTGATTTCTAGCTGCACCAATCAAATCAGTGAAGCGTGTAGTGAAGCAAGACTACTGGTCAAAGCCATTCATCTTGGGGCGACGGGGGGAAGTGGGGTTTCAAAATGCAATCATGCCACGCAATTGTTCAATTTATAAAACGGTCATATATTTTTTATTTATTTATTACATGTATTTATTTATTTTATATATACGTCTGCTAAATGACTAACAAGATATATATATATATTGTGGTCCTCTGTAGCTCAGCTGGTAGAGCATGGCGCTTGTAACGCCAAGGTAGTGGGTTCGATCCCCGGGACCACCCATACACAAAAATGTATGCACGCATAACTGTAAGTCGCTTTGGATAAAAGCGTCTGCTAAATGGCATATTATATTATTATTATATATCCAATGGATTATGTACATTTTCTGGTAGAAAAGAAGTGGAGGGGAAAACATCAGTTTGCCCCTATTTTAATTTACTCCATGGCTCAGGTGACCAAGTGGACACAAGGCTGTTTGGCTCAGCTCAGTCAGGAAGAGGAAGAACTTTGCAGCTGTTTCTGGTACCCTGCAAGACATGCCACCAGTGGTCTCTTCACAGTCCCCAAGTCCAGAACAGACTATGGGAAGCGCACAGTACTACATAGAGCCATGACTACATGGAACTCTATTCCACATCAAGTAACTGATGCAAGCAGTAGAATCAGATTTAAAATATAAAAGATACAAATACACCTGATGGAACAGCAGGGACTGTGAAGAGACACACACACAGGCACAGACACATGCATACATGATAACATACGCACTCTACACACACGTACACATGGTTTTTGTGTTGTAGATATGTGGTAGTAGAGGTGTGGCCTTCATTTAGCTGCCTTGTCAGCAGCTAATGAGGATCCATAATAAACACAAATGCAAAATAAACAGTGCCATGCTGGTGGGTGGTAACATTAAAATGAAACCCAGCTCTGAAACAAAACGTGAGCTGAAAAGTTATTGGTGAAACGCAAGGCATTGACAAAGTCCCCACTTCAGATTTCCCACTTCAAGCCCAAATATATCATACTTTGACTAAAACAATGACTTATATTGTTGTGAAACATCATGGGTAAGCTCTGGGCATCGTCTTTTAGCTGAAAAAAAGTGAATTTCCTCTTGTGGTTCTTTAAATGCCAGGATGTTATACTCAATCAGGCTTTTCACCTAGTGGAATCTGCTGCACTCTTTTAAGGAAGAGAATCGTCTTTCCAGATCACGTCTTTGTCAATTGCCCACATAATATATATATATATATATATATATATATATATATATATATATATATATATATATATATAGATATATATAGTATACTATGGTATACAGACTCTAGCATTCAATGTAGTGTTTTTGCAGACTTTACTGTAGTATTCACCGTAGTGTTTTTGCGCAAAAACACTACAGTGAATACTGTGGTATTTACCGTTAACTATAGTATAAATACTGTAGTAAAAGAAAACTGTAGGATATAATATAGTAAAGAATGTACAGTTTTTTCAGATTGTAGTAAACTGTAGTATTTGCTGTAGTGTTTTTGCGGACTGTACTATATAATGTAGTGTTTATTTTCCAAATTGTAGTATACTGTAGTATTTACTGTAGTGTTTTTTC
Organism: Coregonus ussuriensis; assembly: GCA_031479575.1. Taxonomy (NCBI): domain Eukaryota; kingdom Metazoa; phylum Chordata; class Actinopteri; order Salmoniformes; family Salmonidae; genus Coregonus; species Coregonus ussuriensis. The sequence continues at coordinate 21,033,498 of CM062510.1, forward strand.
GGATTGTAGTATACTGTAGTCTTTACTGTAGTGTATCTGCGGACATTACTGTAGTATTTACTATGGTGTTTTTGTTTTATTTTCTTTGACATAGAAGTGCAGGCTTTCTCCTTGAGGAAACCTACTGGAGAAATACTAAAAGAGCACATTTTCCACAGCCTGTATGTAGGTAGGACTGGGGTCTGAACGGATCATTCAGAGCTTCTGCTCTTTTCTATAACTTGTAGGGAACACAATATATGGTCTATACTCGACATGTAGGTTTCTCACTTGTGGGTGAGGGGAATGAGTAGGGTATACAGTACCAGTCAAAAGATTGGACACACCTACTCATTCCAGGGTTTTTCTTTAGTTTATCTATTTTCTACATTGTAGAATAATAGTGAAGACATCAAAACTATCAGATAACACATATGGAATCATGTAGTAACCAAGAAAGGGTTAAACAAATCAAAATATATTTTATATTTGAGATTCTTCAAAGTAGCCACCCTTTGCCTTGACGACAGCTTTGCACACTCTTGGCATTCTCTCAACCAGCTTCATGAGGTAGTCACCTGGAATGCATTTCAATTAACAGGTGTGCCTTGTTAAAAGTTAATCTGTGGAATTTATTTCCTTCTTAATGTGTTTGAGCCAATCAGTTGTGTTGTGACAAGGTAGGGGGGGTATACAGAAGATAGCTCTATTTGGTAAAAGACCAAGTCCATATTATGGCAAGAACAGCTCAAATAAGCAAAGAGAAATGACAGTCCATCATTACTTTAAGACATGAAGGTCAGTCAATACGGAAAATTTCAAAAACTTGGAAAGTTTCTTTAAGTGCAGTCGCAAAAACCATCAAGCGCTATGATGAAACTGGCTCTCATGACGACCGCCACAGGAAAGGAAGACCCAGAGTTACCTCTACTGCAGAGGATAAGTTAATTAGAGTTAACTGCACCTCAGATTGCAGCCCAAATACATGCTTTACAGAGTTCAAGTAACTCAACATCAACTGTTCAGAGGAGACTGCGTGAATCAGGCCTTCATGGTTGAATTGCTGCAAAGAAACCACTACTAAAGGCCACCAATAAGAAGAAGAGAGTTGCTTGGGCCAAGAAACACGAGCAACGGGCATTAGACCGGTGGAAATCTGTTTTTTGGTCTGATGAGTCCAAATTTGAGATTTTGGGTGTCTTTGTGAGATGCAGAGTAGGTGAACGGATGATCTCCACATATGTGGTTCCCACCATGAAGCATGGAGGAGGAGGTGTGATGGTGTGGGGGTAATTTGCTGGTGACACTGTTAGTGATTTATTTATAATTGAAGGCACACTTAACCAGCGTGGCTACCACAGCATTCTGCAGCGATACGCCATCCCATCTGGTTTGCGCTTAGTGGGACTATGATTTGTTTTTCAACAGGGCAATGACCCAAAACACACCTCCAGGCTATTTGACCAAGAAGGAGAGTGATGTAGTGCTGCATCAGATGACCTGGCCTCTACAATCCCCCGACCTCAACCCAATTGAGATGGTTTGGGATGAGTTGGACCACAGAGTGAAGGAAAAGCAGCCAACAAGTGCTCAACTCCTTCAAGACTGTTGGAAAATCATTCCAGGTGAAGCTGGTTGAGAGAATGCCAAGACTGTGCAAAGCTGTCATCAAGGCAAAGGGTGGCTACTTTGAAGAATCTCAAATATAAAATATATTTTGATTTGTTTAACACTTTTTTGGTTACTACATGATTCCATATGTGTTATTTCATAGTTTTGATGTCTTCACTATTATTCTACAATGTAGAAAATAGTAAAAATAAAGAAAAACTCTGGAATGAGTAGGTGTGTCCAAACTTTTGACTGGTACTGTATGCAAATTAAATACTGTAGTATTTACTATATTTAAAAAAGTGTATTGTTTTTGCGGATTGTCGTGCTTTGCAGACATTACTGCAGTATTTACTACAGTGGTTTTTTTTGCGGAAAATACTGTAGTATTTACTATAGTATTTTACAGCATACTACAACATGATATAGTAAATACTACACATGATCGAGGGATACTTCAGTGTGTAGTATAGTATTCTACAGTATACCACATTTTCTATAGAATTCTATAGTAAGTACTGTGGTATTCTATAGTAAACTGTAGTATTTTTTATGTGGGTGGGGACGCGCTGTACCCAAAAACGAATGGAGGGAATCAACGCAATTGATCATTAGATTATGCATTCTCAGTAGGAGGAGGCTATTATGTTGATATTTGTTGCTTACCTCATTTGTTTTTACTAAACAGTACTTTCTAAATGGTATGTAGTACGATTAGTAGTACACAGTATGTAGTTTTAGTAAGTAGTAGACAAGACAGATTTCAGACACGGCCAATAATAATGCCACCTTCGTCCTCTCTAGCATGACCATCTGGTGACTGTCCTCTCCTCATTGGCTCGTGTCTGTTCTGTTGGGTTCTAATCTCATGGCTTCCAATTCTAGCATTCTAACATTCTGCTGTATCATTTTAACATTCTAATATTCCAACGTTCTGACATGGTGAGGTCACAAATGGTTTATTTTCTCTATACAAAACATTCCATGAGGGACGAGCGACACCTGAAGAAAACAGACAGACTGATAGCATTCACCCCAACACTGATATCACTTCCAGACAGACTCATAGCATTCACCCCAACACTGATATCACTTCCAGACAGACTGATAGCATTCACCCCAACACTGATATCACTTCCAGACAGACTGATAGCATTCACCCCAACACTGATATCCCTTCCAGACAGACTGATAGCATTCACCCCAACACTGATATCACTTCCAGACAGACTGATAGCATTCACCCCAACACTGATATCACTTCCAGACAGATGGATAGCATTCACTCCAACACTGATTTCACTTCCAGACAGACTGATAGCATTCACCCCAACACTGATATCACTTCCAGACAGACTGATAGCATTCACCCCAACACTGATACCACACAATAAAACATTGCAGTTGTAGTAGATATTTAGTTGTGACACAGGACAGGACAGAACATAGTAATAATTATTATTATCATTATAATAAGTAATGTTCAGTTTAAATGAATCACATCCAGTTTAGTTCTCTGCTGCTGTCTGTCAGCATGTAAACAGAACGACAACGGTGTTACAAATCTCCGTCAATAATCACACAGTGTTATGAATCATTTCTTTCCCTTGTGATAGAATGTGTCCCAGTGCTGTGATAAGCCTATCAGACAGACAGACAGACAGACAGACATACAGACCCCTGCCTGGATAAAGAGACAACATGGGGCGGTAATGATAGTCCATGGCTACGTCCCAAATGGCACCCTATTCCTTATGGGCTCTGGTCTAATGTAGTGCACTATGTAGGGAATGGGGTGCAATTTGGGACGCACACTATCCCGACTAACGGAGGATAAACTGCTTTGTAAACACCACAGCGGGCGGGATCACCGTGGGTTGTCAATCACAGGCAGGGAGCCCATGGGAGTAGTTTCCTAACTGTCTGTAGGGAGAGAAATAGGTCCCACTGTGTTGATGATACAACAGACAGTCTATCGATTCAGGATGTGTGTGTGTGTTTATCCCTCCCGTTGATCAGTGATCATCTCCCCTATAGATTGGTGATTACCTCCAAGGCCTCTCTGTCTCTCTCTGACTTCATCTGATAATCCACAGGGTTCACAGGCTTGTTATATGCTCCGATATAACGTCCCCAGAGTCTCGCCTTAAAGGAGAGGTGTCCACTCTTAAAGGGAGGTTGTCTGTTTTCTCACCCCCACAATCTGGTCTTAAAGGCGAGGTGTCCACTCTGCTGTCCACAGAGTCAGTCCTTAAAGGGAAGATGTCCAAGACTCGCCTTAAAGGGAGGTGTCCAATCTGGGTGTCCAATCTGTCTTCAAAGGCCAGTCTTAAATGCAAGGTGTCCCTTCTGTCCGCAGATACTAAAGGCCTTAAAGGGAGGGTGTCCCTTCGTTCATTCTCAGAGTGTCTTCTTAAAGGGAGTGTGTCCTTCCTACCCCCACAGTCTCTATTTAAAGGGGAGGTGTCCATTCTGTCCACACAGACGGTCCGTAGAGAGTGTGTGTGTGGTGTGTCAGGATGACTGGGTGGAAGGGAGCTCTCACACACACTGGCGCTGGACTTGTACCAGTCAGACAGACTGTTCTCAGACCCGTCCTCCATCTTGCCTGCTCCCTGCCCCCTGGAGAAGGTAAACAACTTAGGAATGGCTGCCGTGGACGCGGCCACGGTTGCCGCGGCTACTCCTCCCTCGGCGGCGGTGGTCGTGGCGGCGTTGGCGAAGGAGGAGCCAAAGAGAGCAGCGATCCGGCGGTGGTAGTGGGTACGGAACACCTTGGCCCCGCGGTGGAGATCACCTGTGAAGGGAGGGATAACATAGAAGAAGAAGAAGAAGAAGAAGAAGAAGAAGAAGAAGAAGAAGAAGAAGAAGAAGAAGAAGAAGAAGAAGAAGAAGAAGAAGAAGAAGAAGAAGAAGAAGAAGAAGAAGAAGAAGAAGAAGAAGAAGAAGAAGAAGAAGAAGAAGAAGAAGAAGAAGAAGAATGGGGTCAGGACAAACAGGATGTTCTTTTGGGAACAGATGCATAAAAAATAACATTCAAACATCTAAATACCAACTGTGACTACATCAGGTGGATGCTGGCTGTTTTTCACTTCTGGAATGGATATTAATTAATTAATTAATTCATTCATTCATTCATACATTTCAATGAGTTACGAACAGAATATGAGGTGATAGAATCAGGAAGTCCTGATGAATGAGGACGCAGCAGAGCCCTACCTATGAAGCAGTAGCAGATAGGGTTGAGGCTGGAGTTGGTGAGTCCCAGCCACTGGGCAAAGGGCTGGGTCTGCATGAGCCAAGATGGCGGATGCTGCACTCGGTCGATCCAGAACTCAGCCAGATACAGGGGCAGCCAGGAAACTGCAAAAAGCAGCACCAGGGCTACCACCATCTTGGCGATCTTCTTCCTCGTCTTGAGGCGCTCAGTGTGCAGCGCTCGGCTTCGGGAGTCGAGTTCCGTAAACGTCCGTTTCCCGTCCCCCCAGAGCCGGCGGCCAGTCAGGAAGCCGATGGTGAGGTTAAAGGTCACGGGGATGCAGTAGAGCGCCACGAAGAGCAGGACGGTGTAGCCCTGTTTCAGACGCGGCCCCGGCCACACCTCCTGGCACACAGGGATCACAAACGACACCCCCAGGCTGATCTCATCTCGCCGGTTCATGAACACCAATGGGGCGCAGATCGCAGATGACACCGCCCACACCACGGCGACCGTCGCTAGGATTCGTCGGCGAGTGAAGAGGGAGCGGGCACGGAGCGGGCACCGTACGCTAAAGTAACGGTTGACGCTGATGACAGTGAGTGTTAGCACGCTAGCCGACACGGAGACGGCCTGGGTGAAGGGGACCGCTCGGCAGAGGAAATCCCCGTACACCCAGGCCGAGTAGATCTGGTGGCCCAGTGTTATGGGCATACACACACACACCACAGCCAAGTCACACACCGCCAGATTAACCAGGAGGTACCGGGTGGCGCTGACCGCGGCTAGCCGCTCGCTACGCCGGTTGATCAGCACCTTGATTGACATGATGTTCCCTACGAACCCCACCAGGAAGGACAGGCAGTACATGAGGGTCAGAGCCACCGTGGTAGGCTCATGGACCGTCCATAACAAACTGGTCAGCTCCGAATCATCAGGAGGGAGGAGGGAGGAGGGGAGGAGGGAGGAGGAGGAGGGGAGGAGGGAGGGATCAGGAGGAAAGAGGGAAGAAGGGAGGTGGGAGGATGGATGGAGGAGAGAGTCAGAGGAAAGGAGGGATGAGGAGGAGGAGGGGAGGAGGAAGGAGTCGTAGAAGCTGTAACTGCTGTTCAGTCTGGCCTTTCCTACATGCAGCAGAGGAGTGAAGCTGAGCTGGGCTGATAACTGGTCCTGGGTCAGATTCATGGTGCTGTCTCCGTCTCCTCAGGTCTGGCTCTGTCTGTCAACACTGACCTCTGTACAGCCCTTATATACTGCTACTCATGACACTGCAGCAACAGTAGAGGACTGTATTGTCAGAATTTATGAGCAAGGTTAGGGCTAAGTGTAAGCTACTTGAGCTATTTGTTCTTAACGTGGGATAAGGATAAGGGTTGAAAGGTCAGAGTTACTAGGGCTAAGGTTAGGGGTAAGATTAGGAACTGGCTCTATCGTCAGAAACAAACAGCAACAGCCTTGTCCTTCCTTTAGGCACTAGCACATCTTTTCTTACTAGCACTGACTTTGCAGATATCTGCTTTATTGAGGAAACGTTTGACTTACTATGACTGTGAGATGTGGTCGTCTCACCTGGCTACCTTAAAATGAATACACTCATTGTAAGTGGCTCAGGATAAGAGTGTCTGCTAAATGACTGACATGGACATGCACATTTATGAGCAAGTACACAAGCTATTTGTTCTTCATTTTCAGTAGAGGACACAACCTGCAATGGCTGTGATATGTGGTTGTCTTACCTACCTTACGCTAGTTGAATGCCCTGACTGGGTAAGAGCATCTGCTGTTATCAATCAATGTAAAACAGGCTGTATCGTCAGAATCTATGAGGTACACAAGCTATTTGTTCTTGATTTGGGATACAGTTATAAAAGGCTAGAGTTAAGGCTAAGGTTAAGGGTTTAGATTAGGTAAGATTAGGAAAGGGTTAAATTTAGGGTTAGGGGTTTAGATTAGGTAAAATTAGGAAAGGGTTAAGGTTAGGGGTTTAGATTAGGTAAGATTAGGAAAGGGTTAAGGTTAGGGTTAGGGGTAAGATTAGGAAAGGGTTAAGGTTAGGGTTAGGGGTAAGATTAGGAAACGGTTAAGGTTAGGTTTACGGGGTAAGATTAGGTAAGATTAGGACAGGGTTAAGGTTAGGGTTAGGGGGTAAGATTAGGAAAGGGTTAAGGTTAGGGTTAGGGGGTAAGATTAGGAAAGGGTTAAAGTTAGGGTTAGGGGTTTAGATTAGGTAAGATTAGGAAAGGGTTAAGGTTAGGTTTAGGGGTAAGATTAGGTAAGATTAGGAAAGGGTTAAGGTTAGGGTTAGGGGTAAGATTAGGAAACGGTTAAGGTTAGGTTTAGGGGTAAGATTAGGTAAGATTAGGAAAGGGTTAAGGTTAGGGTTAGGGGGTAAGATTAGGAAAGGGTTAAGGTTAGGGTTAGGGGGTAAGATTAGGAAAGGGTTAAGGTTAGGGTTAGGGGGTAAGATTAGGAAAGGGTTAAGGTTAGGGTTAGGGGGTAAGATTAGGAAAGGGTTAAGGTTAGGGTTAGTGTCTAGAATCTCATTTGTGGTGGTAAAGTGCCATAGTACATCCGTACATCCATGGTGACCAGACAGTGATGACCATCGCTGATTCTAGGTCAGGTTCACGGTGTCCTCCAGCTCCCCTTTGGCCAGGTGTCTCTGTCAGAACTGATCTCAGTGCAGCCTTTATGTAACCAACACATTACTATTCTTCAGAGGTGCGTGCTGATCTAGGATCAGATCCTGATGGTCCTCGTCATCACCTTCAGGGCAGGTGGTCGCACCTCTCTCTCTCTCTCTCTCTCTCTCTCTCTCTCTGTCTCTCTGTCTCTCTCTCTCTCTCTCTCTCTCTCTCTCTCTCTCTCTCTCTCTGTCTCTCTGTCTCTCTCTCTCTCTCTCTCTCTCTCTCTCTGTCTCTCTGTCTCTCTGTCTCTCTCTCTCTCTCTCTCTCTCTCTCTCTCTCTCTCTCTCTCTCTCTCTCTGTCTCTCTGTCTCTCTCTCTCTCTCTCTCTCTCTCTCTCTCTCTGTCTCTCTGTCTCTCTCTCTCTCTCTCTCTCTCTCTCTCTCTCTCTCTCTCTCTCTCTCTGTCTCTCTGTCTCTCTCTCTCTCTCTCTCTCTCTCTCTCTCTCTGTCTCTCTGTCTCTCTCTCTCTCTCTCTCTCTCTCTCTCTCTCTCTCTCTCTCTCTCTCTCTCTCCCCCTCTCTCTCTCTCTCTCTCTCCCTGCCTCTCTCTCTCTCTCTCTCTGTCTCTCTGTCTCTCTCTCTCTCTGTCTCTCTGTCTGTCTCTCTCTCTCTCTCTCTCTCTCTCTCTCTCTCTCTCTCTCTCTCTCTCTCTGTCTCTCTCTCTCTCTCTCTCTCTCTCTCTCTCTCTCTCTCTCTCTCTCTCTCTCTCTCTCTCTCTCTCTCTCTCTCTCTCTCTCTCTCTCTCTCTCTCTCTCTCTCTCTCTCTCTCTCTCTCTCTCTCTCTCTCTCTCTCTCTCTCTCTCTCTCTCTCTCTCTCTCTCTCTCTCGGGACGATGGCTTCAGCCCCTCTGGTTTTTCTCTCTCATTCCCTCTCTCCCTTCTCTCCTTCCTCTCTCCTCCAGGGTTGAGGAAAGCTGTCAGTGGATCTGTGGACAGAGAGAGAGAGAGAGAAGCACAGCCAGTTGGCAGGCTACTGCAGCAACAAACAGGAACAGACATTTTTTCAAAAATAAAGACAGAGAAATACTTTCTGCATCACTTCATTTACTCACGTTTATTAAAAACAGTTGTAGAAGGACCTGTGTTTCAATACAGGATAAAGGGGAGAATGTTATTCTATGAAAGAGTTGTACAGATGTAGGATCTTAATTTGAGCCAGTTTCCTAGAGTAGGAAAATAATCCTGCAGCAACAGGAAATGTGAATTATTATGTGGATTATAATACATTTTCCGCTAGGGCAAATTAAGTCTGAAATTTCAAAGTGGAAATTACAAACTTTAGAAGCCTTTTTAAACCTCAAATACACTACACGTTTGCATTTCCTGCTTTGCAAGAATATTCTCAGCAACAAAATAGTGATCAAATTAAGGACATACATCTGTAGAAGGACCTGTGTTCAGTACAGGACAGAGGAAGGTTAGCCTATGTTGAATGTACCGTACGGGACATTATGAAGGCATGTGAGGTAGTTTGCTCAGTTTTTTATAATTTTTGCCACTGGCTGCATGTGTGCGTCCATTCATTATCACAACCCATCTGTCCCTTGGTGGACAGATATCGGCTATGTACCCAAGATAGACAGAATACAGCATTGATATAGGCTATGTACCCAAGATAGAGGGTACAGCATTGATATAGGCTATGTACCCAAGATAGAGGGTACAGCATTGATATAGGCTATGTACCCAAGATAGACAGAATACAGCATTGATATAGGCTATGTACCCAAGATAGAGGGTAGAGCATTGATATCGGCTATGTACCCAAGATAGAGGGTACAGCATTGATATAGGCTATGTACCCAAGATAGACAGAATACAGCATTGATATAGGCTATGTACCCAAGATAGAGGGTAGAGCATTGATATCGGCTATGTACCCAAGATAGAGGGTACAGCATTGATAGAGGCTATGTACCCAAGATAGAGGGTAGAGCATTGATATCGGCTATGTACCCAAGATAGAGGGTACAGCATTGATATCGGCTATGTACCCAAGATAGAGTGTACATCATTGATATCGGCTATGTACCCAAGATACAGAATACAGCATTGACAGAGGCTATGTACCCAAGATAGAGGGTACAGCATTGATATCGGCTATGTACCCAAGATAGACAGAATACAGCATTGATATAGGCTATGTACCCAAGATAGACAGGGTACAACATTCAGTCTTCTCATCCTATAAAAAACACACCTGGGTAAAATAGCTCTCACCAGTTATGTAAAAATGACAGTTAAAAATAGATATATTCATTTGTCATCATCATCATATTTTTAGGATGGAAAAAATAATAATCTGTTAGAACAATAAGCCTAAATGTGATTAAAATATACATATTTTCCTTTAAATGATTCCCCAAATGACCGTGCTGTTCTGAACAGCATTTCAATTGAATTAATTTGAGTAATGATTCTAAAAAAGAACACGCTAGCCTATATATTCATAAAGACGCTACTGACCGTTGATCAAATGCAGTTGTTCACTGAGTTGTCCACTTCACATAAATGCGACGAGGCTGAGCAGAAGAAAAGATGCCAGAAGAAAATATGCCAGAAAAAGAAGGAGATAAAAGTTGCCTCCCGGTGCTGTTACAATCACTCGATCGTCCCTTTTATATTCCTGTCAAAGACGGATCACTATACAATCTCTCTCTGTCTTTCTCTCCCTTGCTGTCTTTTCATCCAGGAGATATTCCGTTTTTCCGTTACCTGCCTCGGTAGTCGGGACCCTCGTCACAAGGCGCGCTGAGCAGAGCAGAGCAGAGCAGAGCAGAGCGACCAACTCAACTGGTTGTGCGTGCAGCTAAACGGAGGGACGCTCAACTCTGTTCTCTTATATCGAGGCGGAGTTGAGTTTTGATAACTGCTTGCGGGATTTGCTAGCAACAACATTGAGTCACCATCAGTCAGATCATCAGTCAGATCTTATAAAATGTCAATTCTGAAAATGTTTACCTGTACCTATGTTTGTCCTGTACAACTGCGGTCCTTCCGCGGGGTGCTGAAATTCATACTTTTAATAAAAACGTTTATTAAATACAACCACCGGACTTTTTCCTCATTTGTTTTGCTCAACTCAGCGCGAATGTGCACGTGCCAATTCAATCTCAGTTTACGTAGTACCGTACTTGGTGTGATGAGCAACACAAATGAGGGAAAACTCGGTGGTGGTATTCGATGTTTTTATTAAAAGTATGAATTTCAGCACCCCACGGAAGGGCCGCGGTTGTACAGGACAAACATAGGTGCAGGTAAGCATACAGTACATCTATGTGATGATGTTGAATCAACGCATTTTTTTTACCCAACGTTTAACCTAAATCCAATGACATGGTGATTTGATTTGCTGCTTTAACATTGAATTCACGTTATTTTACAACTCAACCAAATGTAAATCAAAACTAGATGTTGAACTGACGTCTGTGCCTAGTTGGCTATGCCAGGATCAGGCTCCCTCATTTCAAAGGAGGACGCAGGCGGACGTCAAACGGTGACAAAAAGCTCTTGTCTCGAGGCAATGCCCTGACCTCGCACTCCGATGATTTATCTAATCAATTAAATGGTGATAATTAATTAATTTTCTCAATAAATGATAAACTAATTCCCAGCGTGATCCGGGTTTTACATCTGAAAAGCTCCACCAGCTCAGTGATGTGCCGTTTCACAACCCCGCCATCTGTCTCTCTCTCTCTGCTCCCTCCGTGCAGCTCCCTCTCTCTTTCTCTCTCGCTCTGCTCTCTCTCTCTCTCTCTCTCTCTTTCTCTCTCGCTCTGCTCTCTCTCTCTCTCTCTCTCTCTTGCTCCTTCCCTCTGTCTCTCTCTTCATGTCTTCTGCATCTCCAGTCAGTCACCTTCCTCCTCCTCCTCTAACCTCCCCAGTCAGTCACCTTCCTCATCCTCCTCTAACCTCCCCAGTCAGTCACCTTCCTCATCCTCCTCTAACCTCTCCAGTCAGTCACCTTCCTCATCCTCCTCTAACCTCCCCAGTCAGTCACCTTCCATCTCTAATCGCTCCACATAATTGTAATTTTTAGGTGAGACAGAGGCAGCCACCTCAAATAGCCTACTAGCAGCAGCCTAATTACAAACGATCAAACTTCAAACAAATAGTGATATTTATGTTTGTGTATTCTACTCAGGTCTACTTGAAAGGTAGGCCTACCTACATATTTGGCATGTGAAGGCGGATACAGGGGAGGAGGAGGAGGAGGAGGAGGAGGAGGAGGAGGAGGAGGAGGAGGAGGAGGAGGAGGAGGGGATAAGAGGAGAGGAGAGGAGAGGAGAGGAGAGGAGAGGAGAGGAGAGGAGAGGAGAGGAGAGGAGAGGAGAGGAGAGGAGAGGAGAGGAGAGGAGAGGAAGCCAACAGTCTGTGTGAATCTGAGCAGAAGAGATTATCTCTTATTATAGTCATTGTCTGGGCAGGTGGCAGATAGTGTTGTGAAATGTAATGTAATGTTTTAAATAACTGCCTTAATGTTGCTGGACCCCAGGAAGTGTAGCTGCTGCCTTGGCAGGAACTAATGGGGATCCATAATAAACCCCAGGAAGAGCAGCTGCTGCCTTGGCAGGAACTAATGGGGATCCATAATAAACCCCAGGAAGAGTAGCTGCTGCCTTGGCAGGAACTAATGGGGATCCATAATAAACCCCAGGAAGAGTAGCTGCTGCCTTGGCAGGAACTAATGGGGATCCATAATAAATACAAATACAAATACAGAAATGTTTACTAGTAGTTGTGTGTGTGTGTGTGTGTCTCGTTGGTCATATTGATTATTATTATAATGAAAATTTGGATAAATCGATCAAACAGCAATTATTGCTTTGCAGAAACAGGAAATTATTATAAATCTGAGCAACTACTAATAAGTCACCTAACACACACACACACACACACACACACACACACACACACACACACACACACACACACACACACACTGCTCCTCTCCCTTCCCAGTGTCTGACAGCAGATGATTGTTTCTGAGGCTTTCTGAAGGTCACCTCGTTACAGCCCTCTGTAGCTCTCTCTCTCTCTCTCTCTCTCTCTCTCTCTCTCTCTCTCTCTCTCTCTCTCTCTCTCTCTCTCTCTCTCTCTCTCTCTCTCTCTCTCTCTCTCTCTCTCTCTCTCTCTCTCTCTCTCTCTCTCTCTGTGTGTCAGTATCAGTATGTGTGATAACCAATACATCCACACGCCAGAGATCCATTGTTTTCTCAACGTACCTGACTGTGTGTGTGTGTGTCTGTGTCAACTGTTGGTCATCCTTAAAAATGATTGATGATTATTATAATGATAATTTGGATAAATTGATCAAACAGCAATTATCGCTTTGCAGAAACAGTAAATCATTAATTAATGTCCAACCCACCGCTGACCGTCTTGTCTGATATCAGTAACACACTTTGGCAATCAATTACCACAGGACCAGTGTTCTCTCTCGCTCTGTCTCGCTCGCTCTCTCTCTCCATCTCCACCTCCCTCCCTCCTTCTCTCTCCTGTAAGCCAAGGGAGAAATCGTTCCCTATAAAGAGGTAATCATTCATGTGATAATGGTTTTGGAAAGTAGGCTATTACTCGAGGTATTGAGGTCATAGGTTTGGAAGAGATTCAAAATGTATTTATGAAAATCTAATCCACAATTCATTTCACTTCCATCAGACCTGGATGTTCTGTCCCTGTGTCTCTCTGCAGTACACAGGTTCCTATGTCTCTCTGCAGTACTCAGGTTCCTATGTCTCTCTGCAGTACTCAGGTTCCTATGTCTCTCTGCAGTACTCAGGTTCCTATGTCTCTCTGCAGTACTCAGGTTCCTATGTCTCTCTGCAGTACTCAGGTTCCTGTGTCTCTCTGCAGTACTCAGGTTCCTGTGTCTCTCTGCAGTACTCAGGTTCCTGTGTCTCTCTGCAGTACTCAGGTTCCTATGTCTCCTGTGTCTCTCGCTGACTCACTAGAACACAGATGAAGATCCTACTATAGATCTGTTATGTATTGTGACATCACTGTACTCAAGTCTTATCACATCTGGACTACATGACTGTCTGAGTTCAATCAGGGACTCTTCTGATTGAATGGAATGAATGTGTGAATAGAGGGTGGTTAGAGAGAGATAAATGGAGAGAGATGGAGAGAGAGAGATTGAGATGGAGAGAGAGAGAGATGGCGGTGGATGGAGAGACCGAGATGGAAGTGAAGATGGAGAGAGAGGGAGAGGGAGAGGTAGGGATGGAGATGGTTGCGAGAGAGAGATGGAGATGGAGGTGAAGATGGAGAGAGAGATGGAGGTGAAGATGGAAAGAGAGAGATGGAGGTGAAGATGGAGAGAGGGATGGAGGTGAAAATGGAGAGAGGGAGATGGAGGTGAAGATGGAGAGAGGGATGGAGGTGAAGATGGAGAGAGGGAGATGGAGGTGAAGATGGAGAGAGAGAGATGGAGGTGAAGATGGAGAGAGGGATGGAGAGAGAGATGGAGGTGAACGTGGAGAGATAGAGATGGAGGTGAAGATGGAGAGAGGGATATGGAGGTGAAGATGGAGAGAGAGAGATGGAGGTGAAGATGGAGAGAGGGATGGAGAGAGAGATGGAGGTGAACGTGGAGAGATAGAGATGGAGGTGAAGATGGAGAGAGAGAGCTGAAGAGAGAAAGATGGAGATGGATGGAGAGAGAGATGACGGTGCCACCTTGCGAGCAAAACATTTTAGCGTGACAGCAAAGATAACATTTTTAGTTCTAAAGTTCATTTCCTGCAGGTCTGCACATCATCATGCCGTAGGGGTGGAGAGAAAAAGGAGCCGTTTTACAGCTACATTCCTGCAGTTCTACAGATCTTACCATAGGGGTGGAGGCAAATGTTTGCAGTTTTAGAAATAACTGATGATCAATGGGTTTGGAAGGCTGCCGCTAGGCTAACCTACCAATCTAAAAACATGCAGCTGACATGGGCTAATTGAGAGATTTAACATAATTTCTACATTTCACCTTGTGTATTCCATTATTATATCTCTCAACAGTAAGTTGAGACCCCGAATGAATTATATATAATACATTTTTCTTTCAGAATTATAAATTGGTTGCTCGGGCCAATAAAAGTGGCAGTTGCCCATCCCTGACCTATAGTATGTAGACTAGTTTAGTAATTACTTTCTGCTCCGACATCTGATGTTGTTCATTAATGTTCACTAGTAGCTGTGTGTGTGTGTGTGTGTGTGTGTGTGTGTGTGTGTGTGTGTGTGTGTGTGTGTGTGTGTGTGTGTGTGTGTGTGTGAGTGTGTGTGTGAGTGTGAGTGTGAGTGTGAGTGTGAGTGTGAGTGTGAGTGTGAGTGTGTGTGTGTGTGTGTGTGTGTGTGTGTGTGTGTGTGTGTGAGTGTGTGAGTGTGTGTGAGTAGTGATTAATAAAGTATTTTCTCTCCATATGGGGTAGGACGTCCTGATTCTGCCGACCGTATTAAACGTCTGATTTCATTTCTGTCTCCCAGTAGCGATGCCTGTGTCTCGGGTGTGTGTGTGTGTGTGTGTGTGTGGAGCAATGCCTGGATCTCAGCTGTGTCTCTGTGTGTCAGTCCATGCTGGTGTGTGTGTGTGTGTGTGTGTGTGTGTGGAGCAATGCCTCAATCTCAGCTGTGTCTGGCCCTGCTGGTGTGTGTGTGTGTGTGTCAGGGTGTGTGTGTGTGTGTGTTTGTGAGTAGCAATGCCTGGATCTCAGCTGCATGTGTTTGTATGTGTGTGTGTGATTCTTGGATCTCAGTGGCATGAGACATTAATCATATGAAGCTGAGGAATGATCTAATTTCTTCAATTAATTGAATTTCCCAAAGCGTTTAACAAACCATTTGAAGCATGGGGATGAGCTGGCAATCAATTACCCCAGGCATAGCATTCTCTCTCTCTCTCAGTGCATGCTGGGAGTTTTTTGGAGTTTGAGTGTTTGGTGTGGAGGGCTTGTCCTCACTAATTTGTTGTTTCTTTCCTTGTTTTCTCTTTTCTATGGTGGAGGGTTAATGCACTGTTTGTTTTAGTGGTACCCACTGTTTTTTATTTTTCAAAGTTCAAGAGGAAGAGGACAGAGGTTTAGTTTCCTGGGGTTTTGAACGGTGTGGTGTGAGCGATGGCTTCGCAGCCTAGCGCGGGGGAGACGCTGTCGTTACGGCATGGATTCAGGTGTGTTCCCGAGAATGGAATTAAGATGGAGGAGGTTCTGCTCGCAGTCGGCGAACAGGTAGGAGCTGAATTTATACATCCCGCGTCCAGAATGAACAAAGCAGTGGTTGTGTTCTTGAAAAGAGCAAATTTGCTGGGTAGACTCATTTCAAGCAGAATATTTGTAAGGGATGTGTTGGTGCCAATTTCTCCTCTTTCTACCCCTTCGACCAGGGTGGTAGTTGCAAATTTGCCTCCGTTTATTACGGATGATCAAATCAGGAAGGAGTTGAGTCGTTTTGGTAAGTTTGCTAGTGGTTTTCGTGTACCGTCGGCAGGTTTTCAGGCAGATGCCGTCAAGCACGTTGTTTCATTCCGGAGGCAAGTGTTCATGTTTCTGAACAACAATGAGCAACAGTTAAATGTGCACTTTAATGTGAGGCATGGGGAGGGGCTCTACGCAGGTTTTGCCAGCACAGATAGTCTACGGTGTTTTGAGTGTGGGGATTTGGGGCATAAGAGCTTTGCGTGCCCACATAAAGGCCGTAGACAAGGTGAGGGTTCAAGCACCAGTGGGGGAAATCGAGGTCAACGTACAGGGGGCCATGAGACACAGGCAGCAGAGGCTGGGCCTAGTCATTCGACAGATGGTAGTGTAGTTAAGGCTGGTCCTAGTCATGCTATAGGTGGTGGTGTAGATGGGGCGGGGTCTAGTCATGCTATAGGTGGTGGTGTAGATGGGGCGGGGTCTAGTCATGCTATAGATGGTGGTGTAGATGAGACTGGGTCTAGTCATGCTATAGGTGGTGGTGTAGATGGGGCGGGGTCTAGTCATGCTATAGATGGTGGTGTAGATGAGGCTGGGTCTAGTCGTGTGATGGATGGTGGTGTAGCTGAGGCTGGGTCTAGTCATGTTATGGAGTGTGGTGTAGATGAGGCTGGGTCTAGTCGTGTTATGGATGGTGGTGTAGCTGAGGCTGGGTCTAGTCATGCTATAGGTGGTGGTGTAGATGAGGCTGGGTCTAGTCGTGTTATGGATGGTGGTGTAGATGAGGCTGGGTCTAGTCATGTTATGGATGGTGGTGTAGATGGGGCTGGGTCTAGTCATGTTATGGATGGTGGTGTAGGTGAGACTGGGTCTAGTCATGCTATAGGTGGTGGTGTAGATGGGGCTGGGCCTAGTCATGCTATAGATGGTAGTGTAGTTAAGGCTGGGCTTAGTCAGGTTATGCTAGTGGATGAGGAGAGTATAGTGGGGAAGGGTAAGCGACTAGGAGGGGTGGAGGAGGGTGTCAAGCGGAAGAGGAAAAAGGGGGAGAAGAAAGGAGGTGGGAGGGGCAGAGGCTGGTGTGATGAAAGGCACCAAGGAACCTTTGCCTGGTGCTGGGGGGGAGGCCCCGACTAGAGAGGAAGGGTAGGTGGTCAGGTTGGGAGATGGAGATGAGGAGGAGGAAGGTGAGTCTGAGGAAGAAGCCGATGAGGATTTCTTTTCAGACTCCTCCTCAATGGGTCCAGAGCTGACAGCCAGTCAGTCAGAGGGGTCAAAGTACACGGTGAGGGAACTGTCAAGGTTCCTGAAGGAGACTAAGGGGAAAAAAGTTAATCTTGAGGCTTTTTTTTGCGATCCGGGAAAGTTTGTAAGATCAGTGCAACATGCAATGAAAAATGAGTGGCATGGTGTCCTCTCACCCAGGAAACGGTTTAGGTTAAGGAAGTGGGTCACAACTGTGCGTAAAGGTCTACCTTCAGACACTGTTTAGATGAACGTTTTATTTCTGGCACTGGAGCTTTGCTATTGGTCTCTTTCTTTGCTGGCTTTTCTCCCACTTCTTATGGAGACTCTTTGGGTAGGCTCGCTTAATATTAATGGCGCCAGAGATGCGGGAAAGTACAAGTGTTGTTTCTGCAGGAGACGCATAGCGATGTGGTGAATGAAGTTGATTGGGGGCTCTGGTGGAAAGGGGCAAGTGTGCTGAGCCATGGGACAAATGTTAGTGCAGGGGTGGCAGTCCTTTTTGTACCGGGTCTGTCTGTAAAAATTTGCTCCTCAAAAGAGGTGTGTACAGGTAGACTGCTTGTAGTAAAGGCAGAAATTAACAACAGGGGTTTTGTCTTTATAAATGTGTATGCGCCCAACACAGGGAGAGAGAGGGGGCTTCTATTTGGGTGTCTTAGAAAGGAACTCTCACAGGTAGCGCCTGAGGAGACGCTGGTGGTCGGCGGGGACTGGAACTGTACGATGGATTTTACGAAAGACAGAAATGGGGAGGAGCCTCATTCAGGCTCAGTGGGGGTGTTAAGGGACATTATTAATCAATTTGACCTAGTTGATGTTTGG
The DNA here is from genome assembly GCA_031479575.1 of Coregonus ussuriensis. Lineage (NCBI taxonomy): Eukaryota > Metazoa > Chordata > Actinopteri > Salmoniformes > Salmonidae > Coregonus > Coregonus ussuriensis. The sequence continues at coordinate 21,051,447 of CM062510.1, forward strand.
AGAACTAGACATCCCAACACAAGACAATATACATGGGTGAAGGTCTTTGGGGCTAGGGTGAGTGCAGCCCGGCTTGATCGATTGTACATGTCCAGGATTCAGAGCAATAGGCTGTTGGGCACTACCATTCTCCCGGTGGGTTTTTCGGATCATCACATAACCATGGCTCGGCTGTCTATTTCACCAGGGCCTCGGCAGGCATCCTATTGGAAGTTTAATGTAAAGCTCTTACAAGATGCCACTTTTTGCTCAGGTTTCCAGACTTTTTGGGAAAGGTGGGGGCAGCGAAGAGAGGAGTATGAGTCTCTGAGTCAATGGTGGGATGTGGGAAAAGTCCTGTCGTGTATTAGGATTATGCCTTTGTTAAATGTTTTAAGTGGAACCAGAGAGGACGTTAATTTTAGTATCAAGAGGGAATGTTTTAGTGTAACGCCACATACAACAGACAGGAAGTGTGTTGTAGACAGGGGAGACTGGTGATTGGCCAGAAGAGGGAGCACCCATCTTTTTGCATTGTTTATAAGTAGGGGCTAAACGAAGAAGAAGTCAGAGCGGCCATTGCAATCTGAGGCGTCGCTCTCCGGGTGGGCATGTCACCTGTAACTTATGCTGAAAGCTTGTGATCTGAATAAACCTTATGATCAAAGTTCAGTATGAGCGGACTCCTTTGTTTATCAGCAATAATTGCCAGCACTTACGCGATACGACAAATGGCGCCCAACGTGGGGCTGGTCTGCATCTCTCCTTTGCTTCATTTGTAGCCGCCAAGCTAACTCAAGCTAACTCGGTCTGAAGTCATGACCAGACAAGGGTGAGTGTTCCTCACAGCTTAGGTTGGATACTGCTTGTGTACACTGGAGAAATGTACCATACGACCGTGCCTCGTGTGGCATTATTGCTGATAACTGGGGGTCTGGCTAATCATTATCAATTGTTGCACTGGTAGACAGGGCAAAAGGGGGGAGAGTAGGCTTGGAATTTTAGAGCAATCAATGGTAGAGATTAAGGCAGATATTGGCAGAACAAAGTCAGGAATACGTATGCAATTATGGCATTGTGAATCTGTTAAAGACCTCGAAACGAGGCGACTCCTTAGGAGTGGGCCATAAATCCGGGCAACGCGCTAGGTGTGGTCAGGTTGGTTCTAGGAACTATAAGGTGGATGGGTATATTGTAAGTTATTCTCATCTTATAGTCGACGGAGTATTTGCATGGGGTAACCGCTCATATATGATATCCATAACTTACGGCAGCATAAAGTTAGCAGGGGATAAATGGACAATGATTTAGGCACAATGCGGGGTACTAGTTGCGTGGGGTAGGCCGCAGTTAGCTAAAGGCTAAGGCTAATGTTAATGCTAAATGTTGGAGTGTGGTTCAGGCCACATTATACATAGCGGCTAATGCTAAGGCTAAATGCTAATTGTGTTGCGTGCTACATGCTAACGTGTCCTTAGAGGCCCATTGCGATGGATTAAAGCCTCTTAAACTTGGTTGTGTGTGGGTGGAATTCAGAGTTCCACGCAAATGTGAGCTCTGTTATGTGTAATTGTCTGACTATAAGTGTAAAATAGAGAACTGAGGTAGAACGCTGGCATTCTATTGTGTGGCAATCATAGGGTTAAATGGATTTGCGCGCATGCGCTTGATTTTACGGCGCTAAAACTACGACATGAGGTTATTTGCTAAAACTACAACACAGCATTGTGGGTAAGGGTCATATTTTTGTGGGGTTACCCTGCAGGGGGAGAAATAGCCACAGACAAGGGGTATTTGGACACGAATCTTCTAAATCGTTAAAGTGACTGTTGTTCGAACATGAAACTATTTGTTGAGATGTAGTGAATTTATAAATTAGATATATGAGGACGGATTATAATGAATTAAATTAAATGACGGATTAAAAATTAAATAAAAATGTTTAGTCCTGAGTTGATTCTTAGAGCGAATGTGAACGAAGGAATGTTGAATATGGTTGAGATAACTCAGTGATTGCAGTAACTACTAAAATCTTTTTCTGTGTCTCTGTTTTTGTCATATGAGAGGCGATAGGACGAGACGACAGGAGAGAGAGAGAGGAGAGGGGGTGCTGACGTAGCGTCACGTGACGCGGCAGAGGATCAGATATCAGGCTAGTTCACAAAATCTTCCCCTACAGGATATTTGATGTTATGACAATTTCACAGAGGCTTGGCAACAGACTGATCATTTGAATAAAAATTGCATTTTGGAGGCTCTGTGCATCGCTGGGGTTAATTGCAGTTGTGTTGGGAATCAAGGACTGACATTATTCTGTAAAATTAAGATGATTAGGTGCTGATAGAGCAAGGGGTTATGGGAATTGTAGTAATGGTAGGGTTACAGGCTTTGTTTTTGGGATTGCTTTGAAGTTGACTAACTTACATTTACTTGCATTTGATGGGTTGTGGTAAGATAGCCACCACTAATTGATAAATTGGTAAGATAAGATACAGAAATTAAAATTGGTTTTAATTATTCATAATTTTTAATTGATTTTTTAATTGATTTTTTATTTTAATTAGAAATGGTTTTTGAATAAAAAATTTAATAGATTTTTTTTCATATTCATATTTTTATTGATTTATTTAAAAAATAAAAAATAAAAAATTTGGGGGGTTGTTAGGTTTATGTTAATAATTAAAGGGGGGAAGCCATAGGCTATATAGTCTAAAATAAAATAATTCACGATAAAGGAATATAAAAGGGTTGTTACAATGGGGAGAAACGACATCAAGGCTATAAAAAGTCATTACATCGGTTGATATAGTACGAAATGGTAATCCTTTAACTAAAGTATTGCTAGGTTATCCGGCAAATGAAACAAAAGTTGCCCTTCATTCTCAAACGAAAACTGATAAAAGATTCCAGCGATAAGATAAACAACGGTATAGAGAAGGCAACAGAAAAACTAAGCGCAGAAGTCAGTATACCTTTCTCACATACGGATACAGCAAAAAGACACCCACCTTATGAGAAGGAAGTAGAGCTTAGGGATGTTTATCCTCAGCTTCCAGGGATCATCCAGGAGGGTGATTGTTGCATCAGAGATGAAGATGAATAATAGATAGAGGACAAGCAGAAACGACAATGAAGATGAATCCAGAACTCCAGAAGGAAGAATATGAGATGTCTGAAAGAGAAGAGTGAGGTTAAGGAAGATGGAACTTGAAGAAGATGATGAAGATGAAGATCAGAGTGATTGAGAAGAGATCATGGGTGGATATGACTCTGTGATCAGAAGGAAGTTGGCAAGAGAGGAAAGAAGGATACTAGAGATTTGATCTCTGATGGAAGTTGAAGGAAGAAGGATACAAGAGATTCGAGTTCAGATGAAGACAGCGATAAAGAGGAGACTAAAGGTGCTGTGTATTCAAAAGGAGTTTATCCTACAAGGACTGGCACAGAAGAAAAGTAAGAAGATGATGGAAGATGATATTTTGAGGACAGAACTTAGAATATAAGCTTTTGAAGAATCCTGATATGTCAACAGCAAGAAAGAACAGGATCAAGAAACTCTCAGAAAACTCAATCATACAACTGGTGGAGAAGAGAAGCTTTGGTTAGGAAGAATCAGAGTGAACCAAATCAACAATCACTGTTACAGCTTCAACTGAACAATATCAAATGCAATTGTACCAGCCACCAAGGGCGGTACCAGGTGTTCCATATCCACAGCCAGTTTCTGGATAGACACAGAATTGGAGAGGAAGAGGACGAGCAGGCTTAGAAGGAGGAGGAAGATTTCAGCTACACTTCCAGCAATCTCCAGAAGACTGTTATAATTATGGACAGATTGGTCACTTTACCTGTGAGTGCAATGGGCCAGGAGGAAACAACAGAGAACATTTAAAAAAAAGTAGGGTTTTTGGGAATCATATTGGCTTAAAAAGATAATATCATAGGAAGGATGATAATCTATTAGACTGCCTATTAGACAATCTGTCTGGAAAATAAAGTTAAAAGGGGTGACTGTTATTCTGGGTTACATTCTTACACCAAGAGATTTCAGGCTAGGCTAAAAGGTGTTTAGTCGTTTGCCAAGTCTGTGTGTAAAGAAGTCAGAAGCAGGTGGGGACTTTCCCAATCACATATTCTAAAAATTGGTGGTAAAGGGATTTTGTGAATAAATCAGTGGAAAAGGTTTTTAAAGGTTAGGAGAAAAGATTAGATTAAAATAAGTTAGGAGAACTAGGTTGAAGGAACTCTAAGACAGTAAGCTAAGTTTCAAAGTTAGTAGTAAGAGAGAGAGAACAGTGGTGAAGGACACTTTAGAGTAGGGAGATCAAGGTAATTATAGGTGTATTTTTATAATCAAAAGTTTGAAAGTTAGGGTTTAGAGTAGGAAGAGAGAGTGAATGTAAGTTACATTTACGTCATTTGACACTAGTGGTGATAGATGGAAGTACAAGCAAAGAGTTCAAATCTTTGGGGAAAATGGATGAAGTAACTAAGGACATTAACACTTCAGTCTATTAAAACAACAGTGGGAAGCAATTTAACTCTTTCAACATTGATAGTTATTAAAGCCATAAATATATCGCATTTGATTATAAGGGAGCCAATGGCTCCAGCACCAATTTTAGAGGAAAATACTGTTATTAGGGTTAGGATGGGGACGTTCCTCCCACATGGAGAGATAATTATGGAGAAGAAGTATTGTTATCAGGACCAGATGTAGAAGCGGTGTCCCCTAGTCAAAGGAGGGATAGTTTGTACAACAATATGAAGTGGAAGAGGGTTATGAGTGATTGTTCATTCATTTTGCGTAATGTTACAGAGAAAGATCAGGGAGAATATATGTGTACTTATCTAGTGCAAGCATTAAAATTTGTTCCGGTTAAGAATTATTGGTTAAAATACTATGTAATTCGTAAAGTGACGCTTATAATGGAAGATTTGAAGTCTGTCGAAGCTTCCGCAGTCACCGAAGGAGTTCAGGATAAGTTTATTACAGTAGTCACTCCAACAATAAATAATACACAGAGTATATAAGGGATTAATGATACGATGGCAATAGCAAATGTAGGAAGTATGACACCGACAACAACTTTTCTGAAATTAAAGGGGGTAGCAAGAAGGACTCAGGGGTTTATGTTACGGATGGAGAGTGCTGTCAATGATAGTACGAATAGGGTTAAAATAGGAGAACAGATAGTAGTAGAGAGAATATAGATTCATCATGGAGGTACAGGATGAGGTCTTTGATTTTAATGACAGACAAGGAGAGGTATCTGATCAGTACCGCTCGTTAGGGAAGAGAGAAACTAAATGGAGTGGTTTGATTCTTCTGTTTGGAAAATTAGAGATAGATGGGCAGGTTCCAGCAGCTCATTCTGTAAGATCAGTGAGGAATCTTGAGGGTCCATGTCTGTTGAGAATTCCAGCACCAGACACGTGGGGTTCGACCTCTATCAAGTATGTGTCAATCTTATGCTTTGAGATGGCTGTTGTATCAGCAACGAGCATTGACAGATAAGGTAATGTCGTTGTCAAAACATTTGTTTAAGCCTAGGTTTAGGTGTTCTTGGTTAGATGAATTACCCTATGTAAATTTATTAGACGGTAAGGAAAGTCAGGTAACAGCGAACCCTGAAGCATTTGAGGTGAAAGCAGTGAGGGCTAAAAGTTGTTTTTGTTCTAATAAAACATATGATGTAAAGGGTATGTTTATGGGAATATCAGATTGTGATGATTATATGATGACTTTGGATAAGCACGAACATAAGGTTAGAGAGGACAAATATAATGTAACTTTTTATGTACCAGGTAGTAGGAACAGCAGGACTTTGATGGTTAAAAGATTAGCTTTTGCCTGGCAATGTAACTATTGGGAATTTTAGAGATATTTGGAGGGTTTGTGGTGATGAAATATATATTCTTACCCTATTGATGGACAGGATGTTGTTACATGTCAACGTTGAAGCTTCCATATGAGGCTTTTACCATTAAAAGAGGGGTAGCACCGAACACAGATAAATCTGAAGCTAGGGTTTGAAAATAGGGTGAAAAGAGACATGCTACATGTCATAGTCTTCAAGCCTATCATTGAAGGATAAATCTAAGGGAGAAGGGGGGACTTTTTCCATGGTATGGTGTAACATTTGGGAAGATCATATTGATAAGGTTAGTTATACTTTGAGTCCAGATAGTTCAGATATTATCACTAGGGTTATATATGCATTGAAGAATATAAGGGATGCATTTGGTAGATCTGAAGGAGCGGAAGTCAGCGAAGACTTGGTTGCAAGATCAGGTAGGCCCAGTAGGGGCAGTGATGGTTCAGATTTTAGTTGCAGCTTTGATAACACTGTGTGTGATGTTTGTAATTTGTTACTGACCTTTGAGAAAGCTATGATATTGAGATAGGTTGGAGAGTGATGCCTGGAGACAACACTCAGATGCCGGCGTTGACTGTTCCTGATCTGGATGAAGATGGACAAGTAGAACTGAATGGATAAATATCATTTTTGATGTTTTGATCATTTTTCAATTTTTTTTTTTTTTCAATATTAGTGTGATTTTAGTATGATTTTATGAATCAAAGGGGGGAAGTGGGTTAATGTGATTCATACATCGTTTATATATCATTTCTATATTCTTAGTTGATATTGATGTTCAATTTGAAAGTGTTGTTTTGCAAAAGATACTGTTTGGTCTTTTCTTTTCTTTCAGAAGCATTTGGGGGAACATGTGGAGATTGAAATACTCAAACAAGGACAATATGAAAGGACAATGACTGGAGGAGATGAAACAAGAAAGGTGTGGAAAGATTCCGATTCCATCATCAACAATCCATTGGAAGTCGAGACTACGGGGAGATGAAGTGTAGTGGACTACATTCCAGTGTCTGCAATGAAATATAGACATATTTCATGTGTAATACATAATTTGTGTCATACTCTTACGTATTAATTTTTGTAGAATGATATTTGATGTTATTGAATACATGTGAGGATCTTAGATGTTTTTGTTTATTTCGTTGATGCTTAGGGACAGGGAGTCTAGGCAGGGAGAGGTCCACTGTAGGGTCCAATGGGTTGACCAGCCTTAGAGTGGATATTTTTTGGATAGGATTTTGTTTGCAGGGGCTTACATGTGTATTTAATTGCATCATAGTTTCAAATGCATTTACATTGTTTATGAGTTTATCTGGAGTACCGAGGTGGTTGCCTGGGGCAGAGGGACCGTGAGAGAATTTTACTGTCTTGATTGATGGATGGATTTGGAACGAAGGTTGCCGGACAGTTTTTCGCTCTCACACTCCATAAAGATTTGTTCATATTTCATAGTAATGTATTCACACTTCATAAACAGTTATTCATATTTCATAGAAAGGTATATACACTCTAGAGGAGAATGGTTTTTGGTTTAATGTTAAAGGTACTCAATAAGATAAATTGTTACTTGTCATAATCCTATTCTGTTTGTTTTCGAGACTTTTAGTTCGTCTCGAAGGGGGGAAATGTCGTGTATTAGGATTATGCCTTTGTTAAATGTTTTAAGTGGAACCAGAGAGGACGTTAATTTTAGTATCAAGAGGGAATGTTTTAGTGTAACGCCACATACAACAGACAGGAAGTGTGTTGTAGACAGGGGAGACTGGTGATTGGCCAGAAGAGGGAGCACCCATCTTTTTGCATTGTTTATAAGTAGGGGCTAAACGAAGAAGAAGTCAGAGCGGCCATTGCAATCTGAGGCGTCCCTCTCCGGGTGGGCATGTCACCTGTAACTTATGCTGAAAGCTTGTGATCTGAATAAACCTTATGATCAAAGTTCAGTATGAGCGGACTCCTTTGTTTATCAGCAATAATTGCCAGCACTTACGCGATACGACAGTCCAAATTTGGCTTTTCTGCCAACAGTATACAGCTCTGTCATCCTCAGAGGCTAGGAGAGTATTAGGGGAACTCGAACGTAGTATTAGTGAGATGGAGGTAGAGCTGGTGGGGCAAGGCAATGTAGGCCTCCAAGCTAATCTAGCTGAAATACGTAGGGACCTGGGCAGTTTATTCCAGGTTAAAGCAAAGGGAGCACTTGTAAGATCTAGGTTCTCCGTGCTCAAGGAGATGGATGCTCCCAGCTCCTTCTTCTTTGGTTTGGAAAGACAGAGCGGTGAAGCCAAGGGTATGCATTGTCTACGGCTTTCGGATGGGCGGGTGACCTCTGTGGTGGGGGAGACGCGGGAGCGGACTGTGGAGTTTTATACTGAATTGTATAAGGCAGAACTGTGTGATCCTATGTGTGCTCAGGTTTTGTTTGCCGAACTCCCTAAGCTCTCTCTGGTACAGAGGGTTGAAATGGACATTCCCTCTATCAGAAGCATTTCAAGGTCCTGGAGTGGCCTAGCCAGTCTCCAGATCTCAACCCCATAGAAAATCTTTGGAGGGAGTTGAAAGTCTGTGTTGCCCAGCGACAGCCCCAAAACATCACTGCTCTAGAGAAGATCTGCATGGAGGAATGGGCCAAGATACCAGCAACAGTGTGTGAAAACCTTGTGAAGACTTACAGAAAACGTTTGACCTGTGTCATTGCCAACAAAGGGTATATAACAAAGTATTGAGAAACTTTTGTTATTGACCAAATACTTATTTTCCACCATAATTTGCAAATAAATTCATTAAAAATCCTACAATGTGATTTTCTGGATTTTTTTTCTTCTCAATTTGTCTGTCATAGTTGACGTGTACCTATGATGAAAATTACAGGCCTCTCTCATCTTTTTAAGTGGGAGAACTTGCACAATTGGTGGCTGACTAAATACTTTTTTCCCCCACTGTATACAGTGTTGTAACAATGTGCAAATAGTTAAAGTACAAGTGGGAAAATAAATAAACATAAATATTGTTTGTATTTACAATGGTGTTTGTTCTTCACTGGTTGCCCTTTACTTGTGGCAACATGTCACAAATCTTGCTGCTGTGATTGCATACTGTGGTTTTTCACCCAGTAGATAAGGGAGTTTATCATAATTGGGTTTGTTTTAGAATTCTTTGTGGATCGCTGTAATCTGAGGGAAATATGTGTCTCTAATATGGTCATACATTTGGCAGGAGGTTAGGAAGTGCAGCTCAGTTTCCACCTCATTTTGTGGGCAGTGTGCACATAGCCTGTCTTCTCTTGAGAGCCAGGTCTGCCTACGGCGGCCTTTCTCAATAGCAAGGCTATGCTCACTGAGTCTGTACATAGTCAAAGCCTTCCTTAAGTTTGGGTCAGTCACAGTGGTCAAGTATTCTGCCACTGTGTACTCTCTGTTTAGGGACAAATAGCATTCTAGTTTGCTCAGTTTTTTTGTTAATTCTTTCCAATGTGTCAAGTAATTCTCTTTTTGTTTTTTCTCATGATTTGGTTGGGTCTATTTGTGTTGTTGTCCTGGTGCTCCTCTCTCTCGCTCTCTCTCTCGCTCTCTCGCTCTCTCTCTCTCTCGCTTTTCAATTCAATTTAAGGGCTTTATTGGCATGGGAAACGTATGTTAACATTGCCAAAGCAAGTGAAGTAGATAGTAAACAAAAGTGAAATAAACAATAAATATTAACAGTAAACATTACACTCAGAAGTTCCAAAAGAATAAAGACATTTCAAATGTCATATTATGTATATATACAGTGTTGTAACAATGTGCAAATAGTTAAAGTACAAATGGGAAAATAAATAAACATAAATATGGGTTGTATTTGCAATGGTGTTTGTTCTTCACTGGCTGCCCTTTTCTTGTGGCAACAGGTCACAAATCTTGCAGCTGTGATGGCACACTGTGGAATTTCACCCAGTAGATAAGGGAGTTTATCAAAGTTTGCTCTGTTTTTTTGTTCTTTCCAATGTGTCAAGTAATTCTCTTTTTGTTTTCTCATGATTTGGTTGGGTCTAATTGTGTTTTTGTTGTTGTCCTGGGGCTCTGTGGGGTCTGTTTGTGTTTGTGAACAGAGCCCCAGGACCAGCTTACTTAGGAGACTCTTCTCCAAGTTCATCTCTCTGTAGGTGATGGCTTTGTTATGGAAGGTTTGGGAATCGCTTCCTTTTAAGTGGTTATAGAATTTAACGGCTCTTTTCTGGATTTTGATAATTAGCGGGTATTGGCCTAATTCTGCTCTGCATGCATTATTTGGTGTTTTACGTTGTACACGGAGGATGTTTTTGCAGAATTCTGCATGCAGAGCATCTCTCTCTCTCTCTCTCTCTCTCTCTCTCTCTCTCTCTCTTCTCTCTCCTCTCTTATTCTCTGCATCATTGGCTCTGCAGTGTGAATGTTCTTCCTGTTTCTCTTAGGGAGTGGACAATATTTATAATAAGGGTTACCTGGAGAAGATAGGACCTCTCTGAAATGAAAATAGTAGATATGCAGTTTTAGAAACAGTTCTTCGTCCTGTGCGCCGGGCTAAGGACCAGAAGGTTGTGGGTTCACAGACTACTGTGGACAAGACTAGGGGTGGAAAGATCTCCAATATAGTAAAATCATTGCTTGAATCTATCGTTGTATTTGTGGGTCTGAGGAAAAGTAGCCTTTAAAAAAAAGAATATGCAATTCTATGACTGGAGAATTTTACATTACAGAATATTTTTTAATACCACACAAATGACCAACATATGGGCTAAGAATGGACAGAGAGAGAGGCCTATGCATTCATCTTATCATATTTGTAACACTCTGGCTCCGGGACTTTTGTATTTGAGCCAGGGTGTATTGTGTTTTGTTGGGTTTTGGGTGATTTTCTATGTTTGCATTTCTGTCACGTTTATTTCTAGGTTTGGTCATTGACTCCCAATCGGAGGTAACGAGTGTCAGCTGTCGGCTCGTTATCTCTGATTGGGAGCCATATTTATACTGCATGTTTTCCTGTGGGCATTGTGGGTTATTGTTCCTGTTTAGTCTTTGTCACTATTGGACTTCACATTCGTCGCGTTGATTTGTTGTTTTGTCGTGCTTTAACTTAATAAAGTACCATGTTCGTTTCACACGCTGCGCCTTGGTCTCCTTCACTCCTCGACGATCGTGACAGAATAACCCACCAAAGAAAGACCAAGCAGCGTGTCCAGGAGCAGGGAGACTGGACATGGGAGGAGGCACCGGGCAAGGAGATAGAGAGGCTGGCGATGGCCCAGGTGGGCACATCGTGGTCCTGGGAGGACATGCTCGGAGGCAAGGGACCTTGGGGAAGGATCAAGGCCCTGGCGAGAGAGGAGCAACGGCGGCAGCAGGGCCATCGTCGGAGGGTCGTGTGTCAACCCCAGAAAATTTTTAGGGGGGGGCACACGGCATGGACGACGGGGCTGACGGAGGAGAAAAGGGGGAGTATCCAGGAGGCCACCAGGCCAGGGGTACACCGCCCTGTACGTCCTGTGCTGATGCCTCACACAGAGTGTGTGAGGGTAGGCATTCAGCCAGGACGGGTGGTGTCCGCTGTTCGCTCCAGGCCTCCTATTCGTCTCCACAGCCCGGTCCGGCCTGTTCCTGCCACCCGCACCAGGTCTACGGTGTGCGTCGCCAGCCCGGTCCGGCCTGTTCCTGCCACCCGCACCAAGACTACGGTGCGCGTCGCCAGCCCGACCCGGCCTGTTCCTGCCACCCGCACCAAGACTACGGTGCGCGTCGCCAGCCCGACCCGGCCTGTTCCTGCCACCCGCACCAAGTCTACGGTGCGCGTCGCCAGCCCGACCCGGCCTGTTCCTGCCACCCGCACCAAGACTACGGTGCGCGTCGCCAGCCCGACCCGGCCTGTTCCTGCCACCCGCACCAAGACTACGGTGCGCGTCGCCAGCCCGGTCCGGCCTGTTCCGGCCACCCGCACTAAGTCTACGGTGCGCCTCAGACGGCCAGAGTCTGCCGTCTGCCCAACGGGGCCTGAACTGCCCGTCTGCCTAAAGCCTGCAAAGCCGCCCGTCTGCCATGAGCCATCAGAGCCGTCCGCCAGACCAGAGCCGCTAGAGCCTTCCGCCAGACAGGATCAGCCAGAGCCTTCCGCCAGACAGGATCAGCCAGAGCCTTCTGCCAGACAGGATCAGCCAGAGCCTTCTGCCAGACAGGATCAGCCAGAGCCTTCCGCCAGACAGGATCAGCCAGAGCCTTCCGCCAGCCATGAGCAGCCAGATCCGTCGGCCAGCCATGAGCAGCCAGATCCGTCGGCCAGCCATGAGCAGCCAGATCCGTCGGCCAGCCATGAGCAGCCAGATCCGTCGGCCAGCCATGAGCAGCCCGATCCGTCAGCCAGCCATGAGCAGCCAGATCCGTCAGCCAGCCATGAGCAGCCAGATCCTTCAGCCTGCCATGAGCCGTCCAGCCAGGATCCGCCAGAGCCAGCCAGCCAGGATCCGCCCCTTAGTCAGGTACTGTCCCTTAGTCCGGTGCTGCCCCTTAGTCCGGTGCTGCCCCTTAGTCCGGTGCCGCCCCTTAATCCAGTGGGGTTTAATTGGGGGGTGGTCATGTGGAGGAGGCTAGGGAAGCGGGTGGTGACTAAGGTGGGGTGGGGACCACGACCAGGGCCAGAACCGCCACCGTGGACAGACGCCCACCCAGACCCTCCCCGAGACTGTATGCTGGTGCGCCCGGAGTGCGCACCTTTAGGGGGGGGTACTGTAACACTCTGGCTCCGGGACTTTTGTATTTGAGCCAGGGTGTATTGTGTTTTGTTGGGTTTTGGGTGATTTTCTATGTTTGCATTTCTGTCACGTTTATTTCTAGGTTTGGTCATTGACTCCCAATCGGAGGTAACGAGTGTCAGCTGTCGGCTCGTTATCTCTGATTGGGAGCCATATTTATACTGCATGTTTTCCTGTGGGCATTGTGGGTTATTGTTCCTGTTTAGTCTTTGTCACTATTGGACTTCACATTCGTCGCTTTGATTTGTTGTTTTGTCGTGCTTTAACTTAATAAAGTACCATGTTCGTTTCACACGCTGCGCCTTGGTCTCCTTCACTCCTCGACGATCGTGACAATATTTCTCCAATGCCAAATCACTGTGTCTTGTTTGCAACAAAATGTAATCTGAGATGCCATTATGGTAGGCTACTTTCAAAAGTTAGGCCTACCTTTCCACCCCAGACAGAGTAGGCCTACCGATGTAGAAACATTTAAACTTTAGCTGTTGGCTACTCTTCTTCTGTGGCTTAACCCAATGAGAGAAGGTAACAAGTGTTTCCCTAAAAGCTGTCTGTGTTTATTTTATGGAAAGTGAATAGCTCAATCAATTGATTGCGACAGAATTAGATGACTTACTAGGTAAAGTATATTTTTGTCTCCTCTATTGAATGTTGTAACTCAGTCAATGTATGTCATAGAAACTGAACAAAGATATCTGCATATGCATTCGGAGTCACATCTTTCCCGGGTATTTTTACAGCTTGTTTCTAGCATAAAGCATCGCAGACCAAAGTGCTGTTATAGATCACCTTATATAATCAGATCCGGTTTATTTTCTTAACAATCTTAAGCTAACAAGAGGTATTCAGCCCCTTCATTAAGGCACTGTAGCAGCAGGGAACTATCAAACTGAACAGAACAGAGGTTCGTCCGCGCGCACAATATTCAATTGTTTTGACTAATCAAAATTATTCCCGGAAGAAGCATTTTACTCTCCTCCTGAACTTCCACCGTAGGCCTACACAGAACAGACATCCTGCACAGAGAGACACGTAGGCCTACACAGAACAGACATCCTACACAGAGAGACACGTAGGCCTACACAGAACAGACATCCTACACAGAGAGACTCGTAGGCCTACACAGAACAGACATCTGGGGGCTCAGGGTTGGAATATCCACTGCAGTGTGCAATGCAGTTTTCATCCCAGCAGCACAAAAGACTCGGGAAGGAAGTTAATTTTCTTAGAAATATAACTTTGCTCTGTGCTTCTCCCAGCATGCACTTCGTATAGCCTAGCCTATAGGCTATGGATCATTTAATTGAGACCACACTAAATAGCCTATAGGCGCACTAGATATTGCCCGTCCAGCTGAGAATCAGAGATGAGGGGCTGCATTGGGTACATGTTGATATATAGACTAATAAGCAACTAACTATAAAACACTGAGAAATATTTGAAATGTATCAATTACAAATGACATGACCCTCCCTGGACTAGTCCCCTTGACTGAAATTGAAAAAGCATGACCTTCCCCCATCATTTTCCTCCAGGTCCACATTTTGTAAGTTTCTCACCATCCCTTACAGCAGGGTTTCCCAATGTCGGTCCTGGGGCCCCCTTGGGTGCACGTTTTGGTTTTTGCCCTAGCACTACACTGTCACGGTTTCGGCCGAGGCTGCTCCTCCTCCTGGTTCGGGCAGGCTTCGGCGGTCGTCGTCTCCGGAGTACTAGCTGCCACCGATCTATGTTTCATGTTCGTTTGGTTTGGTCTTGATGTTGTACACCTGTGTCTAGTTAGTCCTCGTTAGTGTTCTATTTAAGTCTCGTTGTGTGTGTCTGTGTTTGTGTGTTATTGTTTCGCTGTCGTGTTTTGTGCGCTACTGTTTGCCTTGTGCATTTCGCATTTTCCTCCTCTGTGTTAGGAGGTTTATTACACACTGTTTGGTGCGCCTTTTGGTTTTCGCCTGTGTGCGGACTTTCTCGCCTCCGGGCGTTTGACTCGTGATTTTGAGTGTGCGTTTCACTAAAATCTATTGGACTTATCTTTCTGCGTCCTGCATCTGATTCCTGCACCACACCCACCTACAGCACCCACTGACATACACAGCTGGTTAAAATAATCAAAGCTTGATGATGAGTTGGTTGTTTGAATCAGCTGTGTATTGCATGGGAAAAAAACCAAAACGTGTACCCAGGGGGGGCCCCAGGACTGAGTTTGGGAAACCCTGCCTTACAGCCCCTGTAATGTTGAACAGCATTATCAACACACACCATCTTTTCCAAGTCTATTTCCTCACTTCTCGGCCTCATTCACAGATGGAACTCAGAGACACGCTTCACAGCAGCAAAATAGTTTTCCATTACCTTTACCTCCCTACATCAGCAAGCTACACACACACACACACACACACACACACACACACACACACACACACACACACACACACACACACACACAGCAGGGGCCTGACCATCCACTTATCCACTGCATCCATGTGAGCATGTGTGTGTTTGTGTGTGTTTTTGTGTTTGTGAGCGTTCATGTGTGTTATTCTTTGAAGTAGCCTGAGGCATTTCCTCATATTCTTCCCCCCCCCTCTCTCCTCCTCTCATCCTCCTCTCATCCCCCTCTCATCCCCCTCTCCCCTCCTCTCATCCCCCTCTCCCGTCCTCTCATCCCCCTCTCCCCTCCTCTCATCCCCCTCTCATCCCCTCTCCCCTCCTCTCATCCCCCTCTCTCCTCCTCTCATCCCCCTCTCATCCCCCTCTCTCCTCCTCTCATCCCCCTCTCCCCTCCTCTCATCCCCCTCTCCCCTCCTCTCATCCCCCTCTTCCCTCCTCTCATCCCCCTCTCCCCTCCTCTCATCCCCCTCTTCCCTCCTCTCATCCCCCTCTCCCCTCCTCTCATCCCCCTCTCCCCTCCTCTCATCCCCCTCTCTCCTCCTCTCTCCTCCTCTCATCCCCCTCTCATCCTCCTCTCATCCCCCTCTCTCCTCCTCTCATCCCCCTCACCTCCTCTCAATCCCCTCTCTCCTCTTCTCATCCCCCTCTCCCCCCCTCTCATCCCCCTCTCCCCCCCTCTCATCCCCCTCTCTCCTCCTCTCATCCCCCTCTCCCCTCCTCTCATCCCCCTCTCCTCTCCTCTCACCCCTCTCATCCCCCTCTATTCTCTATCCTCTCTCCTCTCTTCTATCCTCTCTCCTTTATCCGCTATCCTATCTCTTAACTCTCTCTTTCTTTCTGTCTCTCCTCTCTCTCTCCTCTTATTGAGTGAAATGAGACATCATATATTCAGTTATGATGTATAAATGCTTTAAAGCGTCTTCCTGGAATTAATCTGAAGGAATCTTTGACTTCACGAGCACAGTGTGTCCCCTTTGATTGGCATGTTAGAGAAAGAGGTAGAGATATTAAGGTGGAAAGAGAGGGAGGGTGGTGAGATGGAGATGGAGAGAGGAGGGGTAAAGAGAGAGGGGGAGGGAGGGGGGAGAGAAAAGGTGAGCGACAGAGGGAGAAGAGAGGAATAGAGTACCTCATGGTAAGCTGTAGATCCTTTTATCTACCAAGAGAGTTCTCATCCGTAATTATCATGACTGTCAACATCCCTCCACAAGCCAACACCACTCTAGCACTCAGCCACCACTCAAACACCCCTCTGGCACCCAGAGGCATTATGTCTGGAGGACGGAGACTTTAACGTGGGGAGACTTAAAACCGTTCTACTTTTACCAACATGTCTCCTGCGCCACTAGGGGCGCTCAAACTCTAAACCACTTTTATTCTACCCACAGAAACACCCTCCTTTGTATTCCCTTCAGCAAATCTGACCACAACTTCATTCTCCTGCTTCCTGTTTACAAACAAAGGGCTCAAACAGGAAGTACCAGTGATGCTGCTCAATACTGGAAGTGACTAATCAGACGGCGAGGCTACAAGACTGTTTTGCTTGTACAGACTGGGATAAGTTCCGGGATTCATCCCATAGCATAGAGGAGTTTACCACAACAGTCACAGGCTTCATCAACAGACTGGGATATGTTCCGGGATTCATCCCATAGCATAGAGGAGTTTACCACAACAGTCACGGGCTTCATCAACAAGTACATAGACAATGTAATCCCCACAGTGGCCTATAAGAACGTATCCAAATCAAAACCCATCAGATTACAGACAATATCCACGCTGGGCTAAAGGCTAGAGCTACCACTTACAAGGAACGTGACACGGACACGTACAAGAAAGCCAGCTACGACATCAAACATGCAGAAGGACAGTATAGGAGGAAGATGGAATCCTATTACACCGGCTATGACGCTCGTCATATGTGACAGGGATTGCAGACGATAACGGATTACAAAGGGAAACCCAGGTGTGAGATGTCCAGGAATGCAGAACTCCCAAATGAGCTAAATGCCTTTTTGTGCTCGCTTCGAGGAATACAACAGAGTGAAAGACCCTGTTGTTCCTGATGACTGTGTGATGTCACTCTCCATGGCCGATGTGAGTAAAACTTTTAAACAGGTGAACACTCGCAAGGCCGCCGGGCCAGACGGAATACCAGGGCGTGTTCTCAGAGCATGCACAGACCAGCTGGCAAGTGTCTTCACTGACATTTTCAATCTCTCCTTGGCCCAGTCTGTAATCACAACATGTTTCAAGCTGACCACCATTGTCCCTGTTCCCAAGAGCTCCAAGGTAACCTTTCTAAATGACCATCGTCCTGTAGCCCTCACATCTGTAATTATGAAGTGCTTTGAAAGGCTGGTCATGGCACACAACACCAGAGAGAGTGAGAGTGAGAGTGAGAGTGAGAGTGAGAGTGAGAATAAAGGGAAGAGATAACTGTCAGTTTGCTCTCTATTAAAATATCAGACTTATTAATTTAAATTGATAATGAGGGGTTTTGCTTGTGTCCTTTCACACACCCGTGGACCCTACTAACCCTAAGACCACACACAGAGCAACAAGACAATATTTGAACACACCTTCTTCTTCTTCTTCTTCTTCTTCTTCTTCTTCTTCTTCTTCTTCTTCTTCTTCTTCTTCTTCTTCTTCTTCTTCTTCTTCTTCTTCTTCTTCTTCTCCCTCCCCCCAACAATGATTTCATGGATATCTGATGATTAGGGCAGAGCTGTCATCAACGCAAAGAAAAAATCTCAAATATATTTAGATTTGTTTAACACTTTTTTGGTTACTACATGATTCCGTATGTGTTATTTCATAGTTTTGATGTCTTCACTATTATTCTACAATGTAGAAAATAGTAAAAATAAAGAAAAACCATGGAATGAGTAGGTGTGTCCAAACTTTTGACTGGTACTGTATATATTTTTTTTATTTTGCATGTTATTTTGGCATTAATACGTGTCAC
>CM062510.1:21074414-21079414 GCA_031479575.1 Coregonus ussuriensis
ATATACACCTGACGATGGGTAAGTATCCTGTCTGCCTTTTCTGTAAAATACTAATATTTTATAATTAACTAGAGACCTGAGTATGTATAGTGTAGAAAAACATACCTCTGAACACTACAAGTTGAGGAGCACGCTTGACCCCGCCTTTGTCTCTCTCTCTCTCTCTCTCTCTCTCTCTCTCTCTCTCTCTCTCTCTCTCTCTCTCTCTCTCTCTCTCTCTCTCTCTCTCTCTCTCTCTCTCTCTCTCTCTTCCTCTGACTGTCTCTCTTCCTCTCTTTCTCTGACTCTGTCTCTCTTTCTCTCTCTCTCTCTCTCTCTCTCTCTCTGTCTCTCTGTCTCTCTCTCTCTCTCTCTCTCTCTGTCTCTCTGTCTCTCTCTCTCTCTCTCTCTCACTCTCTCTCTCTCTCTCTTCCTCTGACTCTGTCTCTCTTCCTCTCTGACTCTGTCTCTCTTTCTCTCTCTCTCTCTCTCTCTCTCTCTCTCTTTCTTTCTCTGACTCTGTCTCTCTTTCTCTCTCTCTGTCTCTCTCTCTCTCTCTCTCTCTCTCTCTCTCTCTCTCTCTCTCTCTCTCTCTCTGTCCCTTGTAGGCTACATGCAGGGTATTGTGGGAAATGGATGTTTTGAAAAACAGTGCTGCAGCTAATAGACGGTATATTTATCAACTAATTCATTTGTTAAAGTGACTAAAATGATTACATTTATCCTAAACAGTGCAAATGGTATTTGTTTTGTCTTAACCTGATTTGATTGAATAGGATCCTCAATTGCTATTTGTTTCTTCTTAGCACAGCAGTGGAACGTTGTACTTTTATTTCCCTTTTGACCCACATTCAGAAGAGTCACCAGATGAATATGTCGTGCCCGAGGTGGGGACTTTCATGCAGGAATCAATGGGGTGCTCGGGGGGGAGGAGGAGGGGGGGGGGGGGGGGATTGTCATGCAGATGCAGGAAAGCCCCGAATTTCGGGCTGCAGTTATACACTATTGCAATTAGAGGATCCATTTTATGCATATTCTATAACAGGGCTCTCCAACCCAGTTCCTGTAGGTTTTCATTCCAACCCTAATCTTAACTCACCTGATTCTAATAATTAGCTGGTTTATAAGATGAATCAGGTTAGTTACAAATGGGGTGTGGAGTGGAACCCTACAGGAGGGTAGCGCTCCAGGAACAGGGTTGGAGAGCCCTGTAATGACAGGCTATTCAATAGGCTACATCTGTCGGTTCAAGCTTTGATTGAGGAAATGATGACATCATTTTAAAATGTTTGACCAAATAAGAATGCCAGATGGTCTTGTCACTGATGCTATAACTGATTGATTGTAGATTCACAGCATTGGTCTTGTTGGTCTGAAAACAGTCAGGTCTTGATCATGTGTAGAGCTCTTTCATAATGTGTAGAGCTCTGTCATAATGTGTAGAGCTCTGTCATAATGTGTAGAGCTCTGTCATAATGTGTAGAGCTCTGTCATAATGTGTAGAGCTCTGTCATAATGTGTAGAGCTCTGTCATCATTTGTAGAGCTCTGTCATAATGTGTAGAGCTCTGTCATAATGTGTAGAGCTCTGTCATGATGTGTAGAGCTCTGTCATAATGTGTAGAGCTCTGTCATAATGTGTAGAGCTCTGTCATGATGTGTAGAGCTCTGTCATAATGTGTAGAGCTCTGTCATAATGTGTAGAGCTCTGTCATAATGTGTAGAGCTCTGTCATAATGTGTAGAGCTCTGTCATAATGTGTAGAGCTCTGTCATAATGTGTAGAGCTCTGTCATAATGTGTAGAGCTCTGTCATAATGTGGAGATCTCTGTCATAATGTGGAGAGCTCTGTCATAATGTGGAGAGCTCTGTCATAATGCGGAGAGCTCTGTCATAATGTGTAGAGCTCTGTCATACTGTGGAGAGCTCTGTCATACTGTGGAGAGCTCTGTCATAATGTGTAGAGCTCTGTCATAATGTGTAGAGCTCTGTCATAATGTGTAGAGCTCTGTCATAATGTGTAGAGCTCTGTCATGATGTGTAGAGCTCTGTCATAATGTGTAGAGCTCTGTCATAATGTGTAGAGCTCTTTCACTCTTTTGGTCTAGGCTACACTTCGTACATGTGTCAGTCTCACTCTGTCTGTTTCTCCCACAGTGTTGACCATAATGAAGAGTTCTGGGTAAAACCACAGCTGATGAAGACATGTAGGTTTTGCTTACATGCCCCGTGAACACACACACACACACACAAACACAAACACACACATATACACACGTTCCAGCCCATTCTCTCTCCTCTAACCTGCGCTCTTGTCTGCAGATGCCTGTAATCTCACACTGGACCCAAATACAGCACATAAACACCTCTCTCTCTGTCTGAGGGGAACAAACGGGCGTGGTTGGACTTCAATTCCAGCATGAAGTCGTATCATGATCACCCAGAGAGGTTTGGGTCAGAGTACCAGGTGCTGTGTAGAGAGGGTCTGACTGGACGCTGTTACTGGGAGGTAGAGGGATGTGCTGATAAAGCAGTGACATATAAAGGCATCAGCAGAAAATGAGAAATTCCTTCCTGTAAGGATCCAATGACATGTCCTGGTGTCTACACTGCTCTGACTACGAATACACTGCCCTCCACAGTAATGAATGGACTCGTATACTTGATCCCCACCACATCAACCGTCCTCCACCCCAGAGAGACCCGTCCTCCACCCCATAGAGACCCGTCCTCCACCCCAGAGAGACCCGTCCTCCACCCCAGAGAGACCCATCCTCCACCCCATAGAGACCCGTCCTCCACCCCAGAGAGACCCGTCCTCCACCCCAGAGAGACCCGTCCTCCACCCCAGAGAGACCCGTCCTCCACCCCATAGAGACCCGTCCTCCACCCCAGAGAGACCCGTCCTCCACCCCATAGAGACCCGTCCTCCACCCCAGAGAGACCCGTCCTCCACCCCAGAGAGACCCGTCCTCCACCCCAGAGAGACCCGTCCTCCACCCCAGAGAGACCCGTCCTCCACCCCAGAGAGACCCGTCCTCCACCCCAGAGAGACCCGTCCTCCACCCCAGAGAGACCCGTCCTCCACCCCAGAGAGACCCGTCCTCCACCCCAGAGAGACCCGTCCTCCACCCCAGAGAGACCCGTCCTCCACCCCAGAGAGACCCGTCCTCCACCCCAGAGAGACCCGTCCTCCACCCCAGAGAGACCTGTCCTCCACCCCAGAGAGACCCGTCCTCCACCCCAGAGAGACCCGTCCTCCACCCCAGAGAGACCCGTCCTCCAGCCCAGAGAGACTCGTCCTCCACCCCAGAGAGACCCGTCCTCCACCCCAGAGAGACCCGTCCTCCACCCCAGAGAGACCTGTCCTCCACCCCAGAGAGACCCGTCCTCCACCCCAGAGAGACCCGTCCTCCACCCCAGAGAGACCCGTCCTCCACTCCAGAGAGACCCGTCCTCCACCCCAGAGAGACCCGTCCTCCACCCCAGAGAGACCCGTCCTCCACCCCATAGAGACCCGTCCTCCACCCCATAGAGACCCGTCCTCCACCCCAGAGAGACCCGTCCTCCACCCCAGAGAGACCCGTCCTCCACCCCAGAGAGACCCGTCCTCCACCCCAGAGAGACCCGTCCTCCACCCCATAGAGACCCGTCCTCCACCCCATAGAGACCCGTCCTCCACCCCAGAGAGACCCGTCCTCCACCCCCCTAGCGTTTATCTGCTTCCCAAGCTACAGAGTAGGATTGTTTCTGGACTGGCCAGCCGGCACTCTCTCTTTCTACGAGATCTCCTCCGACACAATGGTCCACATATATATACGTTCCAGGCCACGTTCACTGAGCCCCTCTACCCAGGATGCTTTGTTTCGCCTGACTCCTCAGTGACCCTGTGCCAGGTAGAGTAGCGTCCTGTGTCCTGGAGGAACAACTGGGTCTCCATGGTAACACATTCACACTCCTGTTCTAACCCAGCCATGCGACATGATGGGGTGTTGTTGACAGTGATCATGACTTCAGATATGGACATTGTAACAGAATGTTGTTGACAGTGATCATGACTTCAGATATGGACATTGTAACTGATACATGTTGTTGATAGTAATCATGACTTCAGATATTAACATTAATAACCACACTGAGGTCGTGAGGAGATGAATGATTCTATTCCTGTGACTGTATTTTCTGTTGTGTTCTAGCCTGCTTTAAAATAAGTTTAATTTTGAATAAGAAATTGCATTGTTGTTAAATCAGTGATTGACTTTGATCAAATCGTTGGTTTGTAAATATTACTGTTACAAAATGAAAATAAGATAATGCTTTATTCTAACGCTTTATAATCCATTTGTAAATGTCAGTAAGCGACCTATAGATCTAGTCATTTACATGTTGTTGTGATTCTTTACGTTGCATCATGCAGTAGACACAACACTGTTTTGTTTTCTTAAGAAAAACAAAGCTTTGATTGAAAAACAACTATGTGTGTTTGCGTTCCTGCTGGTGTGTAATAGTGAGTGTGAGGGGAAATCTCCTGCCATCTTGAGATGTTTCAGATCCATGCAGATGAAGGAGAGGAGACAAGGAGAGGAAGACACTTCAGACTTTTGGGACAAGGGGTTGGGGAGGTCGGTCGCTCGTTACTCAAAGGGGCAATCTGCAGTTCAAACAAGAAACAAAGAGGTTCACACCCCGCCACTTGTTTTTGGGGGAGGGACGGGGTTGGAGAAATGTAACTACTCTCAAATTCATAGACAGATCCATGGATCCAAGTGTAACAGTCGTTAAAGTACTTTGTGAATGTCACCAGGTTGATATATTAATATAGCATGTTGATGTGTTGTTATGCGTGCCTGTATCCTGGGAATAGGGGAGTGTGTACTTAACGTTTTGCCCTGCGTGCTCCTGATCAAATCCTTTCTATGCACCATGGGAGGTAGGCACGCTTTTTCTGTCATCTTCAGAACAGTTCGATTCCTTCAAGTACAAAGTCATGACACACAGTGTTTTGTTCATGAATAATGTTGT
>CM062510.1:21081914-21101914 GCA_031479575.1 Coregonus ussuriensis
TACAGGGACACACACAGTCACACAGACACACACAGGGACACACACAGGGACACACACAGGGACACACACTCACAGTCACACACACAGGGACACACACAGTCACAGGGACACACACCCACAGTCACACACACAGGGACACACACAGTCACACAGACACACACAGGGACACACACAGGGACACACACACAGTTACACAAAGGGACACACACAGGGACACACACAGACACACACAGTCACACACACACACACAGTCACACACACACACAGGAACACACACAGTCACACAAAGGGACACACACAGACACACACAGGGACACATACACACAGTCACACACAGGGACACACACAAAGTCACACACAGGGACACACACACAGACACACACAGAGACACACACAGACACACACACAATCCCACACACACAGAGACACACAAAGGGACACACACAGTCACACACAGGGACACATACATACAGTCACACACAGGGACACACACAAAGTCACACACAGGGACACACACACAGACACACACAGAGACACACACAGACACACACACAATCCCACACACACAGAGACACACAAAGGGACACACACAGTCACACACACACACACAGTCACACACAGGGACACACACAGTCACACACACACACAGTCACACACAGGG
Source organism: Coregonus ussuriensis (assembly GCA_031479575.1). Lineage (NCBI taxonomy): Eukaryota > Metazoa > Chordata > Actinopteri > Salmoniformes > Salmonidae > Coregonus > Coregonus ussuriensis. The sequence goes on from CM062510.1 coordinate 21,082,576, forward strand.
ACACACACGCACAGGGACACACACACACAGGGACACACACAGGGACACACACAGGGACACACACACAGACACACACAGTCACACACACAGACACACACAGGGACACACACAGTCACACACACAATCCCACACCAGGGACACACACAGGGACACACACAGGGACACACACACAGACACACACAGTCACACACACAGACACACACAGGGACACACACACAGACACACAAAGGGACACACACAGTCACACACACAATCCCACACACAGGGACACACACAGGGACACACAAGGACACACACATACACACAGGGACACACACACACAGGGACACACACACAGGGACACACACACACAGTCACACAGACACACAGTCACACAAAGGGACACACACAGGGACACACACAGTCACACAAAGGGACACACACAGGGACACATGCACACACACAGTCAAACACAGGGACACACACAGGGACACACACACAGACACACACACAGGGACACACACAGTCACACAAAGGGACACACACAGGGACACACACAGGGACACACACAGTCAAACACAGGGACAAACACAGGGACACACACACAGACACACACACAGGGACACACACAGGGACACACACAGTCACACAAAGGGTCACACACAGGGACACACACAGGGACACACACACACACACATGCACACACACAGTCAAACACAGGGACACACTCAGGGACACACACACAGACACACAAAGGGACACACACAGGGACACACACAGGGACACACACACACACATGCACACACACAGTCAAACACAGGGACACACACAGGGACACACACACAGACACACACACAAGGACACACACAGTCATTGTCTCTTGAAGGTGAAGAAGGGATACAACACAATACCCCCTTGGTCCCCCAACACACACTCAGGCTCGCATGCACACACACACACACACACAATACCCCCTCTGTCCTCCAAAACACACACACAAACACACACACACACACACACACACACACACACACACACAATACCCCCTTGGTCCTCCAACACACACACACACACATACATGTAAACACACAATACCCCTTGGTCTTCCAACTCAAACAAACATCTGTGTTTCCCTCTATGGTCCTAAAACACAGAACAGCCCCAGGAGACCAGAGAGGGAGAGAGGGGGAGGGAGGGAGGGAGGGAGGGAGGGAGAGGGAGCAACAAGATCTCACAGTCTCACTTCCGTATTCAATGTTTGTCCAGAGGATAAACATCTATGGGTAAAGTGAAAGTAGGTTAGGTTTGGGATAAGGTTAAAACAGAACATAAAATGAACAGTTAAGTTTAGCCATGATTTTCGACTGGTTAAGGTAAGGGTTCAGGTTTGGGATAAGGTTAAAACAGAACACAAAATGAGTGCACTGGGATTGAAGCCGTGATCCTCGGAGCCGAAGCGCACAGTTTAAGCCCATCCTCTATCCCCATCCACAACGCCATAGCTAACTGAAAGCCTACTAATATGTGCTCAAATTGCCCCCTAGTGGACAGTATTGGAGGCATCTCCTGGAGACCTGGACAAACGTTGAATACTGAGGTCTATCTGGTGTGATCTCGCTGCAGGGAGAGATGGGGAGTGGGGAGAAAAACAGAACGACGGGTAGAGCGAGAGAGATTGAGGGAAGGGTTGGAGGGAGGGAGAGAGAGAAAGAAAAAGGGAGGGAGAGAGAGAGGGAGATACATTCTGATCCAACAAACAAAGAAACGTATGTGTGATAACAAGAGTAAGAAGGAGAGATCTTTACCTCTTTCTTTCCAAATGACCAAAAGCTCTACAACACAACCACCCACTGACAGACACCAAACCATCCTGTGACTTGGACTTACCTTCTGGGAAACACCTTGCTGGTATATGGGAGTACAGAAAAACACGTGACTATGACCTCATCACAGGAGAGAACGGGCTCGTGGTAATGACCGGAGCGGAACCAGTGGAATGGTAGCAAATACATCAAATCCAGGGTTTCCAGGTGTTTGATGCCATTCCATTTGCGCCATTCTGGCCATTATTATGAGCCGTTCTCCCTTCACCAGCCTCCTGTGGACCTCATAGCATGCTGTAAGGGAGGAACCAATGAGAGACAACTGAGGGGTTTTCCCAAACTTGAAGTTGTTTACAAAGTCAGAGAAAATCAAAAACCATAAAAAGAGTACTTAAAGGTCTGTAGATGAACAAGAGTGAAACTATTCTAAAGCCCCGAACATAAATAGATGTAGAACTGAGGTCTACAGAACAGGAACAACTCCAAGGGTTAACTGAAGCCATGAGGTTATCACCCACAACACACAGCGCCTTCAGGAAGTATTCACACCCCTTGACTTTTTCCTCACTTTGTTGGGTTAAAATGTGGGATTAAAATGGATTTAATCGTTGTTTTTTTTGTCAATGATCTACACAAAATACTCTGTAATGTCAAAGTGGAACCATTTTAATTTTTTGTATTAATGGAAAATAAAACACTAATATATCTAATATAGTTATTCAACCCCTTGAGTCAATACATGTTAGAATCACCTTTGGCAGCGATTACAGCTGTGAGTCTTTCTGGGTAAGAGCTTTGCAAACCTGGATTGTACAATATTTGCACATATTTATTAATTTTATTCTTCAAGCCCTGTCAAGTTGGTTGATCAGATTTTCAAGCCGATTTAAGTCAAAACTGTAACTAGGCTACTCAGGAATATTCAATGTTGTCTTGGTAAGTAATGCCTTTAAAGTTATTGTCCTGCTTAAAGGTTGATATGTCTCCCAGTGTCTGTTGGGAAGCAGGCTGTCCCAGGTTTTCCTCTAGGATTTTGCCTGTACTAAGCTGTATTCCGTTTCTTTTTATCCTATAAAATTCCTTAGTCCTTGCCAATGACAAGCATACCCATAACATGATGCAGCCACCACCATGCTTGAAAATATGAAGAGTGGTACTCAGTGATGTGTTGTGTTGGATTTGCCCCAAACATAATGCTTTGTATTCAGGAGAAAAAAAAAATATATATTTGCCAAATGTATTGCAGTATTACTTTAGTGCCTTATTGCAAACAGGATGCATGTTTTGGAGAAAAATAATCGTGTCCAGTACATGATTTTCTATACAGTGCGTTTCAATCACAGATAAAGACAGTAGGTTACTTAAGACAGAAACGATAGAGGTTGGTCGGGGATGATGGGTGAGCGTATAACGCAAAGGTCTAGCAACCCAAACGTTGCGTGTTCAAATCACATTTTGAATCACGTGTTCGAACTTTTGCATTTCAGCTAATTAGCAACTTCGCAACTACTTACTACTTTTTAGCTAGCGTCTTAGCTAACCCTAACCTTAACCCCTAACCCTAAACTTAACCCCTAGCCAAGCTAACGTTATCCACGTAGCTAACCTAGTTAACGTTAGCTACAACAAATTGGAATTTGTAAAAAAAAACTGTGTAATGTACACAAGTTCCTTATGAAAAAACTGTGTAATGTGTACTGGACATGAAAAAATACCTGTCATGACTTTCGAATAAGTAATTTGTGTCTATTTCACAATAAGCTATGATAGTGTGTTTGCAATATTCTCGATTATATTATACAGTGAGGGAAAAAAGTATTTGATCCCCTGCTGATTTTGTACGTTTGCCCACTGACAAAGACATGGTCAGGCTATAATTTTAATGGTAGGTTTATATGAACAGTGAGAGACAGAATAACAACAACAAAATCCAGAAAAACGCATGTCAAAAATGTTATAAATTAATTTGCATTTTAATGAGGGAAATAAGTATTTGACCCCTCTGCAAAACATGACTTAGTACTTGGTGGCAAAACCCTTGTTGGCAATCACAGAGGTCAGACGTTTCTTGTAGTTGGCCACCAGGTTTGCACACATCTCAGGAGGGATTTTGTCCCACTCCTCTTTGCAGATCTTCTCCAAGTCATTAAGGTTTCGAGCCTGACGTTTGGCAACTCGAACCTTCAGCTCCCTCCACAGATTTTCTATGGGATTAAGGTCTGGAGACTGGCTAGGCCACTCCAGGACCTTAATGTGCTTCTTCTTGAGCCACTCCTTTGTTGCCTTGGCCGTGTGATTTGGGTCATTGTCATGCTGGAATACCCATCCACGACCCATTTTCAATGCCCTGGCTGAGGGAAGGAGGTTCTCACCCAAGATTTGACGGTACATGGCCCCGTCCATCGTCCCTTTGATGCGGTGAAGTTGTCCTGTCCCCTTAGCAGAAAAACACCCCCAAAGCATAATGTTTCCACCTCCATGTTTGACAGTGGGGATGGTGTTCTTGGGGTCATAGGCAGCATTCCTCCTCCTCCAAACACAGCGAGTTGAGTTGATGCCAAAGAGCTCGATTTTGGTCTCATCTGACCACAACACTTTCACCCAGTTCTCCTCTGAATCATTCAGATGTTCATTGGCAAACTTCAGACGGGCATGTATATGTGCTTTCTTGAGCAGGGGGACCTTGCGGGCGCTGCAGGATTTCAGTCCTTCACGGCGTAGTGTGTTACCAACTGTTTTCTTGGTGACTATGGTCCCAGCTGCCTTGAGATCATTGACAAGATCCTACCGTGTAGTTCTGGGCTGATTCCTCACCTTTCTCATGATCATTGCAACTCCACGAGGTGAGCTCTTGCATGGAGCCCCAGGCCGAGGGAGATTGACAGGTCTTTTGTGTTTCTTCCATTTGCGAATAGTCGCACCAACTGTTGTCACCTTCTCACCAAGCTCCTTGGCGATGGTCTTGTAGCCCATTCCAGCCTTGTGTAGGTCTACAATCTTGTCCCTGACATCCTTGGAGAGCTCTTTGGTCTTGGCCATGGTGGAGAGTTTGGAATCTGATTGATTGATTGCTTCTGTTGACAGGTGTCTTTCATACAGGTAACAAGCTGAGATTAGGAGCACTCCCTTTAAGAGTGTGCTCCTAATCTCAGCTCGTTATCTGTATAAAAGACACCTGGGAGCCAGAAATGTTTCTGCTTGAGAGGGGGTCAAATACTTATTTCCCTCATTAAAATGCAAATCAATTTATAACATTTTTGACATGCGTTTTTCTGGATTTCTTTGTTGTTATTCTGTCTCTCACTGTTCAAATAAACCTACCATTAAAATTATAGACTGATCATTTATTTGTCAGTGGGCAAACGTACAAAATGAGCAGGGGATCAAATACTTTTTTCCCTCACTGTATATTATGTATATTATTCTATTATAGTTCACTACCCAAAGGTCTCTGGTCAATAGTAATGCACTGTGTAGGGAATAGGTCGAGAATAGGGTGCCATGTGCAGCCAAGTCGCTCAAGATTCACTTTGAAATTGGACGTCCATTCATGTCCCGAGGACATCGGGAGATGTCTTTAAAACCGACCACTGGGGGCAACGGTGAGCACTATTACCATAAGGTAGGCTTGGGTTTTGCTATGGCGTTGTGGATGGGCGTAAACAGCGAGCTCTGGCTCCCAGGGTCGAGTGTTCAATGTCAGTGCTAGACACTAGTGAGCTCTGGCTCCCAGGGTCGAGTGTTCAATCTCAGTGCTAGACACTAGTTTTGTGTTTTTTATTTTTAACCCCAAACCTTAACCATTAATTTAACCATTAGGAATTAATGAAGGAGGAGGAACCCAGGGTGTCAAATACAGCTCGAAATTTGATGTTTGGAGAAAAAACGTGAAAAAACGTCAGAATCTCTAGTCAAATTGGTTAAACCGTGAGATCTTGTTGGCCATCTGGGATCCACACCATGTTTTCACCACCAAAATTAAAAGTCAATAAAGTTCATTTGAGTTCATTTTAAAGACATCCCCAATGTGCTGTAACCTAATAGGAGGTCCTGGTTGGTGGTGATGGAGTATTACTCACACTGTGTGTGTGTGTGTGTGTGTGTGTGTGTGTGTGTGTCTGTGTCTGTGTGTTTACATGCGTGTGTGTGTGCGTGTGCAGGGACAGTGAGAGTGGGCTGCATTCGGAGAGGTGAAAGGTCAGATGATGATGATGATGATGGTGATGATGTCACACACATCTGTGGCGGTGGGAGGAGGAGATTGATGGGCCTCTGTTCAAGAGTAGCATCCGCTCCAGACTAGCGTGTGTGTGTGTGTGTTTATGTGTGCGTGCGTGTGTGTGTATGTTCGTGTGTATTTATCTTTGTGTGATTTTAAAAGTAACTTCAGACTTTGTTAACCTAAACTGCTGTATCAAGCCAGGAAGCCTAATGGAACTAATGTGTCTATAATGTTGGAGCAGCACCACTAGAGTACACACACACACACACACACACAGACGCACAGACGCACACACACAAACACACACACACGCACAGACGCACACACACACACACACAGACGCACAGACGCACACACACACACACACACACACACACACAGACGCACAGACGCACACACACACACACACACACAGACGCACAGACGCACACACACACACACACACACAGACGCACACACACACACACACACACAAACACACACAGACGCACACACACAAACACACACAAAGTTGGACACATCACAATGCTACTGGAAACCATTTGAATTAACATTGTTCAGATTTTATTGTTATGGAACACATCATTAAATATCTTCTTTCCCACACCATGATGCCAAGGTCTCTCACCTCCATCTCTCTTCCTTTCCCTCTTTCTCTCTTTCCATCTGTTTCTCTCTCTCTCTCTCTTTCTCTCTCCAGCTCTGATGTCACCTTCCCTCTTCTCTCGTAAACACACACACACACACAGAATGAAAATAACGTCTCTATGTAGAGTCCAGCCTGCCACCAGAGAAACTCAGTAGAAGACCACAAATATCAAACCAGGAACTAGTCATGTAAAACCAGGAAGCCAGGGTCACAACTGGACTGAACGCTTGGTTATGTGGAGGTAGAAAGTCTTCTGAAACTGTAGTATGTTTGGTTGTAGAGAGGCTGCCTGCGTCCCAAATGGCACCCTATTCCCTATATAGTGCACTACTTTACACCAGAATCCTAAGGGAACAGGGTGCCATTTGGGATGGCCGTGGACAGAGTTACTGCAGCGAGTGTTCAGGTGAATATGAAAGTACGGGCTGATGTTGAGTTCATATCACAACCCCTGCTTCCACTGTACTACCTTAAAGGGGCAGTTCATATCACATCCCCTGCTTCCACTGTACTACCTTAAAGGGGCAGTTCATATCACATCCCCTGCTTCCACTGTACTACCTTAAAGGGGCAGTTCATATCACATCCCCTGCTTCCACTGTACTACCTTAAAGGGGCAGTTCAAATAACAACAAAGCAGCATCCCACCACTGTTTTAGGTAAACAGCTAAGGGATGGGGTTGGAGAAATCATGGGATATCACGAATGAGATCATGGAATTAATTATGTTCTTCAATGATGTTATTAATTTATCTAAAAGTCAAATCACAGATTGCCCCTTAACTGGGAGTAAAAGTTGAGTTCATGCAGAGGTAGCTACTTCTCCCTCAATTTACTGTACACACCATTATACACACAAACACACACACTGGTCTCAGTTGGTTTTATTCCCACTCTTAAAATTCACACACACACACACACACACACACACAGTGTGAGCGAGGCATTGTGTGTGTTATTTCAGCTTGGTAAAGAGCATTAATGGCTGCTGTAAACACAGACACAGAGAGGATAACTGGGGGACACTGGGGGAGGGAGCGAGGGAGGGAGTGAGGGAGTGAGGGAGTGAGGGAGCGAGGGAGCGAGGGAGGGAGGGAGGGAGGCAGGATTCAAGCTGTGTGTGCACTTTGCCACCATCAGGAGAAATTGGAAACATTGCCCTAGGATGAGCTAGTTCTGTACTCCTTACCACGTTTCCAAATATGAGAACTCAACATCAAACAGATCATGCAATTAGCATGTATTTTGGACAATTTTCTATTATGTTTTTAATGACTACTTTTACACGTATTGTTCTCCAGAACCACCAGACCGATCACCGAATTAGGTATATAGCATCTAGAGATGCACATCTTTAAACGCAACTTTCCAAGACACTTCCTCAAACAGTATGGCCGCTATAAGACAATGAGCTTGCATGAATGATTTTTTTTCCACCATGCGGCCAAACTGAACCATACTTTACAGGTTAGCTAGACTCATATCCCTGAGCGAGTGTGCCAAATTCCATCACTCTGAGTATGAAAAATTTATGCACTCACTAACTGTAAGTCGCTCTGGATAAGAGCGTCTGCTAAATGACTAAAATGTAAATGTAAACAAATCATGAGATATAAACATGTGCCCGTTATAGCGCCACCGTGTGGTCGATCTGAATATTCTTAAAGGTGTTGAGTTTTGACAGTGTTTGAAACATGTGTCCCAAGTTCTGTTACAATATGAATACCGGTGTCAGAGTTATATGCATTTAGGTCCCAGACCACGCCCATGTCAATGTTTATTGGTCATATTGTTTGAGATGCTATCCTGGAAAAACATAATTTTGGAGAGTTTGGTCCATGCCATGTATTAAGTTTTGTGCAGAGTTTGAAGTGATTTTCACGAAAATTCTAAATTGTGTGACAATCCATCCTGGCGGACCTTATGGGGTCCTCGAAGCAAATGTGTTCCTTGAGAGGAGAGGGACCTATGTACCGAATTTCATGACTCTAGGTCACATGGCATGCGGGGTGTGAGCTTTAGAAATTTGCTTCGCTGCTGAACCCATAACAATAATAATAACAATAATAATCATAATTATAATAATTAAATAGTAATAATAATAATAATAATAATAATAATCATCATCATCAACGCCAACAAATACAGTAGTGTTTCACCCAGCTTTGCTGGCTTGAACCCCCAATTTATGAAAGGAGAGGAAGGGCTGGCAGGCAGAGTATGTGAGTGGAGCGGAGCTGGAATGGAGCATGCCCAATTTGATTCCAACGTGGATCGAAATTCCCAAAGGCCTGGAGCTTCAGCCTTCTCACCCGCTCCAATTTCGCTCCAGTAGCGCTCACTGCACTTCACGAGCTCAGGGCATGCCCGGCCCAGCATGCATCAGTAGTTTACTTGTGTGCTGCTAATAGCCCCTTGCTTTAGCTACTGTCATGGAGTTGGCTAAATATTTTCATAAAGAAACTGATAAAACACACAGGTGCTAAATCAAGGTGACTTACAAAGATGAGGACCAAGTGCAAGAGAGGGAGTGTGGTGATGTAATGTCCACAACTAAATAATCATTGTGGAATCTGAAGACACGTATCCCAAAAGCATGATGGTGTATTTACTACATACACATGCTAAAAGAAAGGAACGAGGTGGGTAGATAACTAAGTGTGTCATTGTAGCAAAGTATAAACTAAAATTAAGATTTTGTTAATTTTTGTTCTATTATCTATACAATAGGCCATCATTGATTTTGGCCCAATAGGCCTGGGGCATATTCCCACGTTCAAGGAGCTTTCCGTTTTGATTGGGTTATTTTGCCTAAAAACTTTTTGGCCTACCTATAGAAAAATAACAAATGAACAACTCTGCATCCCTGCCCAGCCTGCTCAGAGTGGCCAAAAGGGGGTTCAGCCTCCCCACTGGCTCTGGAGGGGTGGAGAGGATATTATCCGCTGCTGGACTACTCTCCAAGCACCATCACATGAGCCTGAAGCCACAGACTGGCCAAACTCCTGTTTCTAAAAATGAATTCTAAAAATGAATTCAGGCACTAAGAAGTCATTTTTCGTTTAATTTGTATTTAATTCTAAGTAAGTCACAGCCTATATGCGCAATTTATAGATTATAATGATTTAATACAACGAAATGTTGTTTAAATGCTGTGTGATTCATGTCCCTACCAGCCTATTGTGTCGAACTCGCAATCGCTGCACAATGTGTTTCTTTATAGGCTATAGCCTTGAAATAATTGAAATAATATATCCTAAATAATTCATTTTCGTTCCTTCTTAGGCTCCCTGTCTGGCTCCTGACCTATTTAGAGTGTTTATATGCTGTTTAATATGACATGTAGTCTATTTGAAATGATGAGCGCTTCTTACATTCACCTTTTCATGTTTATTCAAATACTTTTCATTCAAATCCATATGGTTTGGTTTGAGTAGCCAAAAACCAACTGGTAGGTCCAGGTAGTCACAAAAAAATAGATGGGCGTTGGTTAAATTGTGATTTTTAATGAATGGAGCGAATTTGGAGCTGCATTTTTTTTTCTTCCTGTGGAGCAATGAGTGGTTTTTTAGCGGAGCGGTTGGAAAGGACGTGGAGTGCCAGAGCAGTGCTTCACCTCTCCATGAGAAGGATTTCCTACTGCTCAACTCTACTGGGAGAACACAAGAGGGGGTCTTGACAGAATAACAGTGGCCTTATGGTTGGAAAAGTGTGTGTGTGTGTGTGTGTGTGTGTGTGTGTGTCTGTGTGTGTGTGCGCGTGTGTGTACATGTGTATGTGTGTGTGTGTGTGTGTATGTGTGCGTGTGCGTACATTTCAATGTGTGTATGTTTCAAGACTGCTCTATATAGACAGCTCTGAGTCACCCCACTGGTAGACCCTCTATTTCTGTCTTACTGATAAGATAACATACACACTCTCACACACACACACTCTCACACACACACTCACTCAGCACACATACTTACAAACACACACGTTAAGAAGGGTAATCTCGTTTGTAAACCTTGCCTCGTTCAGACGGGTGACATCTATAAGGTGTTACTACACACACACACTAACCAGCTGTCATCCTGTCTCTGAAGAGAGGCCTGAACTATCTCATCTATATCTATTACTGGTCGTCTGTTATCTGTTATAGTCGCTAAGATAAGAAACTAGAGTTACACAACCATTAAAGGCTGTGTTTCAACTCAAACATATCAATACGACACACACTCACACACACACACACACACACACTAAATCCACAAACAACTCCAGTCCACAGTCTGGGGCTTGTTAGTTGGTGGGGTTTTTCCATCAGAGGGATGCTGTTGACAGAGAGATCCATAATGATATCATATTGTCACAGATCCCCCGGTACTGCTGCTCATTCCGTTCACCAGCTCCGGAGGTCTACGTCACCTGGTTCATTACCACCAACCCTGGACTGTCTTGTCTCATTACCACACCTGGTTCCCATTCCCCCTGATTAGTATGTGTATATATGTGCCCTCTGTTCCCCATTGTCCTTGTCCATTATTGTCCCATGTCCGTTGGTCTCCTGAGTACCGTGTATTGTGCTCTTGTTATTACGGGTCTCATCCTGTGTATTATATAGAGGTTTACACCTCGCTCTTTTGTTTGGGTTACATCCCTGTGTTATATATAGACGTGTTTGGGTTACATCCCTGTGTTATATAAATATATGTGTTTGTTTTGGGCTTCGTCCCCGTCGTTGTTCATGATGTACCTTGTGCTGGGTGGAGAAATATACAACCCTAATACGTATTCCTGTGTCTGTCTTCTAATCATTATACAGCGTGACACATATCAATACAATATTTGCTTTTCACAATAGCATGTCAACCATTGTCTATGTGTGTGTGTGTGTGTGTGTGTGTGTGTGTGTTTGTTTGTGTGTGTGTTTGTGTAGTTTGTTGGCAGAATGAGATTACGTGATGTGCCAGATATTTTTGTCATGATTAGGAGATCAATTGTTAACAGATGCTGACAGTTTATGAGCCATATAGCGTTTAACCCTTTAGAGTCTAAGGGCCCGGGGCTGGGTTTCTACTAAGCTAACACCTGGAATTGTTTTAAAATGGTCATAGCAAGGATCATTTAGCTGTTTGATTTTGAATTGTAGGACCCCTGTAGGTATATACAGAACCAGTCAATTAACAGAAATGTATGTAACCAAATGACGGGGATTAGTTGTACATTTACTAGGCCTACTGGTTAGACATGTAATGGGGAATTGATAAAAAATAAACAATCAAAGGGCAAACAATTCACACAATGAAACAATATACAGTACCAGTCAAAGGTTTGGACACATCTACTCATTCAAGGGTTTTTCTTTATTTTTACTATTTTCTACATTGTAGAATAATAGTGAAGACATCAAAACTATGAAATAACACATATGGAATCATGTAGTAACCAAAAAAGTGTTAAACAAATCAAAATGTATTTTATATTTGAGATTCTTCAAAGTAGCCACCCTTTGCCTTGACGACAGCTTTGCATACTCTCAACCAGCTTCATGAGGTAGTCACCTGTAATGCATTTCAATTAACAGGTGTGCCTTCTTAAAAGTAATTTGTGGAATTTCTTTCCTTCTTAATGCGTTTGAGCCAATCAGTTGCGTTGTGACAAGGTAGGGGGGGTATACAGAAGATAGCCCTATTTGGTAAAAGACCAAGTCCATGTTATGCCAAGAACAGCTCAAATAAGCAAAGAGAAACGACAGTCCATCATTACTTTAAGACATGAAGGTCAGTTAATCCTGAAAATATCAAGAAGTTTGAAAGTTTCTTAAAGTACAGTCGCAAGAACCATCAAGCGCTATGATGGAACTGGCTCTCATGAGGACCGCCACAGGAAAGGAAGACCCAGAGTTACCTCTGCTGCAGAGGATAAGTTCATTAGAGTTACCAGCCTCAGAAATTGCAGCCCTAATAAATGCTTCACAGAGTTCAAGTCACATCTCAACATCAACTGTTCAAAGGAGACTGCGTGAATCAGGCCTTCATGGTCGAATTGCTGCAAAGAAACCACTACTAAAGGACACCAATAAGAAGAGAGAGACTTGCTTGGGCCAAGAAACACGAGCAATGGACATTAGACTGGTGGAAATCTGTCCTTTGGTCTGATGAGTCCAAATTTGAGATTTTTGGTTCCAATCGCCGTGTCTTTGTGAGACGCAGAGTAGGTGAACGGATGATCTCCACATGTGTGGTTCCCACCGTGAAGCACGGAGGAGGAGGTGTGATGGTGTGTGGTCCTCTGTAGCTCAGCTGGTAGAGCACGGCGCTTGTAACGCCAAGGTAGTGGGTTCGATCCCCGGGACCACCCATACACAAAAATGTATGCACGCATGACTGTATGTCGCTTTGGATAAAAGCGTCTGCTAAATGGCATATTATTATTATTATTATGGTGTGGGGGTGCTTTGCTGGTGACACTAGCTGTGATCTATTCAGAATTCAAGACACACTTAACCAGCATGGCTACCACAGCATTCTGCAGCGATACGCCATCCCATCTGGTTTGGGCTTAGTGGGACTATCATTTGTTTTTCAACAGGACAATGACCCAACACACCTCCAGGCTGTGTAAGGGCTATTTGACCAAGAAGGAGAGTGACGGTGTGCTGCATTAGATGACCTGGCCTTCACAATCACCCAACCTCAACCCAATTGAGATGGTTTGGGATGAGTTGGACCGCAGACTGTTGGAAAAGCATTCCAGGTGAAGCTGGTTGAGAGAATGCCAAGACTGTGCAAAGCTGTCATCAAGGCAAAGGGTGGCTACTTCAAAGAATCTCAAATATAAAATATATTTTGATTTGTTTAACACCTTTTTGGTTACTACATGATTCCATATGTGGTATTTCATAGTTTTGATGTCTTCACTATTATTCTACAATGTAGAAAATAGTACAAATAAAGAAAAACCCTTGAATGAGTAGGTGTGTCCAAACCTTTGACTGGTACTGTATATATATTTGATGAAACATTGAATTTGGCCTTACTGCTATTAGCTTATAGAAACGCATTGAACAACAGAATCATACATGGAAAAACAGATAGTCCAAAAATGTATCAAAAGGAAGTATGTTTTGAAGTGTCTGTCCTATATCTGAGAGATATAAGACAGGTCAGGGAAAAAACAATTGTGTGGAATGTTCTCTATACCGTTGACGTGGAAATCCCATATTCACTTCCATTCATTTTTCGGCCTGATACCGGGTTCCCTTCAGACGAGTAGCGTAACACTTGTGGGGATGTAGAGCAAAACGGAGAACCCCATTGTGTTTGTGAGAGTCTCATCTTTCAACAGAGGGGTCATATCAGTTCGTAGGCCAAACCGTTTGGACGCTACAGACGTTTTCGTAAGAGAACCGATTTTCGGGATGTCTCATGGTCTGACAAACAGCTGTAGCTCTGCCACCACAGATGCGAATCGGCGGATGTGGTGGATTGAGACGCAGCCCATGCAAAATAATATTCTTCAAGAACATAACTTAGAAATGCATCATGAGCTTAGTTCAACTGTCGTACCCCATCAGAACCCAAAATATAAGCTTGTTTCACTCCAACGTTTGTAAACTAAGTAATTCTGAACAAATACTTTATAGCCTAAAAACATGGTTTAAACTATACTTATGATATCATCGATGGTCAGTCCTTGCATCCATAGCTCTGTCTATGAATTTGAGAGTGGTTCCATTTCCCCAGCCCCGTCTCTCAGCTGTTTACCAAAACAGGGGCGGGGACTCCCTTTGTTATTGTTTAAACTGCTGATTGGCGCTTGAAATAGACGGAATTTTGATGAGGATTTGTTTATGCTAATTACATTTCCACGGGAGAATGGACATCGACTCTAGGGGTAAACACACACACGCATTGACACACACATAGAGAGAGAGACACACACAGACTCCCACACACACTCATGGACGCACACACATAAAGAGAGTGACACACACAGACTCCCACACACACTCATGGACGCACACACATAAAGAGAGAGAGCGAGAGGGACACAGACTCATACAAACACAGAGAAACAGAGAGATGCACGGGCTCGCACACACACACAACACACAACACACAACACACACACAACACACAACACACACACAACACACACACACACAATACACACACACACACTGCGTTTCCTGCTCTGCCAGTAGATAAATACAGTGTGTCTCTCCTATGAGACTGATAGAATGTTCTCAATCTCTGTTGAAAGATGTTTATGTATCTTGATTTATTACAGTTTATTACAGTAGACATGAATGATAACGTCATCCTCGCATTAGCAAGTCAAATACCAAACTTGAAACATAAGCCCACTTTACAAGCTGATAGCTACATAAACACATAAGCACACACACACACACACACACACACACACACACACACACACACACACACTCCTCCGTCTTTTAGAGTGTGGGAAGTTGCAGATCACCATCATGTGATCACCATAAACCAGCTTGAACTACAGTATTAAAACACACACACACACACACACACACACACTGGTTGTATAAACAGATAGATTTCAATGTGAAAGGGGTTTTATTGAATATTATACGGCAGCATATCTAATGGTAACAAGATTTATTACCTCAAAGGGGATATAGAATGACCATAGACTATAGATGAGATGGAAGATGGAGAGAGGAGGAGAGGGGGATTAGAGTGAAGAGAAGAGAGAGAGGGAGAGAAGAGAGAGAGGGAGAGAAGAGAGAGAGACAGAGGAAGAGAGAAGAGGAGAGAGATGAGACCCTTTCTCTCCTCCTCCTCTCCTCCCCCTCTCTTTCCCCATCTCCCCCTCCTCTCTTTCCCCCTCTCCTCCCTTCTCTTTCCCTCTCTCTTTCCCCCTCTCCTCCCCCTCTCTTTCCCCCCTCTCTTTCCCCCTCTTTCCCCCTCTCCTCCCCTCTCTTTCCCCCTCTCTTTCCCCCTCTCCTCCTCTCTTTCCCCCTCTCCTGCACTCTCTTTCCCCCTCTCTTTCCCCCTCTCATCCCCCTCTCTTTCCCCCTCTCATCCCCCTCTCTTTCCTCCTCTCCTCCTCCTCTCTTTCCCCCTCTCCTCCCCCTCTCTTTCCCCCTCTCCTCCTCCTCTCCTCCTCCTCTCTTTCCCCCTCTCCTCCCCCTCTCTTTCCCCCTCTCCTCCTCCTCTCCTCCCCTCTCTTTCCCCCTCTCTTTCCCCCTCTCTTTCTCCCTCTCTTTCCCCATGTGGGATGGAATACAATTTTAATCTGTAGTGGCTGTTGTAGGACACACCCAATACAAACAATACACACACAATACACACACACAATACACCCAATGCACACACAATACACACAAACTCACAGATGCACACACACAAAGTCAGTGACCAATCATGATTACCTGTACTGCTGCTGGCCAATCCGATCTGCCCTCATGCTGGGTGGTTAATTAGTGGTTGTTTTCAGATCGGGTTCAAAGTCCCGCTAGGTGTTCTCTAACAACACCGAAACAATGCCGAGACAACATTAAGGGGGTGTTCTCTGACACTTAGTGTTAAAACACACACACACACACACACACACACACGGTCCAGCGGCTACTTCTCACCCTCTAATGTAGTGTGTGTGAATGGTAGCGTTACATCTAGCACCACTGTGTCTCAGCTGGCGTGGTGTTTGTGTGCGTGTGCGTGTGTGCGTGTGCGTGTGTGTGTGTGTGTGATGATGTGATTTGCATGCAGTAAAGACTGTAATGTAACACCGGTAGTGTCTCTTTCAGCTCCCTGTACCTTACTGTGACTGTTCTGATCTGAACTACTGACATCACAGACTGTCTCCTACTGTGACTGTTCTGATCTGAACTACTGACACCACAGACTGTCTCCTGCTGTGACTGTTCTGATCTGAACTACTGACATCACAGACTGTCTCCTACTGTGACTGTTCTGATCTGAACTACTGACATCACAGACTGTCTCCTGCTGTGACTGTTCTGATCTGAACTACTGACATCACAGACTGTCTCCTGCTGTGACTGTTCTGATCTGAACTACTGACATCACAGACTGTCTCCTGCTATGACTGTTCTGATCTGAACTACTGACATCACAGACTGTCTCCTACTGTGACTGTTCTGATCTGAACTACTGACATCACAGACTGTCTCCTACTGTGACTGTTCTGATCTGAACTACTGACATCACAGACTGTCTCCTGCTGTGACTGTTCTGATCTGAACTACTGACATCACAGACTGTCTCCTACTGTGACTGTTCTGATCTGAACTACTGACATCACAGACTGTCTCCTACTGTGACTGTTCTGATCTGAACTACTGACAGCACAGACTGTCTCCTACTGTGACTGTTCTGATCTGAACTACTGACATCACAGACTGTCTCCTACTGTGACTGTTCTGATCTGAACTACTGACATCACAGACTGTCTCCTACTGTGACTGTTCTGATCTGAACTACTGACATCACAGACTGTCTCCTGCTGTGACTGTTCTGATCTGAACTACTGCCATCACAGACTGTCTCCTACTGTGACTGTTCTGATCTGAACTACTGACATCACAGACTGTCTCCTACTGTGACTGTTCTGATCTGAACTACTGACATCACAGACTGTCTCCTGCTGTGACTGTTCTGATCTGAACTACTGACATCACAGACTGTCTCCTACTGTGACTGTTCTGATCTGAACTACTGACAGCACAGACTGTCTCCTACTGTGACTGTTCTGATCTGAACTACTGACATCACAGACTGTCTCCTACTGTGACTGTTCTGATCTGAACTACTGACATCACAGACTGTCTCCTACTGTGACTGTTCTGATCTGAACTACTGACATCACAGACTGTATCCTGCTGTGACTGTTCTGATTGAACTACTGACATCACAGACTGTCTCCTACTGTGACTGTTCTGATCTGAACTACTGACATCACAGACTGTCTCCTGCTGTGACTGTTCTGATCTGAACTACTGACAGCACAGACTGTCTACTACTGTGACTGTTCTGATCTGAACTACTGACAGCACAGACTGTCTCCTGCTGTGACTGTTCTGATCTGAACTACTGACATCACAGACTGTCTCCTACTGTGACTGTTCTGATCTGAACTACTGACATCACAGACTGTCTCCTGCTGTGACTGTTCTGATCTGAACTACTGACATCACAGACTGTCTCCTGCTGTGACTGTTCTGATCTGAACTACTGACATCACAGACTGTCTCCTGCTATGACTGTTCTGATCTGAACTACTGACATCACAGACTGTCTCCTACTGTGACTGTTCTGATCTGAACTACTGACATCACAGACTGTCTCCTACTGTGACTGTTCTGATCTGAACTACTGACATCACAGACTGTCTCCTGCTGTGACTGTTCTGATCTGAACTACTGACATCACAGACTGTCTCCTACTGTGACTGTTCTGATCTGAACTACTGACATCACAGACTGTCTCCTACTGTGACTGTTCTGATCTGAACTACTGACAGCACAGACTGTCTCCTACTGTGACTGTTCTGATCTGAACTACTGACATCACAGACTGTCTCCTACTGTGACTGTTCTGATCTGAACTACTGACATCACAGACTGTCTCCTACTGTGACTGTTCTGATCTGAACTACTGACATCACAGACTGTCTCCTGCTGTGACTGTTCTGATCTGAACTACTGCCATCACAGACTGTCTCCTACTGTGACTGTTCTGATCTGAACTACTGACATCACAGACTGTCTCCTACTGTGACTGTTCTGATCTGAACTACTGACATCACAGACTGTCTCCTGCTGTGACTGTTCTGATCTGAACTACTGACATCACAGACTGTCTCCTACTGTGACTGTTCTGATCTGAACTACTGACAGCACAGACTGTCTCCTACTGTGACTGTTCTGATCTGAACTACTGACATCACAGACTGTCTCCTACTGTGACTGTTCTGATCTGAACTACTGACATCACAGACTGTCTCCTACTGTGACTGTTCTGATCTGAACTACTGACATCACAGACTGTATCCTGCTGTGACTGTTCTGATTGAACTACTGACATCACAGACTGTCTCCTACTGTGACTGTTCTGATCTGAACTACTGACATCACAGACTGTCTCCTGCTGTGACTGTTCTGATCTGAACTACTGACAGCACAGACTGTCTACTACTGTGACTGTTCTGATCTGAACTACTGACAGCACAGACTGTCTCCTACTGTGACTGTTCTGATCTGAACTACTGACATCACAGACTGTCTCCTACTGTGACTGTTCTGATCTGAACTACTGATATCACAGACTGTCTCCTACTGTGACTGTTCTGATCTGAACTACTGACATCACAGACTGTCTCCTACTTTGACTGTTCTGATCTGAACTACTGACAGCACAGACTGTCTCCTACGGTGACTGTTCTGATCTGAACTACTGACATCACAGACTGTCTCCTGCTGTAACTGTTCTGATCTGAACTACTGACATCACAGACTGTCTCCTACTGTGACTGTTCTGATCTGAACTACTGACATCACATACTGTCTCCTACTGTGACTGTTCTGATCTGAACTACTGACAGCACAGACTGTCTCCTACTGTGACTGTTCTGATCTGA
The DNA here is from genome assembly GCA_031479575.1 of Coregonus ussuriensis. NCBI lineage: Eukaryota > Metazoa > Chordata > Actinopteri > Salmoniformes > Salmonidae > Coregonus > Coregonus ussuriensis. Next base: position 21,101,876 of record CM062510.1, read on the forward strand.
ACTACTGACTTCACAGACTGTCTACTACTGTGACTGTTC
>CM062510.1:21121914-21131914 GCA_031479575.1 Coregonus ussuriensis
GTACCCTTCACAGATCGGCTGTGAAAAAGCCGCTCAGACAAGCACTGTATTGTTGAAGAGGAAACATTCCAAAGACCACTAGATTTGGAACCATGCTTGCTGGCACAACTACACTGGCAGTGTGTGTGTGTGTGTGTGTGTGTGTGTGTGTGTGTGTGTGTGTGTGTGTGTGTGTGTGTGTGTGTGTGTGTGTGTGTGTGTGTGTGTGTGTGTGTGTGTGTGTGTGTGATCTGTCATCTCCTCTGGTTGGCAGCACTACACACGCGCCGCTGTCATGCGCTGCTCCAACATCTGTCTGCAAGGAACCGCGGCTGCCAACATTCCAGTACGCAAAACGGAACGCGCGCGACGTTCCAACAGAGACAACTGTTGTCTCTCGAGCTACTTAATACATGTATTAGTTAACAAATGAGTTATTAAAATGTATTAATTAATTTACATTTTCATAGTAAACTTATTTTGGATAAATTATTATGCATTAAATGATAGTTGATACAAATGTATTATAATCATTTGCTGTAGAGAACTGATGCTGTAGTTTTAGTTATATTTTGATTGACAACCGGCCCGCCTCTTGCTCCCCGGTCACGCCCAGACAGAGTGCGCTCAAAGCGTCTAGTGGCTGGAGAGGAGACTAGTCCCGCCTACAGGCGTGGCTTTCTCCCTCTGGTAACTCGGGTTAGAACTAACAGTAGGTTAGAATGGAATAGTCCAGTCTAGAGAGAGAGGCAAACCAGGATGAACAGTCAAATGTCTCCCTATTCTGTGAGTTTTGTCGCAGTGGAATAGACTTGCACTTTCATTGTCAATGTTTGCACTGCTCACCATTGTATGGGATTATCAACGATCTATTTTAGATTTGTAAACTTGTAGCAAGATGTCAAAAGGCGTCTGGAGAAAATGCGCCCTCTCCACGGCTGGAGGAGCCTCGTTCACCTGTCTCGTGATGATGTTTCTTCTTGTCGCTGTTAACAAACACCGGGGGAGTCAAGTGGAGGACGTTTCCACCAGGAGAGAGTTCGGGACTCGCTCCCTGCAGAGTTTAAACAGCATGGGTAAAAATGACAAAACCGAGGACCGGGTCGGGGAGAAATGTCAGGCGGCACAGGTGAAGGGTTTCTCGGTGTACTTCAGTGAGTTGAGCCGGGGGAAGCGGGCGGTGGAGCACAGAGCGGTGAAGGCTAGTGATCCTACCCCGGTGGAGGAGCTCAGTCCGGCGGATGTGTTCATAGCGGTGAAAACCACCAGGAAATACCACCACAACAGGCTGGACCTACTGCTGGACACGTGGATCTCCAGAAACATGCTACAGGTAATGGGGAAAACTTTACACTTCCAGGAATTAGGTGCCCTGCTCAAGGGCAAATCAATAGATTTTTCACCTAGTCGGCTCTGGGGTTCGAACCAGCGAACGTTCGATTATTAGCCCAACGCTCTTAACCGCTAGACTAGCCTATTGGACACATTGCTATTGTGGTAGTTTGTGAAATTGTATTACCAATGCATCTAAATATGCAACAGGTAATAGGACAAATACTATTCTATTTTTTACAGGAAAACAGACGAAACACTAGTTTGAATAATGACACAGTGGTAAACACACATAGAAGTTTGTGACATTAGATTACCAATGCATCTAAAGGCTGCACGAGGCAACATAACATGTAGTAGTTGCTAGGCTACAGGGATAATTAGGCTAAACTGTAACTATAGTGGCGCCTCAACTAAAGCGTGAGTACTAACATTTGTATTTTCTTACTAGCACTGACTTTGCTGATAGCTGCTTTATTGAGGAAAGTTTTACTTACTATGACTGTGATATGTGTTTGTCCTAACCTAACTATATCTACCTTAGGATGAGAACTTTAACAACTTTAAATTGCTCTGGATGACTCAAATCGAAATGTAATTAGAACAATATAGTGTAGCCTAAAGTGTTAGTGAGGCTACCAATGCATCTGGATTCAACAGAAGGTTTCATGGTGTATGTTCCCAAACCCTCCTCTCTCTGACCTCCCCCTTCAGTGTGTGTGTGTGTGTGTGTGTGTGTGTGTGTGTCTGTGTGTGTGGTAGCCTGGTACAAACCGTGAAAACACGATTAGTTCCGCCGGCTCACTTTCATTGCCTCCGCGCTCTGACCAAAGCACGAAGCGCAAAACAGTCAGACGTAAACCCGTAAATTTAAACTGGAGCCAGAGCCGTGCAAGATTACTCCTGGTAGGCAGAACTGAGGACATAGGAGAAGGAATGAAAACGGAGAAGAGCTCTCTTTCACAGTCTCTTTCTATCTCCCTTTCTTTCTCACCCTCTGTCTCTCTCACTCTCTTTCTTTCTCTCTCTCTCTCTCTCTCTCTCTCTCTCTCTCTCTCTCTCTCTCTCTCTCTCTCTCTCTCTCTCTCTCTCACCCTCTTTCTCTCTCTGGCTCTCTCATTCTCTTTCTCTGTCTCTCTCACTCTTTCTCTCTCACCCTCTTTCTCTTTCTCACTCTCTCTCACCCTCTTTCTCTCTCTCACACTCTTTCTCTCTCTCACCCTCTTTCTCTCTCTCTCTCTCTCCATTTTTTCTCCCCTTGCTTGTGTATGTCAGAAAACAAAATGAACTGAAATCAGAAAGAATAGTCATCATCATCATAATAATCATCATCTTTCTTTTAAAATGGATATACATAAAATACTATATAATGTCATCATAGGGCTGAACTATCTACAACAGACTGGTAGGATTGTGGTCTAATAGAGAATACTATATAATGTCATCATAGGGCTGAACTATCTACAACAGACTGGTAGGATTATGGTCTAATAGAGAATACTATATAATGTCATCATAGGGCTGAACTATCTACAACAGACTGGTAGGATTATGGTCTAATAGAGAATACTATATAATGTCATCATAGGGCTGAACTATCTACAACAGACTGGTAGGATTATGGTCTAATAGAGAATACTATATAATGTCATCATAGGGCTGAACTATCTACAACAGACTGGTAGGATTATGGTCTAATAGAGAATACTATATAATGTCATCATAGGGCTGAACTATCTACAACAGACTGGTAGGATTATGGTCTAATAGAGAATACTATACGCTGAGTGTACAAAACATTAAGCGCACCGTCCTAATATTGAGTTGCACCACCCCCTTTTGCCCTCAGTTCGTCAGGGCATGGACTCCACAAGGTGTCGAAAGCATTCCACAGGGATGCTGGCCCATGTTCCCACAGTTGTGTCAAGTTGGCTCCTTTTGGGTGGTGGACCATTCTTGATACACACGGGAAACTGTTGAGCGTGAAAAACCCAGCAGCGTTGCAGTTCTTTACACAAACTGGTGAGCATGGCACCTACTACCATACCCCTTTGAACCCCCATTCAAAGGCACTTAAATATTTTGTCTTACCCATTCACCCTCTGAATGACACACATACACAATCGATTTCTCAATTGTCTCAAGGCTTAAAAATCCTTCTTTAACCTGCCTCATCCCCTTCATCTACACTGATTGAAGTGGATTTAACAAGTGACATCAATAAGGGATCATATCTTTCACCTGGATTCACCTGGTCAGTCTATGTCATGGAAAGAGGAGGTGTTCTTAATGTTCTGTACACTCAGTGTATATCTCCACTCATTGTTGGAGAGAGTAGCTAGTTACCTATAGCCTGTAGAGAGAGTAGTTGTAGAGAGAGTAGCTAGCTACCTGTAGCCTGTAGTGAGAGTAACTACCTGTAGAGAGAGTAGCTACCTGTAGCCTGTAGAGAGAGTAGCTAGCTACCTGTAGCCTGTAGAGAGAGTAGCTAGCTACCTGTAGCCTGTAGAGAGAGTAGCTAGCTACCTGTAGCCTGTAGAGAGAGTAGCTAGCTACCTGTAGCCTGTAGAGAGAGTAACTAGCTACCTGTAGCCTGTAGAGAGAGTAGAGTAGAGCATGGCGTTTGCAACGCCAGGGTTGTGGGTTCGATTCCCACAGGGGGGCCAGTATGAAAAAAATATATATATATATAATAATAATGTATGCACGTCTGCTAAATGACTAAAATGTAAATGTAAAAGAAGGTTCTCTGGTCAGATGAGACTAAAATTGAGCTTTTTGGCCATCAAGGAAAACGCTATGTCTGGAGCAAACCCAACACCTCTCATATTCCCGAGAACACCATCCCCACAGTGAAGCATGGTGGTGGCAGCATCATGCTGTGGGGATGTTTTTCATCGGCAGGGACTGGGAAACTGGTCAGAATTGAAGGAATGATGGATGGCGCTAAATACAGGGAAATTCTTGAGGGAAACCTGTTTCAGTCTACAGAGATTTGAGACTGGGACCGAGGTTCACCTTCCAGCAGGACAATGACCCTAAGCATACTGCTAAAGCAATACTTGAATGGTTTAAGGGGAAACATTGAAATGTCTTGGAATGGCCTAGTCAAATCCCAGACTTCAATCCAATTGAGAATCTGTGGTATGACTTAAAGATTGCTGTACGAACCCATCCAACTTGAAGGAGCTGGAGCAGTTTTGCCTTGAAGAATGGGCAAAAATCCCAGTGGCTAGATGTGCCAAGCTTATAGAGACATACCCCTAGAGACTTTTTTGTCTTATTTCTTGTTTGTTTCACAATTTTTTTGTATTTTGCATCTTCAAAGTGGTAGGCATGTTGTGTAAATCAAATGATACAAACCCCCCAAAAAATCCATTTTAATTCCAGGTTGCAAGGCAACAAAATAGGAAAAATGCCAAGGGGCGTGTATACTTTCGCAAGCCACTGTATCCAGGGTTTCTGGTTAGGGTAGGTTGGGTTGGTAAGCCACTGTATCCAGGGTTTCTGGTTAGGGTAGGTTGGGTTGGTAAGCCACTGTATCCAGGGTTTCTGGTTAGGGTAGGTTGGGTTGGTAAGCCACTGTATCCAGGGTTTCTGGTTAGGGTAGGTTGGGTTGGTAAGCCACTGTATCCAGGGTTTCTGGTTAGGGTAGGTTGGGTTGGTAAGCCACTGTATCCAGGGTTTCTGGTTAGGGTAGGTTGGGTTGGTAAGCCACTGTATCCAGGGTTTCTTGTTAGGGTAGGTTGGGTTGGTAAGCCACTGTATCCAGGGTTTCTGGTTAGGGTAGGTTGGGTTGGTAAGCCACTGTATCCAGGGTTTCTGGTTAGGGTAGGTTGGGTTGGTAAGCCACTGTATCCAGGGTTTCTGGTTAGGGTAGGTTGGGTTGGTAAGCCACTGTATCCAGGGTTTCTGGTTAGGGTAGGTTGGGTTGGTAAGCCACTGTATCCAGGGTTTCTGGTTAGGGTAGGTTGGGTTGGTAAGCCACTGTATCCAGGGTTTCTGGTTAGGGTAGGTTGGGTTGGTAAGCCACTGTATCCAGGGTTTCTGGTTAGGGTAGGTTGGGTTGGTAAGCCACTGTATCCAGGGTTTCTGGTTAGGGTAGGTTGGGTTGGTAAGCCACTGTATCCAGGGCTTCTGGTTAGGGTAGGTTGGGTTGGTAAGCCACTGTATCCAGGGTTTCTGGTTAGGGTAGGTTGGGTTGGTAAGCCACTGTATCCAGGGTTTCTGGTTAGGGTAGGTTGGGTTGGTAAGCCACTGTATCCAGGGTTTCTGGTTAGGGTAGGTTGGGTTGGTAAGCCACTACTTTTGACGAGAGCCCTATGGGCTATATGCCATTTGGGAGTCAGACTAAAAACCATCAAACACACACACACACACACACACACACACACACACACACACACACTAGACACTAGTCTGTGTTGATATGGAAACGGAGCAACAAGCTCTCACGGTCTCACTGCAGAATCAGACGTCTGTTCATGAACATCACATTTCAAAGGTTAAGTTTAGGCATTCATTCCGAATGGTTAAGTCAAGGGTTAAGGTTTGGGATGATGGGTGAAAATAAAAAACTAGTGACTACTACTGGGATTGAACACGAGACCCTCGGAGCCAGAGCTCACGGCCTACACCTAAATGTGCCAGTTCATGCAAGACTGGGCAAATGTCTGCATACTTCATCTGCAGAAACACTGGGGAAGTGCTTGGGCTCTCCTCCAAGAGAGAAGTTTGTCCGGCTCAGTAAAGCCTCAAACATAAATTGTCTTCAACAGTGAAATGGGCTACTTCTACAGTGAGGGGAAAAAAAGTATTTGATCCCCTGCTGATTTTGTACGTTTGCTCACTGACAAAGAAAAGATCAGTCTATAATTTTAATGGTAGGTTTATTTGAACGGTGAGAGACAGAATAACAACCAAAAAATCCAGAAAAACACATGTGAAAATTGATTTGCATTTTAATGAGGGAAATAAGTATTTGAACCCCTCTCAATCAGAAAGATTTCTGGCTCCCGTGTCTTTTATACAGGTAACGAGCTGAGATTAGGAGCACACTCTTAAAGGGAGTGCTCCTAATCTCAGTTTGTTACCTGTATAAAAGACACCTGTCCACAGAAGCAATCAATCAATCAGATTCCAAACTCTCCACCATGGCGAAGACCAAAGAGCTCTCCAAGGATGTCAGGGACAAGATTGTAGACCTACACAAGGCTGGAATGGGCTACAAGACCATCGCCAAGCAGCTTGGTGAGAAGGTGACAACAGTTGATGCGATTATTCGCAAATGGAAGAAACACAAAATAACTGTCAATCTCCCTTGGCCTGGGGCTCCATGCAAGATCTCACCTCGTGGAATTGCAATGATCATGAGAACGGTGAGGAATCAGCCCAGAACTACACGGGAGGATCTTGTCAATGATCTCAAGGCAGCTGGGACCATAGTCACCAAGAAAACAATTGGTAACACACTATGCCGTGAAGGACTGAAATCCTGCAGCGCCCGCAAGGTCCCCCTGCTCAAGAAAGCACATATACATGCCCGTCTGAAGTTTGCCGATGAACATCTGAATGATTCAGAGGAGAACTGGGTGAAAGTGTTGTGGTCAGATGAGACCAAAATGGAGCTCTTTGGCATCAACTCAACTCGCCGTGTTTGGAGGAGGAGGAATGCTGCCTATGACCCCAAGAACACCATCCCCACCGTCAAACATGGAGGTGGAAACATTATGCTTTGGGGGTGTTTTTCTGCTAAGGGGACAGGACAACTTCACCACATCAAAGGGACGATGGACAGGGCCATGTACCATCAAATCTTGGGTGAGAACCTCCTTCCCTCAGCCAGGGCATTGAAAATGGGTCGTGGATGGGTATTCCAGCATGACAAGGACCCAAAACACACGGCCAAGGCAACAAAGGAGTGGCTCAAGAAGAAGCACATTAAGGTCCTGGAGTGGCCTAGCCAGTCTCCAGACCTTAATCCCATAGAAAATCTGTGGAGGGAGCTGAAGGTTCGAGTTGTCAAATGTCAGCCTCGAAACCTTAATGACTTGGAGAAGATCTGCAAAGAGTAGTGGGACAAAATCCCTCATGAGATGTGTGCAAACCTGGTGGCCAACTACAAGGAACGTCTGACCTCTGTGATTGCCAACAAGGGTTTTGCCACCAAGTACTAAGTCATGTTTTGCAGAGGGGTCAAATACGTATTTCCCTCATTAAAATGCAAATCAATTTATAAAATTTTTGACATGCGTATTTCTGGATTTTTTTGTTGTTATTCTGTCTCTCACTGTTCAAATAAACCTACCATTAAAATTATAGACTGATCATGTCTTTGTCAGTGGGCAAACGTACAAAATCAGCAGGGGATCAAATACTTTTCTCCCTCACTGTATGTGAATTCATGAGGAGAAGGAACACCTCAAACTGTTGTTGGAAAATAAAACTTGTTAGAAAATAATTTTCAAATAAGTTGAAACATAGCCTATAGATAATTAGCAGGCAGCACGTGTTAACTGTCCTGTTGCGTAACAAATCACATTTTGGAACAGTGAGTGCATTCTGACATCACGTTCATAAAACAACTCACGCGTGAAAAGGTTCAAGCTCGAATACAGTACAAGTTAGCATTTCCTGCGGTGCAGGAAAATTCTAAGCAACAAAAGAGTGATCAAATTAAGATCCAACATCTGTATTTATTGTGATTTGATGTTCCAAACACATTGCTCACTATATGTCTGCTGCAGAGAGACAAGAGAGCATGAGAAAATGAATTTTGATCAGTCATGGAAATAAAAATGCTGAAAACATGTTGGCTCACTATTTTAAAAGAAGATGGAGAACAAGCTATAGGATGAAAAATACTAGCATTTTGGTGCAGGTACAGCCAACTAGCGCTAACCAACGCTACCTAGCAAAAAATAGAAAAACCATACTTGGAGTCAAAGTATCGATATAATATCGTCCAAAAATAATATTGCAATATGTAACTGTATCAATTTGTCCCCATCACTATCCACCATTCCTTTCCATATTGCCTTAGCAAACGTTTTATTTTTTAATGTTATTTTTTTAATAGTCATTTAGCAGACGCTCTTATCCAGAGCGACTTACAGTTAGTGAGTGCATACATTATTTGTATTTTTCATACTGGCCCCCGTGGGAATCGAACACACAACCCTGGCATTGAAAACGCCATGCTCTACCAACTGAGCTACATCCCAGCCGTTCCCTCCCCTCCCCTGGACCAATTGGGCGCCGCCCCATGGGTCACGAGCCTGGATTCGAACCAGGATCTCTAGTGGCACAGCTAGCACTGTGATGCAGTGCCTTAGACCACTGCGCCACTCGGGAGAGTACTTGATGATAATAACTTGATGATAATAGCGTTGCACCTAGTGACGCCCTGCTTACCTGGATGGACGTCTAAATTGGCAGTGGGTCTGAAGCGACCTGGCTGAACAGAGAGAGGAAAGCACTGGGTTTACCCATGTCTGGGTTGACTCAGGTGTGTGTTTGTGTGCTATGTCTGCTCTCATGCTCAGGTGTGTGTTACACTCCTGCCCCGCCCCGCCCCGCCCTGCCCCGCCCCGCCCCTATAGGCTACTGTAAGACTGCTGAGTAAGGGAATACCTAAACACACACACCCTGGGAACTCTCTCTCTTTCTGGTGGGAAGTGAAGAGGTGTGTGATGTTTAAGAGAGTAAACACACAGACACACACCCTGGTAGAGATAACCTTGACAATATGTTGCCTCAGAGGTAGTTGTGATGTCACCAGGAGAATTTAGCTACTTGGTTGTTATAGTGGTTGGTTGTTATATATGTGTATATATATGTTATATTGTAAAACGTTTCTCCTTTTCTCCCTTGACACTCTCTCTCTGTCTCTCTCTCTCTCTCTGTCTCTGTCTCTCTCTCTCTCTTTGTCTCTCTTTGTCTCTCTCTGTCTCTCTCTCTCTCTCTGTCTCTCTCTCTCTCTCTCTCTCTCTCTGTCTCTCTTTGTCTCTCTCTTTGTCTCTCTCTTTGTCTCTCTCTGTCTCTCTGTGTCTCTAATTTGCGGGTATTGGCCTAATTCTGCTCTGCATGCATTATTTGGTGTTTTACGTTGTACACTGAGGATATTTTTGCAGAATTCTGCATGCAGAGTCTCAATTTGGTGTTTGTCCCATTTTGTGAATTCTTAGTTGGTGAGCCGACCCCAGACCTCACAACCATAAAGGGCAATGGGTTGTATAACTGATCCAAGTATTTTTTGTCAGATCATAATTGGGATGTCGAATTTCATGTTCCCTTTGATGGCATAGAAGGCCCTTCTTGCCTTGTCTCAGATCGTTCACAGCTTTGTGGAAGTTACCTGTGGTGCTGATGTTTAGGCCTAGGTAGGTATAGTTTTTTGTGTGCTCTAGGACAAGTGTCTAGATGGAATTTGTATTTGTGGTCCTGGCAACTGGACCTTGTTTGGAACACCATTATTTTTGTCTTACAGAGATTTACTGTCAGGGCCCAGGTCTGACAGAATCTGTGCAGAAGATCTAGGTGCTGCTGTAGGCCCTCCTTGGTTGGGGACAGAAGCACCAGATCATCAGCAAACAGTAGACATTTGACTTCAGATTCTAGTAGGGTGAGGCCCGGGTGCTGCAGACTGTTCTAGTGCCCTCGCCAATTCGTTGATATATATGTTGAAGAT
>CM062510.1:21134414-21149414 GCA_031479575.1 Coregonus ussuriensis
TAGGGAGAGAGACAGAGTCAGTGGTTATAGGGAGAGACAGAGTCAGTGGTTATAGGGAGAGAGACAGAGTCAGTGGTTATAGAGAGAGACAGAGTCAGTGGTTATAGGGAGAGACAGAGTCAGTGGTTATAGGAGAGACAGAGTCAGTGGTTATAGGGAGAGACAGAGTCAGTGGTTATAGAGAGAGACAGAGTCAGTGGTTATAGGGAGAGAGAGACAGAGTCAGTGGTTATAGGGAGAGAGACAGAGTCAGTGGTTATAGGGAGAGAGACAGAGTCAGTGGTTATAGAGAGAGACAGAGTCAGTGGTTATAGAGAGAGAGACAGAGTCAGTGGTTATAGAGAGAGAGACAGAGTCAGTGGTTATAGAGAGAGACAGAGTCAGTGGTTATAGGGAGAGACAGAGTCAGTGGTTATAGAGAGAGACAGAGTCAGTGGTTATAGGGAGAGACAGAGTCAGTGGTTATAGGGAGAGACAGAGTCAGTGGTTATAGAGAGAGACAGAGTCAGTGGTTATAGAGAGAGACAGAGTCAGTGGTTATAGGGAGAGAGACAGAGTCAGTGGTTATAGAGAGAGACAGAGTCAGTGGTTATAGGGAGAGACAGAGTCAGTGGTTATAGAGAGAGACAGAGTCAGTGGTTATAGAGAGAGACAGAGTCAGTGGTTATAGAGAGAGACAGAGTCAGTGGTTATAGGGAGAGACAGAGTCAGTGGTTATAGAGGAGAGACAGAGTCAGTGGTTATAGGGAGAGACAGAATCAGTGGTTATAGGGAGGAGACATAGTCAGTGGTTATAGGGAGAGAGACAGAGTCAGTGGTTATAGAGGAGAGACAGAGTCAGTGGTTATAGGAGAGAGACAGAGTCAGTGGTTATAGAGAGAGACAGAGTCAGTGGTTATAGGGAGAGAGACAGAGTCAGTGGTTATAGAGAGACAGAGTCAGTGGTTATAGGGAGAGAGACAGAGTCAGTGGTTATAGAGAGAGACAGGTCAGTGGTTATAGAGAGAGACAGAGTCAGTGGTTATAGGAGAGACAGAGTCAGTGGTTATAGGAGAGACATGAGTCAGTGGTTATAGAGAGAGACAGAGTCAGTGGTTATAGGAGAGAGACAGAGTCAGTGGTTATAGAGACGAGACAGAGTCAGTGGGTTATAGGAGAGAGACAGAGTCAGTGGTTATAGGGAGAGAGACAGAGTCAGTGGTTATAGGGAGAGACAGAGTCAGTGGTGGTTATAGGAGACAGAGTCAGTGGTTATTGGGGAGAGAGACAGTGTCAGTGGTTCTAGAGAGAGACATAGACAGTGGTTATATCGAGAGAGACAGAAGGTCAGTGGTTATAGAGAGAGACAGAGTCAGTGGTTATAGAGAGAGACAGAAGTCAGTGGTTATAGAGAAGAGACAGAGTCACTCAGTGCGTTATATGAGAGACAGAGTCAGTGGTTTATAGGGAGAGACAGAAGTCAGTGGTTATAGGGAGAGACAGAATCAGGTGGTTATAGGGAGAGACAGAATCAGTGGTTATAGGGAGAGGACAGAGTCCAGTGGTTTATAGAGAGAGACAGAGTCAGTGGTATATAGGAGAGACAGAATCAGTGGTTATAGGAGAGAAGAGTCAGTGGTTATAGGGGAGAGAGACAGAGTCAGTGGTTATAGAGAGAGACAGAGTCAGTGGTTATAGGGAGAGAGACAGAGTCAGTGGTTATAGAGAGAGACAGAGTCAGTGGTTATAGGGGAGAGAGACAGAGTCAGTGGTTATAGAGAGAGACAGTCAGGTGGTTATAGGGAGAGAGACAGAGTCAGTGGTTATAGGGAGAGAGACATAGACAGTGGTTATAGGGAGAGAGACAGAGTCAGTGGTTATAGAGGAGAGACAGAGTCAGTGGTTATAGAGAGAGAGACAGAGTCAGTGGTTATAGAGAGAGAGACAGAGTCAGTGGTTATAGGAGAGAGACAGAGTCAGTGGTTATAGGGAGAGACAGAGTCAGTGGTTATAGGAGAGAGACAGAGTCAGTGGTTATAGGGAGAGAGACAGAGTCAGTGGTTATAGGAGAGAGACAGAGTCAGTGGTTATAGGAGAGAGACAGAGTCAGTGGTTATAGGGAGAGACAGAGTCAGTGGTTATAGAGAGAGACAGAGTCAGTGGTTATAGAGAGAGACAGAGTCAGTGGTTATAGAGAGAGACAGAGTCAGTGGTTATAGAGAGAGACAGAGTCAGTGGTTATAGAGAGAGACAGAGTCAGTGGTTATAGAGAGAGACAGAGTCAGTGGTTATAGAGAGAGACAGAGTCAGTGGTTATAGAGAGAGACAGAGTCAGTGGTTATAGGAGAGAGACAGAGTCAGTGGTTATAGGGAGAGAGACAGAGTCAGTGGTTATAGGAGAGAGACAGAATCAGTGGTTATAGGGAGAGAGACAGAGTCAGTGGTTATAGGGAGAGACAGAGTCAGTGGTTATAGGGAGAGAGACAGAGTCAGTGGTTATAGGAGAGACAGAGTCAGTGGTTATAGGAGAGACAGAGTCAGTGGTTATAGGGAGAGACAGAGTCAGTGGTTATAGGAGAGAGACAGAGTCAGTGGTTATAGGGAGAGAGACAGAGTCAGTGGTTATAGGGAGAGAGACAGAGTCAGTGGTTTATAGAGAGAGACAGAGTCAGTGGTTATAGAGAGAGACAGAGTCAGTGGTTATAGAGAGAGACAGAGTCAGTGGTTATAGGGAGAGAGACAGAGTCAGTGGTTATAGGGAGAGAGACAGAGTCAGTGGTTATAGAGAGAGACAGAGTCAGTGGTTATAGGAGAGAGACAGAGTCAGTGGTTATAGGAGAGAGACAGAGTCAGTGGTTATAGGAGAGAGACAGAGTCAGTGGTTATAGGGAGAGACAGAGTCAGTGGTTATAGGAGAGAGACAGAGTCAGTGGTTATAGAGAGAGACAGAGTCAGTGGTTATAGAGAGAGACAGAGTCAGTGGTTATAGGGAGAGACAGAGGTCAGTGGTTTTATATAGAGAGACAGGAGTCAGTGAGTATAGAGATAGAGACAGACGTCAGTGGTTATATAGAGGTGTGAAGAGGGAGACAGAGTCCAGTCGTTATAGGAGAGACAGAGTCAGTGGTTATAGGGAAGAGAGACAGAGTCAGTGGTTATAGGGAGAGACAGAGTCAGTGGTTATAGGGAGAGACAGAAGTCAGTGGTTATAGGGAGAGAGACAGAGTCAGTGGTTATAGGAGAGAGACAGAGTCAGTGGTTATAGGGAGAGACAGAGTCAGTGGTTATAGGGAGAGACAGAGTCAGTGGTTATAGGGAGAGAGACAGAGTCAGTGGTATAGGAGAGAGCAGAGTCAGTGGTTATATGAGAGAGACAGAGTCAGTGGTTATAGGGAGAGACAGAGTCAGTGGTTATATAGAGGAGAGACAGAGTCAGTGGTTATAGGGAGAGACAGATTCAGTGGTTATAGGGAGAGAGACAGAGTCAGTGGTTATAGGGAGAGACAGAGTCAGTGGTTATAGGGAGAGAGACAGAGTCAGTGGTTATAGAGAGAGACAGAGTCAGTGGTTATAGGGAGAGAGACAGAGTCAGTGGTTATAGAGAGAGACAGAGTCAGTGGTTATAGGAGAGAGACAGAGTCAGTGGTTATAGGGAGAGAGACAGAGTCAGTGGTTATAGGAGAGAGACAGAGTCAGTGGTTATAGGGAGAGAGACAGAGTCAGTGGTTATAGGGAGAGAGACAGAGTCAGTGGTTATAGGAGAGAGACAGAGTCAGTGGTTATAGGAGAGAGACAGAGTCAGTGGTTATAGAGAGAGACAGAGTCAGTGGTTATAGGGAGAGACAGAGTCAGTGGTTATAGAGAGAGACAGAGTCAGTGGTTATAGGGAGAGACAGAGTCAGTGGTTATAGGGAGAGACAGAGTCAGTGGTTATAGGGAGAGAGACAGAGTCAGTGGTTATAGAGAGAGAGACAGAGTCAGTGGTTATAGGAGAGAGACAGAGTCAGTGGTTATAGGGAGAGACAGAGTCAGTGGTTATAGGAGAGAGACAGAGTCAGTGGTTATAGGAGAGAGACAGAGTCAGTGGTTATAGGGAGAGAGACAGAGTCAGTGGTTATAGGGAGAGAGACAGAGTCAGTGGTTATAGAGAGAGACAGAGTCAGTGGTTATAGGAGAGAGACAGAGTCAGTGGTTATAGGAGAGAGACAGAGTCAGTGGTTATAGGAGAGAGACAGAGTCAGTGGTTATAGAGAGAGACAGAGTCAGTGGTTATAGGGAGAGAGACAGAGTCAGTGGTTATAGGGAGAGAGACAGAGTCAGTGGTTATAGGAGAGAGACAGAGTCAGTGGTTATAGAGAGAGACAGAGTCAGTGGTTATAGGGAGAGAGACAGAGTCAGTGGTTATAGGAGAGAGACAGAGTCAGTGGTTATAGGGAGAGACAGTCAGTGGTTATAGGGAGAGAGACAGAGTCAGTGGTTATAGGGAGAGAGACAGAGTCAGTGGTTATAGAGAGAGAGACAGAGTCAGTGGTTATAGAGAGAGACAGTCAGTGGTTATAGGGAGAGACAGAGTCAGTGGTTATAGGGAGAGACAGAGTCAGTGGTTATAGGGAGAGACAGAGTCAGTGGTTATAGAGAGAGACAGAGTCAGTGGTTATAGGGAGAGACAGAGTCAGTGGTTATAGGGAGAGAGACAGAGTCAGTGGTTATAGGAGAGACAGAGTCAGTGGTTATAGGAGAGACAGAGTCAGTGGTTATAGGGAGAGAGACAGAGTCAGTGGTTATAGGGAGAGAGACAGAGTCAGTGGTTATAGGGAGAGACAGAGTCAGTGGTTATAGGGAGAGACAGAGTCAGTGGTTATAGGGAGAGAGACAGAGTCAGTGGTTATAGAGAGAGACAGAGTCAGTGGTTATAGAGAGAGACAGAGTCAGTGGTTATAGAGAGAGACAGAGTCAGTGGTTATAGAGAGAGACAGAGTCAGTGGTTATAGAGAGAGACAGAGTCAGTGGTTATAGAGAGAGACAGTCAGTGGTTATAGGGAGAGAGACAGAGTCAGTGGTTATAGGGAGAGAGACAGAGTCAGTGGTTATAGAGAGAGACAGAGTCAGTGGTTATAGAGAGAGACAGAGTCAGTGGTTATAGAGAGAGACAGTCAGTGGTTATAGGGAGAGAGACAGAGTCAGTGGTTATAGGGAGAGAGACAGAGTCAGTGGTTATAGAGAGAGAGACAAAGTCAGTGGTTATAGAGAGAGACAGAGTCAGTGGTTATAGGGAGAGACAGAGTCAGTGGTTATAGGGAGAGACAGAGTCAGTGGTTATAGGGAGAGACAGAGTCAGTGGTTATAGAGAGAGACAGAGTCAGTGGTTATAGGGAGAGAGACAGAGTCAGTGGTTATAGAGAGAGACAGAGTCAGTGGTTATAGAGAGAGACAGAGTCAGTGGTTATAGAGAGAGACAGAGTCAGTGGTTATAGAGAGAGACAGAGTCAGTGGTTATAGGGAGAGAGACAGAGTCAGTGGTTATAGAGAGAGACAGAGTCAGTGGTTATAGAGAGAGACAGAGTCAGTGGTTATAGGGAGAGAGACAGAGTCAGTGGTTATAGAGAGAGACAGAGTCAGTGGTTATAGGGAGAGACAGAATCAGTGGTTATAGGGAGAGAGAGTCAGTGGTTATAGGGAGAGAGACAGAGTCAGTGGTTATAGAGAGAGACAGAGTCAGTGGTTATAGGGAGAGACAGAGTCAGTGGTTATAGAGAGAGACAGAGTCAGTGGTTATAGGGAGAGAGACAGAGTCAGTGGTTATAGAGAGAGACAGTCAGTGGTTATAGGGAGAGAGACAGAGTCAGTGGTTATAGGGAGAGAGACAGAGTCAGTGGTTATAGGGAGAGAGACATAGACAGTGGTTATAGGGAGAGAGACAGAGTCAGTGGTTATAGAGAGAGAGACAGAGTCAGTGGTTATAGAGAGAGAGACAGAGTCAGTGGTTATAGAGAGAGACAGAGTCAGTGGTTATAGGGAGAGACAGAGTCAGTGGTTATAGAGAGAGACAGAGTCAGTGGTTATAGGGAGAGACAGAGTCAGTGGTTATAGGGAGAGACAGAGTCAGTGGTTATAGGGAGAGAGACAGAGTCAGTGGTTATAGAGAGAGACAGAGTCAGTGGTTATAGGGAGAGAGACAGAGTCAGTGGTTATAGGGAGAGAGACAGAGTCAGGGGTTATATAGAGAGAGACAGAGTCAGTGGTTATAGAGAGAGACAGAGTCAGTGGTTATAGAGAGAGACAGAGTCAGTGGTTATAGAGAGAGACAGAGTCAGTGGTTATAGGGAGAGACAGAATCAGTGGTTATAGGGAGAGAGACAGAGTCAGTGGTTATAGGGAGAGACAGAATCAGTGGTTATAGGGAGAGACAGAATCAGTGGTTATAGGGAGAGACAGAGTCAGTGGTTATAGGGAGAGAGACAGAGTCAGTGGTTATAGGGAGAGACAGTGTCAGTGGTTATAGGGAGAGACAGAATCAGTGGTTATAAAGAGAGACAGAGTCAGTGGTTATAGGGAGAGACAGAGTCAGTGGTTATAGGGAGAGACAGAGTCAGTGGTTATAGGGAGAGACAGAGTCAGTGGTTATAGGGAGAGACAGAATCAGTGGTTATAGAGAGAGACAGAGTCAGTGGTTATAGAGAGAGACAGAGTCAGTGGTTATAGAGAGAGACAGAATCAGTGGTTATAGGGAGAGAGACAGAGTCAGTGGTTATAGGGAGAGAGACAGAGTCAGTGGTTATAGAGAGAGACAGAGTCAGTGGTTATAGGGAGAGAGACGGAGTCAGTGGTTATAGGGAGAGAGACGGAGTCAGTGGTTATAGGGAGAGACAGAGTCAGTGGTTATAGGGAGAGAGACAGAGTCAGTGGTTATAGGGAGAGAGACAGAGTCAGTGGTTATAGGGAGAGAGACATAGACAGTGGTTATAGGGAGAGAGACAGAGTCAGTGGTTATAGAGAGAGACAGAGTCAGTGGTTATAGAGAGAGAGACAGAGTCAGTGGTTATATAGAGAGACAGAGTCAGTGGTTATAGGGAGAGACAGAGTCAGTGGTTATAGAGAGAGACAGAGTCAGTGGTTATAGGGAGAGACAGAGTCAGTGGTTATAGGGAGAGACAGAGTCAGTGGTTATAGGGAGAGACAGAGTCAGTGGTTATAGGGAGAGAGACAGAGTCAGTGGTTATAGGGAGAGAGACAGAGTCAGTGGTTATAGAGAGAGACAGAGTCAGTGGTTATAGGGAGAGAGACAGAGTCAGTGGTTATAGAGAGAGACAGAGTCAGTGGTTATATAGAGAGAGACAGAGTCAGTGGTTATAGAGAGAGACAGAGTCAGTGGTTATATAGAGAGAGACAGAGTCAGTGGTTATAGGGAGAGACAGAATCAGTGGTTATAGGGAGAGACAGAGTCAGTGGTTATAGGGAGAGACAGAATCAGTGGTTATAGGGAGAGAGACAGAGTCAGTGGTTATAGAGAGAGACAGAGTCAGTGGTTATAGGGAGAGAGACAGTCAGTGGTTATAGGGAGAGACAGAGTCAGTGGTTATAGGGAGAGACAGAGTCAGTGGTTATAGGGAGAGAGACAGAGTCAGTGGTTATAGGGAGAGAGACAGAGTCAGTGGTTATAGGGAGAGAGACATAGACAGTGGTTATAGGGAGAGAGACAGAGTCAGTGGTTATAGAGAGAGACACAGTCAGTGGTTATAGAGAGAGAGACAGAGTCAGTGGTTATAGAGAGAGACAGAGTCAGTGGTTATAGGGAGAGACAGAGTCAGTGGTTATAGAGAGAGACAGAGTCAGTGGTTATAGGGAGAGACAGAGTCAGTGGTTATAGGGAGAGACAGAGTCAGTGGTTATAGGGAGAGACAGAGTCAGTGGTTATAGGGAGAGAGACAGAATCAGTGGTTATAGGGAGAGACAGAATCGGTGGTTATAGAGAGAGACAGAGTCGGTGGTTATATAGAGAGAGACAGAGACAGTGGTTATAGGGAGAGACAGAGTCAGTGGTTATAGGGAGAGAGACATAGACAGTGGTTATAGGAAGAGAGACAGAGTCAGTGGTTATAGAGAGAGACAGAGTCAGTGGTTATAGGGAGAGAGACAGAGTCAGTGGTTATAGGGAGAGAGACAGAGTCAGTGGTTATAGGGAGAGACAGAGTCAGTGGTTATAGGGAGAGAGACAGAGTCAGTGGTTATAGGGAGAGAGACAGAGTCAGTGGTTATAGGGAGAGACAGAGTCAGTGGTTATAGGGAGAGAGACAGAGTCAGTGGTTATAGGGAGAGAGACAGAGTCAGTGGTTATAGGGAGAGAGACAGAGTCAGTGGTTATAGGGAGAGAGACAGAGTCAGTGGTTATAGGGAGAGAGACAGAGTCAGTGGTTATAGGGAGAGAGACATAGACAGTGGTTATAGGGAGAGAGACAGAGTCAGTGGTTATAGAGAGAGACAGAGTCAGTGGTTATAGAGAGAGACAGAGTCAGTGGTTATAGGGAGAGACAGAGTCAGTGGTTATAGGGAGAGACAGAGTCAGTGGTTATAGGGAGAGAGACAGAGTCAGTGGTTATAGAGAGAGACAGAGTCAGTGGTTATAGGGAGAGGGACAGAGTCAGTGGTTATAGGGAGAGAGACATAGACAGTGGTTATAGGGAGAGAGACAGAGTCAGTGGTTATAGAGAGAGACAGAGTCAGTGGTTATAGGGAGAGAGACAGTCAGTGGTTATAGAGAGAGACAGAGTCAGTGGTTATAGGGAGAGAGACAGAGTCAGTGGTTATAGGGAGAGAGACAGAGTCAGTGGTTATAGGGAGAGAGACAGAGTCAGTGGTTATAGGGAGAGAGACAGAGTCAGTGGTTATAGGGAGAGAGACAGAGTCAGTGGTTATAGGGAGAGAGACAGTCAGTGGTTATAGGGAGAGAGACAGTCAGTGGTTATAGGGAGAGAGACAGAGTCAGTGGTTATAGGGAGAGACAGTCAGTGGTTATAGGGAGAGAGACAGAGTCGGTGGTTATAGGGAGAGACAGAGACAGTGAACAGTGGAAGTAGTTCAGTGATGATTAATCTGGACCTGAGGACTTGTTAGCTCCACGAGATAATGCCTAGGATTTAGCTCAGCAGGCTAACACAGTGTAAGTCTTTTGGTTCGGAAGAGACCCGGACAAACACACGGAGGAACACACACACACACACACACGCAGGCACACACATGAGAATGTAACATAATATCAGCATGAGAGCAGGAAGCTGGAGAGAGGTGGTGACACACGTCAAAACACTGACCCTGTGTGTGTGTGTGTGTGTGTGTGTGTGTGTGTGTGTGTGTGTGTGTGTGTGTGTGTGTGTGTGTGTGTGTGTGTGCTAAGAGAACCACACAACACTCCATGGAAAAAGGGAAAATGTAATTTGCTCCACCAGGCAGGGGGCAGGGAAGTGTGTATGTTTATTTGGGGGGTCTCAGGGTGGGTCTTTCCTGCCTGGGGGAATCCGGGGTACGCCTGGCTGCTGCTGGCTTCCTGAGGACTGACACACACACACACACACACACACACACACACACACACACACACACACAGAGACAAACGTTTTCTACTAGTAAAATGTGGTAATTTTAATTGAAAAATTGTATTTAATTGAAAAGTAGTAAGCATTGATTTCTACAATATAGTAATGTTGTAAGGCTCTAAGGCTTCTAACTGGTAGGAACATTGTTATTATCCCAGAGTTATGCCAACTCATTATGCAGTGGGACCTGTTGAAGTGGGAGACAGACAGACACACGTTAACACACACACGGTAGTGGGAGTAATGTGAGGAATGTGTCAGAGAGAGTTGGAACAAATACTTTCTCCCAGGGAGATTTCCCTCTCTAGTTAACCACAGCAGCTGTATGCTAATACCTCTGTGTGTGTGTGTGTGTGTGTGTGTGTGTGTGTGTGTGTGTGTGTGTGTGTGTGTGTGTGTGTGTGTGTGTGTGTGTGTGTGTGTGTGTGTGTGTGTGTGTGTGTGTGTGTGTGTGTGTGTGTGTGTGTGTGTGTGTGTGTGTGTGTGTGTGTGGGTGTCGGGGGGTAGCTAATACTAGTCTTCAGTTCTCAGACAAGGTGATAGATTCTTCTATCATTAAATGTCACACTAGCAGACACACACACACACACAGACACACACACACACACACATACACACACACACACACACACACACACACACACACACACACACACTGGTCAGGTCAGCAGCTGTTATGGTGTTGAGTGATTTACCTTAGTCTTGGCTCAGATCCAATATCAGCACTATTGTCTGTCTCCACTCAATACTATGTCTGTGGTGGATAAACTAATCCTACCCTCTGTGTGTGTGCGTGTGTTTTCGAGGTGGAACGTTACATTATGGAATATGTCAGAGGACGGAAACGGGTGCAGTTTCACCTGTAGCGAAAAACAAACCTGTGGAACAATGCTGGAACAGAATGTGTTATGTTTTAGAGCAGTTAGCTGAAACAATGTTTTCAGTTGAAGTTCTCCAACAATAACCTTATCAAACAGGATGACTGGGGCTGTGGCCCAGATGGCACTCATATATAGTGCACTACTTAGGGTGTTGGTCAAAAGTAGTGCACTACTTAGGGTGTTGGTCAAAAGTAGTGCACTACTTAGGGTGTTGGTCAAAAGTAGTGCACTACAGGACATTCGGAAAGTATTCAGACCCCTTGACTTTTTGCACATTTTGTTAAATTACAGCCTTATTCTAAAATGGATTAAATATATATTTTTTTCATCATCAATCTACACACAATACCCCATAATGACAAAGTGAAAACAGGTTTTTAGACATTTTTGCAAATGCATTAAAAAAAAACACGGAAATTTGACATTTCCATAAGTATTCAGACCCTTTACTCAGTACTTTGTTGAAGCACCTTTGGCAGTGATTACATGGATTACATCAACCTTCTCTTTGTGTGTTTTCAGACGTACATATTCACAGACGGAGAGGATGACAGGCTGAGGAAAAGGATGGGTGAGTTTCAAAAATAGAACATACACACACACTGTTTTTGCTGAGTGGCGTTGTTATTCTAGAGGTGCCAGATTATAACAGGAAGCTAATGTTGTTATTCTAGAGGTGCCAGATTATAACAGGAAGCTAATGTTATTATTCTAGAGGTGCCAGATTATAACAGGAAGCTAATGTTGTTATTCTAGAGGTGCCAGATTATAACAGGAAGATAATATTGTTATTCTAGAGGTGCCAGATTATAACAGGAAGATAATATTGTTATTCTAGAGGTGCCAGATTATAACAGGAAGCTAATATTGTTATTCTAGAGGTGCCAGATTATATAACAGGAAGCTAATATTGCTGACTCATTCAAAACTGTTTCCCCACCGTAGTAACACAATAGCACAATGGCATCCAATCATCTTTGATTAAAGTCATATACTGTACTGTGTTGTGCTGCAATGTGTGTTATGTATCATTTGACCCCAGGGCTCATTGACTGACTGATTGATTGATTGATTGATTGATTGATTGATTGATGTTATTCCTACAGGGAGTCACATGATCAATACTAACTGTTCAGCGGCCCACAGTCGCCAGGCTCTGTCCTGTAAAATGGCCGTCGAATACGACACCTTCATCAGCTCTGGCAAGAAGTAAGACACACACACAAACCACAATGACAGAATTAGCTGATCACGTTAATAGCTGAAGAATCAAAGTCAGGTTGATTTATTGCTAACCCTTTGGTTGTGCTTCTGCCTTGCTGTTTGGGGTTTTAGGCTGGTTATCTGTAAAGCACTTTGTGACAACTGCAGATGTAAAAAGCACTTTATTAAATATAACTTTGATTGACTGATTGATTTGATTGATTGACTGACTGACTGATTGTTGTTAACCCTTCTAGGTGGTTCTGCCATGTGGATGATGATAACTACGTGAACATACGCCCCCTTGTGAAGCTCCTGTCTCACTACAGCCACACCCACGATGTCTACATTGGCCGGCCTAGCCTCGACCGACCACTAGAAGCCACCGAGAGGTTTGGCAACTCCCACACGGTAAGGGACCAGGAAGTAATGTGTTCACTAACCTAAAACTTGTTTTCTCTTCTAATTTTAACCATTATTTTGTTTTTGTGACTATATAATAACCCAGCAAGCACATTTGGTTCCTTGGAAGTTGTGGTAACGTAAGTATTTGGTTTCCCATTGGTTCTGGGAATGAAGCCATATGTATCCTGACTGGTAAAACTGAACCTTTTTTTAACGTTTTGAGAACGGAAGTTAACATTTAGCCTGTTCTGGGAACGTACATTTTGAGGTTGCAGGGAGGTTTTCAGAACGTTTTGCTATGGTTCCCTGAAAGGTTTCCTGGGAGGTTTTATTAACGTTCTGAGAACTGAAATTATAGGTTATTTGAAGGTAATTCAAAAACATTATGAGAACATTCTCTAAATGTTGTGAATGCTTAAAGGTTATTTGGAGGTTTTTAAATAACTTTTTAAAAACTTTTAATGAATGTTTCAATAACACTGCTAGCTTAGTTTGGGTTAACTGTTTTGAACTCCAAGCATAGATAGGACACATGGAAATGAATTTGCTTAGGCATTAATCATGCAAACCCATTGCTTTATTATTTTGTGAGAATCAAACCTATCATCTTCTGTTCTCTATCCATGGAATTAGTCCACTGCGCCACCAAGATGGAGTTAGCACAAGCTGAGAATTTTAGTCTATTCAAACAAACCCCATTAGTGGGCACGGCCAATACACCTGAACACACTTAACAATATAAAGAGAGTTTTGTTGACGCATCGCGAGTGAGCTACAGGCAGGAATCAGCAATGAATCCCAGTAATGAGCCATCTATGGACAGAGAGCGAATCGCCCAACTTATTACTCCCACCCTAGGGAGATTGATTTACCCCTTGAACCCAGTGAACACCATTGAACGCGGGGTACCAGAGGGGCATTAAACATGGACAAGCTTCCAACACACGTTGTGCTTCCGTGACACTCTATAGTCTGCATGAATCCCGGGCCCCCTTATGGGCAATGGCTGACGTAGTACACCGTTTGCCGTAACAAAACGTGGGGACACTGTTGTCACAATAATGTTTTTGTGGAGCGTTGCACTGCTCGCTCACACCCGTGCTAAGACCCCTCTCTCCAGGTTACCCAAGCCAGCTCCTCGGGGGCTGCTTCCTCATCGAAGGAGCACGCAAGCCACGCTGTCTCCACTCCCTCCAACTCCAGGAATTGAAAATAGTAATGGGGTTGCCATAACGACGGGGAGCACTAGAAAGCTTCATTCACCGGAAGTTATGCATGCTAGCCAACGTTAGCCAGGAGGCTCTTTAGTCTAAGCTAGGCTAGCTAGCATCTTTGACCGCAGCACGGTCCGTTTAGAATAACCAGGCAACTTAACGCTACGTATACTAAACGGGAGAGCTACCCAAGCAACTCCACCGTGGGGCGGCAGGAATAGCTAGCACGCTATGCAGAGCTTGTTAGCTGGCCTGGTCTCGAAAGTCTATGTAGGACCGGATCACAGAGGTGAGACCGGCCCCTTCACCGACAAGTAAGAGAGGCAAGCGGTGCTTGACCGAGACAGAAACAGGCGGCGGGGGGTATCCACCGAACCTGGCTGCCCTCTCTCTTCGAGTAGCCTCCCGTAACCGGTGACAGAGCGCACAGGAGCCGGGTTTAGTGCGGGCAGCCACCGCACACACCACGCCCAGGCAGACAACACATTCGGCTCCGACCAAAGACCCAGTCTATGTCGACGTCCCACTACTCAGACTCAGCTGAGGTATGGGCACCCGGGAGAGGAAGTCACTCTCGGAAACACCAAGCCCCCCCTATAGAATGCTACACGATTGTCAAGAGAACCTGCGTGTGGACAAGCAGGTAAACGGTGCCAGTCCTGCACATGAACAGATTTGAGTAAGGGCATGCCAGAGCATGCACCGAGCCGAGACATACAGGTCAACAAACGTGAGTATCTCTTTATTCATTTGGCCGTGGTCACGAACCCCAACCGTCGTCTAGCTCGCATTTTTAGCCATCTTACTCATTGCTATAGCCAGGCCAAGAAATCCGAAGAGAAACTAATTGTTTGTGATTAGGAAACTATGAGAACCATACGAACTCCAGCAGACAACATCCAGGGTGTGAGCACGCTCTACCACAAAGCGACAATATAGTTGGCGCAACGTAAGACAGTGTCGTCTTACAGTTGTTTGTTTTAGTAGCGTGAATTGTTCCTGTTCACACCGAGGTGAAGAGTGGAATAATTGAAGGAATAAATCCGAGCCTCACGCTTATCACCTGTGGAAGGCGGGGCTTCCACTGAGGCGCGGATTTCATTGGCCTTGTCAGGCGTGATTTTAGATCCTTCAACCGAAGTCACAAGAGTGCGACTCCCTATAGTATGTTGTACCGAAGTTGACTGACTGCAAGGGAACATATGGTTCTCAGAATATTATGTGCTAGTTGGGTGGTTCTCAGAACATTATGTGCTAGCTGGGTGGTTCACAAAACGTTATGTGCTAGTTGGGTGGTTCTCAGAACGTTATGTGCTAGTTGGGTGGTTCTCAGAACGTTATGTGCTAGTTGGGTGGTTCTCAGAACGCTATGTGCTAACTGGGTGGTTCTCAGAATGTTATGTGCTAGTTGGGTGGTTCTCAGAATGTTATGTGCTAGTTGGGTGGTTCTCGGAACGTTATGTGCTAACTGGGTGGTTCTCAGAACGTTATGTGCTAACTGGGTGGTTCTCAGAACGTTATGTGCTAGTTGGGTGGTTCTCAGAACGTTATGCGCTAGTTGGGTGGTTCTCAGATCGTTATGCGCTAACTGGGAAGTTATATATTGTATTTAGATATATATGAATAATATTGAATATGAATGTATGTGTGGGTTTCCATTTAATATTTGTATGTATCTGCCTATATAATGTCATACATTTTGTTTATTACATGTTAGTAGTATTGTGT
>CM062510.1:21151914-21179736 GCA_031479575.1 Coregonus ussuriensis
CTGCATCTTGGAGACCGAAGGATATGCAAATGATTTACTAGTTTCTTTCTCAATCTTTTTCCCCAATATTAACGTTTATTGTGGATAAAAGAAAGTGATGTCAACAGACTCCGGATCTCGACCAGACCAGTGAAGTGCTGTGTTCATTTGCTTATTGTTAACAGTTTGTCGTTTGCTGTTTGTAACTTTTCAGTATTATCTTGTTATTCCAGCAGACTGCTGTTAATCAGACATCAGTTATAATGACTTCTCTGAGTTCTATGGTGACTAAGCACTTTGCTGGGAGTTATGAAGCACCAGGGCCTGTATTAACGGAGCAGCTCTCAGAGGACGACTGATGATCTAGAAGGACAAACTGATCCTAGATCAGCAATCTTACTCTGAGATTCTTTATGAATATGAGCCAGAAATCACATCATACTGTGTTGAAGACAGACTACGCATGTTGTTATCATTACGATACACAGAACCAGTCAAAAGTTTGGACACACCTACTCATTCAAGGGTTTTTCTTAATTTTTACTATTTTCTACATTGTAGAATAATAGTGAAGACATCAAAACTATTAAATAACACATATGGAATCATGTAGTAAGCAAAAAAGTGTTAAACAAATCAAATATATTTTATATTTGAGATTCTTCAAAGTAGAATCATGTCCATGTCAATGATACCATAATTGGCAGACTGGCAGCCGTTCTAATTCTATGTTTGTAGTAGTATCATGAACCATGTTGGGAGGGATCAGAGAAGTGGAAACAGAAATAGAACGACTAGAACGGTCCTGGGACCTCAAACCCTGGTCATTTGACTGGTAAAACTCATGGGTACACTCACATTGGCTGCCAGTCCACCCATTATGCCATAATGAACTTGAATGGGGAGACCTGTTCTATGGATTATATTTCTATGAGCGGAACATGTACATGTTCTCATGTTCTTAATAAGTGTTCTGATGACTTCTCTCTCTGTGAGGTATTCCATGACCCATAATGGGTTTCTTATTGGAGATTCTTTAGTAGAAACATTCTTCCTCAGCTGTGCCTTTATAGATAAAAGCCTAAATATTAATATCATCTGCTTTTGGAATGTGTTTCTATGTTATTATTGTCATCGGAAGTGTTTCTGATTGTGATTTTACTGCGTTGTTGTTGTTGGATGTATTCTCCAGTATCTGGACTATAGGACAAGTTTCTCAGGGGATTTGAACCCTGAATATATTGCCTTGTCTCACCACAGTGGTTGCTATTCTCTGCTTTTTTTAATAAAGCTTTATAATGCCTTATTCAGCCTTATAATGTCTTATTCAGCCTTATAATGCCATATTCAGCCTTATAATGCCATATTCAGCCTTATAATGTCTTATTCAGCCATATTCAGCCTTATTTAGTCTTATTGACCTGAACAGGGTGTGTGCGTGTGTGTGAAGATAGAAGCCTGGGTAGATTACTGCTATTAATCACATTCCTTTAGGCCACGTCTGTCTGTTATATACACACACACACACACACACACACACACAGCACACACACACACACACACACACACACACAGAGAGGCAGACACACGCACAGAGAGACAGACAGACACAGACAGACAGGCGCACAGGACAGACAGACAGACACAGACAGGCACAGACAGGCACACAGACAGAGACAGACACAGACACAGAGACAGACAGACAGACACAGAGACAGAGACAGAGACAGACACAGACAGACACAGAGACAGAGACAGAGACCCAGACAGTGAAGGAATGTGTGTATGAGGATCTAACAGCAGGATGTGATGGGAGCATTCATGTCTGTCTGTGTGTCTGTCAGGATGGTGGGATAATAGCTGGTATCAGATGCCCCGCCCTCGGCCTCCCACAGGTAGATAATAATAGGTGTTTTTCTGGAAGACCTTATTTAGATCTTCTTTTCCCAGAGACTTTCCTGGGTGTGTGTCTGTGTGGGCGGGGATTATTCTAGTGTGGGATGAGAGCTGATGAAACTACCGTTTGTCTTTGACTTGTTTAATATCCTCTGAGTCTGATTAC
The DNA here is from genome assembly GCA_031479575.1 of Coregonus ussuriensis. Lineage (NCBI taxonomy): Eukaryota > Metazoa > Chordata > Actinopteri > Salmoniformes > Salmonidae > Coregonus > Coregonus ussuriensis. Next base: position 21,153,956 of record CM062510.1, read on the forward strand.
CCTCATTACATACGGAGTAATGATATATGTCTCCAGATGGACAGGATTCAGTTCTTATTACATGTGTTTGGGTCAATAAGGAGTAATGATCTATGTCTCCAGCTGACCAGGATTCAGTTCTTATTACATGTGTTTGGGTCAATAAGGAGTAATGATCTATGTCTCCAGATGGACAGGATTCAGTCCGATCGGCCCTTTTGAGCTATGCAACTTTTCAACGGCAATATTCCCTCGTTCGCAAAAAAAAAAACGCATTCACCTGCATATGTTGGCTCAATCGTAAATGACATTCAAGCGTGCTATAATGCGGATCTTCCGCGGTCCAGATTGAATCTAGGCCCTAATGTTAATGCCTAATGATAATGATGCAACAATACAACCCAATGTGTGGGCATCCTAGCTGCATGTAACCAGCGGCAACAGATGGATTCTGATTCTAGGAGACTAAACAAGAACCCAGAGGGACAATCAGATCTATTTATATTAATGAGTTTTGCCATCATAAAAGGAATTCAGATATTCTGCTGACTGTACATGGTTCTATTAGTCCACTACACTCTTATTCCTGTCTCTTTTATAAACATTCTCTCTTTCTTTAACTTCAGAAGCAGGAAACGTTCCACATCTGTGTGTGTGCGTGTGTGTTTACGTAGGTGTGTGTGTGTGTGTGTGAGATCAGCCCTATAACATCTCTCTCCCATGACTGACCAGGCCACGAGGAAATGTCAATACAACCTGCTTGTTGTGATTTCCATGTTCATTATGTACTGTTGGCTACACATGTTACACATTATACATGTTATACATTATACATGTTACACGTTATACATGTTATACATTATACATTACACATTATACATGTTACACATTATACATGTTATACATTATACATGTTACACGTTATACATGTTATACATTATACATTACACATTATACATGTTACACATTATACATGTTACACATTATACATGTTACACATTATACATGTTATACATTACACATTATACATTACACATTATACATGTTATACATTATACATGTTCTACATTATACATGTTACACGTTATACATGTTATACATTATACATTACACATTATACATGTTACACATTATACATTATACATGTTATACATTATACATGTTACACATTATACATGTTACACATTATACATATTTTTCTGTCCATTGTGTATTTCAGTTTGCGTAATATTTAGATAAACCCTGGAATAAAAGAAAAAGGGTCTACCTTCTAGTATCTGAACCACACAGTATTATCTGAACCTCACAGTATTATTTGAACCACACAGTATTATCTGAACCACACAGTATTATCTGAACCACACAGTATTATCTGAGCCACAGCAGAGATAAGAGAGTCTAACGTCAACAGATGTAACATGGATCTCCTCCTCTCTCTCTCTGGCTCTTCTGTGGACTAGCTGTGTGTTGGTCTCCTCCTCTCTCTCTCTGGCTCTCCTGTGGACTAGCTGTGTGTTGGTCTCCTCCTCTCTCTCTCTGGCTCTTCTGTGGACTAGCTGTGTGTTGGTCTCCTCCTCTCTCTCTCTGGCTCTTCTGTGGACTAGCTGTGTGTTGGTCTCCTCCTCTCTCTCTCTGGCTCTTCTGTGGACTAGCTGTGTGTTGGTCTCCTCCTCTCTCTCTCTGGCTCTTCTGTGGACTAGCTGTGTGTTGGTCTCCTCTCTCTCTCTGGCTCTTCTGTGGACTAGCTGTGTGTTGGATCTCCTCCTCTCTCTCTCTGGCTCTTCTGTGGACTAGCTGGGTGTTGGTCTCCTCCTCTCTCTCTCTCTCTGGCTCTCCTGTGGACTAGCTGGGTGTGTGTGTGTTGGGGTTAGGGGGTTGTCTGAGAATGTTTGACCCTTCACATTTTAGTCATTTAGCAGACGCTCTTATCCAGAGCAACTTACAGTTAGTGAGTGCATACATTTTTCATACTGCCCCCCCCCCGTGGGAATCAAACCCACAACCCTGGCATTGCAAGCGCCATGCTCTACCAACTGAGCTACACGGGGCCCTTCACCTTTCCCCTTTGACCCAGTTTATGAGTCTCTGGCTACACACACACCTACACACACCCAGATAACACACACACCTACACACGTCTGTTTCTCTTTCTGTGGCTCCCAGACCCTGACAGACAGACAGACATACACATCATTTATGTGTGATGGTTTTGTAGCTCCCAAAACTCCCCTGTCTAGAATGTCCCAGGGGTTGACACAGTGGAGAGGAGGAGGAGGAGGAGGGATGAGGTGGAGGAGGAAGAGGAGGAGCTGGAGGAGCTGGAGGAGAGGGATGTGGAGGAGGAGGAGGAGGAGGAGGATGTTTTCCGGACTCAGTTAAAGAGTATAAGAAAGAGGCATTCTTTACAGTGTGTGTGTCCTGTTTTCTGTCAGCTAAATAGCTGATAACAGACTCAATGTAAGCTGGTTACTTTTTCCACTTCTTTTCATTTAAAAGTTTCAATTAGCTAGTCAGAAAAGTCTTTATAGCCTTCTCCCGCTAGAATGAACGGTATGCACCTCCTAGTGATCTATTGATAGGGCAGGCGCCTGTCAGTCACAAAGCAATCGATGACAGGGAAAAAGGCTGGTTTGTCAGTCTGCCGTCTGTCCCGCCTCTCGGTACCGGTGTTATTTTTGTACGCTGTGGTTGACTCACTTGGCTGCAGTCAAATGTATTTTCACTGAGGAGGGAGAGCTTGATGCTTCTCCAGTGAATGTAGACGTCCCGTGTAATGTGATGTAATGTGATGTAATGTAATGTAAGTGGTAATGACGAGTTGAGATCCACTTCATTATTTGTTTTCTGGCATGTTTCATCGGCCTCTACAGCCACGGAGTCCGGGCTAGAAAACAGCCACGGAGTCCACAGCTAGTGTTGACATTAATTTATTTTCTATCGCATGTTTCATCGGCCTATACAGCCACGGAGTCCAGGCGCATAGGTGATGGTTTTGATTGACGACCGAACAGCTAGTGTTGACTAGTTTTGGCTCCGTAATATGCACACTGCTAGGCTACTACTGCTTTTTGCCGATTTATCTGCAGATAAAATTGTGAAAACATTCGATGAAGATGCAGGAACAGTAGGTAGTGGAGAGAGAGCCTCCTTCTGGTCCAAAATATGACAAAACAAAATATGCTATTATTAAAAGATATTGATATAGGCCTACTGAATTGATTAAAATGCTGACAATGGAGTAGTCAACTGCTGTTTTCTGTGTAGCAAAGCCCATGTTAAACACATTTTAAATTTTTGTCATTTAGCAGACGCTCTTATCCAGAGCGACTTACAGTTACTGAGTGCATACATTTTCATACTGGCCCCCCGTGGGAAACGAACCCACAACCCTGGCGTTGCAAGCGCCATGCTCTACCAACTGAGCTACACGGGACTACCTGCTTCATTCTACAATCATACCTGTGGGTCTATTCATGGTCACCTGACCTTGTGCACCCCCACTTTTATACAATCTGGACTGGAGTCTGGGGGTTCTGCCCCTGAAAATGTCAAAGAAATTAAAACAATTTTCCTGCAACTCTATATTGTTTTTCAACAGCGGATTCCATGTTTACTTGACAGAACACAACCTTTTCTGCCACAATAAACTACATTGAAAGAGTAGACTAGACTAGTTTTTCTGACTAGATCACTAATCTACCGGCTTCCCTCAAAGTCCCACCCACAGTGGATTGATTGACAGGTCTGAAACCCTACCAACTCTGTGACACACAAACATCCTGCCCCCTCCCCTGACAATCCCACCCACAGTGGATTGATTGACAGGTCTGAAACCCTACCAACTCTGTGACACACAAACATCCTGCCCCCTCCCCTGACAATCCCACCCACAGTGATTGATTGACAAGCCAAACTGTTAAAGGGATAGTTCACCCAAATTACAAAATGACAAGTGGAGCCAATAAAATACACTGAACATGAATATAAACGCAACATGTAAAGTGTTGGTTCCATGTTTCATGAGCTGAAATAAAATATCCCAGACATTTTCCATATGCACTACACACCAAAAACGTATTTCTCTCAAATTTGGTGCACACATTTGTTTACATCCCTGTTAGTGAGCAGTTCTCCTTTGCCAAGATAATCCATCCACCTGACAGGTGGGGCATATCAAGTAGCTGATTAAACAGCATGATCATTACACAGGTGCACCTTGTGATGGGGACAATAAAAAGGCCACTCTAAAATGTGCAGTTTTGTCATACAACAAAATGTCACAGATGTCTCAAGTTTTGAGGTAGCGTGCAATTGGAATGCTGACTGCAGGAATGTCCACCAGAGCTGTTGCCAGAGAATTTAATGTTAATTTCTCTACCATAAGCCACCTCCAATGTCATTTTAGAGAATGTGGCATTACATCCAACCCGCCTCACAACCGCAGACCACTTGTAACCACGCCAGCCCGGGACCTCCACATCCGGCTTCTTTACCTGCGGGATAGTCTGAGACCAGCCACCTGGACAGCTGATGAAACTGTGGGTTTGCACAAGCGAAGAATTTCTGCACAAACTGTCAGAAACCGCAGTTCGACGTCGTAACCGACCGACTTCAGTGGGCAAATGCTCACCTTCGATGGCCACTGGTACGCTTCACGGATTAATCCCGGTTTCAACTGTCGTGTGGGCAGTTCTTCCATGGCCTGCAGACTCACCAGACATGTCACCCATTGAGCATGTTTGGGATGCTCTGTATCGACGTGTTCAACAGCGTGTTCCAGTTCCCGCCAATATCCAGAAACTACTTTTTTTTTTAAGGTATCTGTGACCAACAGATGCATATCTGTATTCCCAGTCATGTGAAATCCATAGATTAGGGCCTAATTTATTTATTTCAATTGACTGATTTCCTTAGATGAACTGTAACTCAGTAAAATCTTTGAAATTGTTGCATGTTGCATTTATATTTTTGTTCAATGTAATTTGAAGAACAAACATCACTATGGCAACTAATATATTTCAATAAAACTGTAAAGAATTTCTCAAGAGAAGGTTTAATGTTTAAAAAATGTATGGCCTGGAGGATATCCAAAACAACTAACACACTGAACCTAGTCCTAATCATATAGGCCTGGGCCTGGAGGATATCCAGAACAACTAACACACTGAACCTAGTCCTAATCATATAGGCATGGGCCTGGAGGAAATACAAAACAACTAACACACTGAACCTAGTCCTAATCATATAGGCCTGGGCCTGGAGGATATCCAAAACAACTAACACACTGAACCTAGTCCTAATCATATAGGCCTGGGCCTGGAGGATATCCAAAACAACTAACACACTGAACCTAGTCCTAATCATATAGGCCTGGAGGATATCCAGAACAACTAACACACTGAACCTAGTCCTAATCATATAGGCCTGGGCCTGGAGGATATCCAAAACAACTAACACACTGAACCTAGTCCTAATCATATAGGCCTGGGCCTGGAGGATATCCAGAACTACTAACACACTGAACCTAGTCCTAATCATATAGGCCTGGGCCTGGAGGATATCCAGAACAACTAACACACTGAACCTAGTCCTAATCATATAGGCCTGGGCCTGGAGGATATCCAGAACAACTAACACACTGAAAGTCATGTCTTTCTACTCTATACCTCAACTAATTGTACCAATCTGGGAGGTAAAGTTAGTAAAGTTTTGAATAATATAGCTGTGTATATCGGATGGAATCATGGCATTAGAATGTACCAGAGGCCCCCCAAAATAGAGCTCCCCCAGGCCGGAACTCCCTGGCTGGCTACTTTTTCTATTTGGGTGACTACTCCATCTACTTTCAGAAAACACTGTGTGTTGTTGGTACCAATGTACAAGTACAACAATATCGCCATCTCCTGTCAGTGAATGTGTCATTACAGAGACAGAGTCCGAGAGAGAGAGAGAGAGAGACAGAGACGAGAGAGAGAGAGAGAGAGACAGAGTCCGAGAGAGAGAGAGAGAGAGACAGAGTCGAGAGAGAGAGAGAGAGAGACAGAGTCCGAGAGAGAGAGAGAGAGAGAGAGTCCGAGAGAGAGAGAGAGAGAGAGTCCGAGAGAGAGAGTCAGAGAGAGAGAGAGAGAGAGAGAGAGAGAGAGAGAGAGAGAGAGAGAGAGAGAGAGACATCAAATTAAATTACAAACCACTCCAGTCGTTCAGAGTCAGTTAAAGTTTCTTTAATTCTGTTTTTAAAACATGGATTCCAGGCTGAATGATGTCACCACCACAGTTTATAACAGACAGTATTATTATCTTAGTAAACCGTTGTTGCTGCCGGGTACAATAAAAACAACCATCAAAAAAATCAAGTCTACAGTACGTTTTATCCAAAAAAAGATGCAATGCAAGACACAGTCATTCAGCATTATTATAAAGAAAAACAGAAAACAAAATGGTGCCATTATTATTATTATTAGCATTATTACCCTACAAAAAGAGCTAGCTATTGTTTTTTTAGATTTATTTTTTAGAAGACAGAGATATTAACACGTGTGATATGAAGAGTTGTTAGAGTGTTAAAACTTTAAGAAAAGGCCATTGGTTCTTAGTTTCCAACAGTTTTTTTGTCCCGTCATGCAAACGCAGTAGTATAGGTAGCGTTGTCATGGTGACGTGATGAACAGAATATTTAGTGGAATCACACCGGTTACGATTGTCTCGCTGAAAACGACAGAGAAGTGGTCTTTCATTCACAGTAAATTATACAAACACACTGAGCTTGTCATGGTAGGATGAAGTTGCTTCCTAGACACTGATCTAAGAAATGTTTTTGTGTTCCCCCTAAACGGTTAAGATTAGGATTATGGGAGGGTCAATTTATCCTAGATCTGTGGTTAAAGGCAACTTCTACCCAGAGCGAGTTAATCAAGATTGTTCGAACGATCATTCCTATGGACTCTTTCTCCCATTAACTGGAAATCCCTCTAGTTAATACACTACATTTCCCATGATGCAAATACTAACCAGTGTCAAAGTTAAAGGAGTGAGGGTGTATGGGTCCTGCAGTTCAATGTGTGTGAGTGACAGTTCACAGGACAATGGCTAGATATAAAGCATAGTGTGTGTGTGTGTGTGTCTGCAATGTGTGTCCACAATGTTTGTGTCCGCAATGTTTGTGTCTGCGATGTGTGGGTCTGCAATGAATGTTAGTGTGTGTGTGTGTGCTTATTAGATGAAGATTGGTTAATACTAAGGACCAAGCCCTTAACTTGCCGGCAACCGCACACACAGACCACTGTACTGTACGTACAGACAGACAGCACACAGAAGAGAGAGAAGAGATCAATACCAAGACTACACTGGACGAGCCATCACACACAAGAGTGATGAGAGAGATTACAGCTACACTATTATTATCATCATACACTTTACAGCACATAGTAGAGAGAGAGAGAGAACTACTGGCAGCCCCATAGAGTTACATAGAGTACCTAGTAAGGTAAGATTATGCTTTAGAGTGGCCTCTATCTAACTCTATGGTCGGCCCCTAGACATAGAGAACTACTGGCAGCCCCACAGAGTTAAATAGAGTACCTAGTAAGTTAGATTTGGTCTTTAGCGAGGCCTCTATCTAACTCTATGGTCGGCCCCTAACCTGCTCAAGGAGACAGACCGCTGCACCGCTCACGTTTCCTTTCACTTCACCGTGAAACAAAACAAGAGCTAACGTGAGATCAGGCTGGTTTCACGAGGCTTAAGTGTTCCCACAACGCACACACTTTACATCAACGTGAGTGTGTTCTTTTCCGTCTCCCATAGTCACCTCGAAGATCATTTGTGCTTCTGAGAAGAAGAAAAAAGGTCCCGTTTGAGAAAGGTTGTGAACCTTAACCTCATCGTGACCTTTACTCTCAGTCTGAGGTCATTAAAGATCACTGTTTGACAAAATAATAAAAATGCAGTAAAGTAAAAATTCTTATTTTTTTAAAAGAGAACGTTGGTCACAGCACCCAATGCTTCATTTTCAAGTTATATTAAATTAAAAACATTTTATTTTAAAAGTATTTCTCTGTCTTTCACCGTATGATCCAACATTATCCAGGATTTATTTTCCCTTTCTGAGAATTATGGAACTAAAAAAGAAATGAGGGTGTAAGGAGAGTTCAGCATCCCTCATTATTCAGTTATTTGGCACAGGTGACCTCTCCCATGTCCTTTAGTTTAGGAGAGTTCAGCATCCCTCATTATTCAGAGTTATTAGTCCACAGGTGAGCTCTCCCATGTCCTTTCCTCTTTTCCTCCAGTCCCAGAGTTAGTTTGGGAACGCAAACTCTTTCTCCGGGAATCTGGAATCGGATTTCAGAATGTTTGGAATTCCACCATGTTCCGTTCGGTCCTGGACTCCTATTTACATGTGCGTTAGACGCACGCAAACACACACAGAACACGGAACACACTCAAGAGAGAGCTCACGATTCACGTTCTAGTCATACATGTAGTTAGTTAACGTGGCTCCTACACAGGTTAAATGGAACACACTGCTGTACGGTATGGGGCTAAAATCTATCTACAGCTTTATACAGATATTAGAGAGAGTGGTTACTCCACAACATGGCTTTCTGATTCAGTTTCAGGCCACATGGTCTGTCTGCACAACAGCCCTTGCAGTAAAGTCAAAAACACCAGATGTTACAGGAATGTTGGAGCGTTTTGCGGAGTGCAGGGGCCGTTTTGCAGTCAGATTCTGTGTCCTAGTGGCTTGGTAGATTAGATGGCAGGATGGTTGTTTACAGAGGCAGGTAGAGTAAAGAGAGGCACACACACGTACAGGCCTCTATGTGTGTGTGTGTGTGTGTGTGTGTGTAGCCTAGAACGTGATACAGCGTCAGTCCTTAGAAACACACACACTAAATACATCTAGATACCACCATGTTTCAGTTTAGTCTTCCTCAAGAATGTAACTCATACTAGTTCACTATTTACAGTTCTATACAGGATGTGTGTGTGTGCGTCTGTGAATGGCTCAGGCTCATACCTGCAGTCACCACCAGAGGGCAGTATACTTAGTAAAGACAGGTGGAGGGATCCAGTTTGAGATGGTGTAAAGCTGAGTGGGACTGTGGGACGGTTGTAGGGGAGAGGGGTGGATGGAGTTGAGGTGGGGGGGGGGGGGGTATCTACAGGGTTCATGGTGATCTTCTGGAGTCTGTAGGTAGGTTGGTGTTGGTTGGCTGATGTGTTGAGGTTCTGTTCTAGAGTGTTGGTGCTGGTGAGTTGGGCTGGTTGGTCCGTTGGTTGGCTCTGCTTTTCAACCCACTGTGGTCTGTTCAGGTGAATCAGATAAGTATTATTTTAGTGGTTCCTATGGGCTGAGGAGGTGGTTATGATCCTTAGTGGTTCTGGTTCTATAAGTGGACTACTGTGTCAATAGGTTCTAAGGAGTTGGTGGTTCTCGTGGGTTGTGGTTCTTTAGTGGAATGAAGAATTGGTACTGGGTTTGTTCCTGTTCTTTAGTGGTTGATGAGTTCTTTCTAGAAGATTCTGGTAGGTTATAGTAGGTTCTGGTATGTTTTGGTAGGTTCTGGAAGGTTCTAGTGGACAGAGGACTGTGGTCTGGCGAGGGGATGTGGTCGGCTGGCCGGGTCCAACTGGTCATTGGGGACTGACCGTCGGTTCTGGTCCGGTCGACTGGTGGCCAGATACTTGGCCCTCATACTCGAGGTGTACTGGAGAGAAAGAGAGAGAGAGAGACATAGGGGGAAGAGACAGAAAGAGGGGTAGGGGGGGAGAGAGAGAGAGGTAGGGGGAGAGAGAGAGAGAGAGACATAGGGGGAAGAGAGAGAGAGAGTGGTAGGGAGAGAGAGAGAGTGGTAGGGGAGAGAGAGAGAGAGAGAGAGAGAGAGAGAGAGAGAGAGAGAGAGAGAGAGAGAGAGAGAGAGAGAGAGACATAGGGGGAAGAGAGAGAGAGAGTGGTAGGGAGAGAGAGAGAGTGGTAGGGGAGAGAGAGAGAGAGAGAGAGAGAGAGAGAGAGAGAGAGAGAGAGAGAGAGAGAGAGAGAGAGAGAGAGAGAGGTAGGGGGGAAGAGAGAGAGTGGTAGGGAGAGAGAAATAAAAAAAATAACAAAAAAGAAATATTGTGTAGCCATCAACACTGCCCAAATCTGACTCATTCTCCAGCAGTATCAACCGGAAGTGAGTAGGGAAGAGTATGTATACTAGTGTACTTTAAAGGGGGAGTGAGTAGGGAAGGGTATGTAGAGATATGCTGCTTACAAGTGTCCAGAGACAGAGAGAGACAGAGAGAGTTGAGGACGGGGGGGGGGGGGGGGTTGGTAGAGTGAAACACTATGGTAAACAAGCAACATACACCAACACACAGTATAACACTTCCCTAGTCATTTGGACAGCCGGAGGTAGTGGATTAAAAACAACAAATATCACTACAAAGATTAGGATTATAATCTTAGATTATTTTTAGACAGGAAATAGTATCAATTATTTCATTGATCAATTGTATTAGTGCTCTAATTCTGATGTAGAAGGTTAGGTTAGCCTGGTATTAGTCAGTGGTCTTAGTGAGGGAGTACTGTAGCGCTGGGTTTCCAGTTTCTCAGTTTCCCCATCTCTAATGTGGAAACTGATGCTTGGTGAGCCATGAGGCACAAAATGGCCACCGTGCGTCACCAAACCAAGGTGGTGTCTACAGCTAGACGGTGGTGGTAGATGAGGTGATGTCATAGAGTTGGATAGAGGGCACATCTTTGCTTCTAAACCTTTGTGGAAAGTGTGACCTCTATCCACCTCTATGGGTGGTTCGCAGCAGTGGCCCTGTGAATCAGTGGTGCATTCATTCCTCCGATTCTGTTGCAAAACGCTTCTTAAAACGGAAGCAAACAGAACAAAACGGGGAGGAACCTACCTGAATTTGTCCAATAGAATCTCTCGTTTTGCTGTTTGCTTCCGATTGGTTCTTCAACGGTAAACAGTTTCCGTAATGAATACACCCCAGGTGAAGAACTAGTAGTGATGTTTAGTTATGACAGGGGACAGAGGGACAGATACAGGGGACACATGCATCTACAGGACGTGTACACACAGACACACTATGGGGACAGGACTTAAGGAGCTTGGGCTGTGGTTTCCCCAGGGGGACACGAATTAAGGACGGACATGGACAGGAAGTCACTCCGGGACTTCGCGGTAAACGCCTTCGGAACAACCAGCTTAACCAATGGCTGTACTGGAACGCTGTGCAACCGTCAGTATCGCCCGTCCACAGACTCAAGAGATACAACGTATGAAAGGAAAACCCAGCGTCAAGACACCAAGAGTCTCAAAAGAAAGAGCACGTGCAAAAACCCATTTGTATTCCTACGAAGAGGTATACAGATATAAGAGAGCTCTTCAAGGGTTTGCTGTGCCAAACCCAGTCTCTGTACTTCTTTATTGAGAATACAGTTACACCTGATGATGCAGCGATACAGTTTGATTCAAGGAGAGGCACAAGAGGTAAAGTCTTGTACCACCAAATGGTTAGCACCACTGGCCCAGACGGATGGAATGAATAGCCTTCAGCTTGAAACTTCACCTCTGTTTTCTCCTCTTACCTAGACCTTGTGGGAACATGTTTAAAATAATTGAGCGCATCCCAAATAGCACCCTGTTCCCTATATGGTGCACTGCTTTTGACCAGGACCCACTAGGAATAGGGTGCCATTTGAGATGCAAAACAGACTAACCAGAGTTGACATCAGAATTAGAGACCAACAAAATGGAGGGGTATTTTTTTCATCTGTGATCTGTCAGACTAAAGACCTGTTTTGAAAACAAACTATTACATTTAAAAATCCAGGCTGCCAAAATGACCTTTGCAAAGGTGTTTCGCCACTCAAAGGTGAAACACCTTCGGGGTTCGGAGGGGGCATACTGAAGTAGAGTGTGTACTAGAAAGTGTGCACTTACAAATGGTGGAGGGGAGAGGGTGTACCAGAAAGTGTGCACTTACAGAGGGTGGAGGGGAGAGGGTGTACTAGAAAGTGTGCACTTACAGAGGGTGGAGGGGATTCCCTGCCAATCAGAGGCGTGTTCTCACACCTGGGGGTCTGAAAGTTTGCATTCTGGCTCCTGCGTCACAAACGAGAGGTTACTGAGGTCACTTCCTGGTTACTGAGGTCACTTCCTGGTTACTGATGTCACTTCCTACACTACAGTCCTCCCTACCACAACTAGATTGCGTCCCAAATGATCTCTCCTTTCTCCCGAAGTGTGCACTTGTTCACTTCCCTTCACGAATAAGACTGGAATATGGAAACTCCATCTGCTTTTTACAGTTGTAGGGAGTAGTGGATGAGTGCACACTTCAAGAGGACGGAGTTGTGGTCGTCGTCCCCATCAGAAGCACCTTGTCTGCTGTATTATTGTCCTGGCGCTGGTTGTTGACTTGCTAGTGCATTGGCCCAGTAACCAAAAGGTCAACGTGCCCTTGAGCAAGGCACTTAACCCCAATTTGCTCCAGGGGTGCCGTGCTACTATGGCCGCTGCTGTAAAACAACACATTTCACTGCACCTATCCGGTGATTGTGACAATATAACATCTTATTTTTGTATTATTTATTTTTTATTATCATTGATTATTTTCTGTGTAGTTGTATCAGTGGTATACTCAATGGGATAAATGAACGCATAACTTAACTTACTTGACTATTGAAATGTATGTAGGCCTATTGATTTACTGACGTACGTTGACTGAAGTGCGCTATTTAAGAGGATGGGGATGAGAAGCATGTACTGCAGTCATCATGTGTGTGGACGAACGCTGTAAAGCCTTGTAAGCCACAACATTAAAACCATGCAGATTGATATGCGTTTCACTATATCAAAACAGTATTGGGCATCATGCTTACAATGATCCCTAACATGGTCCTTATCAGTGACATGAAGATATGGGGTCTCTTTACTGAATAAAATAACTTAGGCTACTTTATATGTTTGTGAGTGTATCTGCCTTCAATGTGCAGCCTGGTGGTTACATACTACAATAGTGTCAACATCTGTCTGAGTCCATGCAGCTCAAATGATCAGTGACGGACTAGCTATCATGTGCTAGCTAATGACTGGCAGGCAATGGGTTCCCGCTAACGGCTAGTAAGCTAACTCACACCCTATAGCTGTAGCTTTACGGTAGGCCGATACCAATCAATGGCAATTGTGTGGCTAATTGGTAGCATGCAATAGCTAACTTGTATGGCAGGCAGGCAATGTGTTTCTGGTAAAGGCTAACTCAGATATGGCTAACAGGCTAACTCACATGTAGCCTAATGTATATTGCTGAGCCGGCAGTGTAGCTTCTCAAGGGTAACTGATAGCTAACTGATAGCAGGCAGTGTTTTGTTTATGCTAGCAGGCTAATTCACTCGCTAGCGGTAATGTATGGCAGGCAATGGCGATCGCGTAGCTAACTTGAGCTTGTGTAGCAGGCAGTGTGTCGATTCTGCTAGCGGTGCTAACTGACATGTGGCTAGCAGGCTAACTCGCTAGCTAGCGATAATGTATGGCAGGCAATGGCGATCGTGTGGCTAACTTGAGCTTGTGTAGCAGGCAGTGTGTCAATTCTGCTAGCGGTGCTAACTCACGTGGCTAGCAGGCTAACTCACTCGCTAGCGGTAATGTATGGCAGGCAATGGCGATCGCGTAGCTAACTTGAGCTTGTGTAGCAGGCAGTGTGTCGATTCTGCTAGCGGTGCTAACTCACGTGGCTAGCGGGCTAACTCACTCGCTAGCTAGTGATAATGTATGGCAGGCAATGGCGATCGCGTCGCTAGCTTGAGCTTGTGTAGCAGGCAGTGTGTTGTTTTGGCTAGCGGCTACCGGTGGGGTGCTAACTCACATGTACTCAGTGACAGGGGCATTGCTGACAGTGTGGGCCGTAGCGGGGATGCTAGCTTCGCTGCCGTAGCTGCTACCACAGCTGTAGAGGCTGGGCATGTGCACGCGGTACAGGTTATCATGAGGACCCGCCCCCCGATTGCCGTGGGCGCCAGACTCGTCTTCGCCATCCTCATCATCCGTCCTTCATTGGCCAGGGCCAGGGGGGAGGGGCCGGGCGAGGTGAAGGGAGGTGAGGGTAGATGGGAGGGAGGGGAGGGAGGGAGGGGAGATCCGAGAGAGACAGTGAGTGAGAACAGAGGAGAGAGGAGCTGATAGAGGGTCAACTCAGACTCATAGGACCCCTGGAGGAGGATAATACACACTCAGGGTGAATTTCCCCTAGGTACAGATCTAGGATCAGCTTCCCCTGCCCCAAACCTGACCTTAACCATTAGTGGGGAAAATGCTCAACTGACCCAAGATCAGGGTCTAGGGGCAGGTTCACACTAAACCACCTAATTTCTCTTGTATTGGTATTGTGCAACAGAGAGATGCCAGGCAAGAATAACCACAAAACACCCCCTAAAACACCCCCACCACCACCAACCCCCAGGCACCAACCCACCCCAAAGCACAGGTGCACAGAGGTCACAGAACACTGTCAGGGGTCAAAGATCAGAAGTCTATTTCAGCCAATTATAGAAGGAGCCAGAGATATCATACAGCTTTCACCATCATCACCATCCTCAGTAGCAGCTTTGCCTTAGCAGCAAGGATATACAGCAAGAGGAAAGGAGCGAAGCTTAGCTTATTTAGAAAGGAATCATCTGAATCGATTCCCCTGAACTGCAGGCAATGACTGACTCCCCACAGCGAGCATTCATTTCAAGCTATTTGATTCATGCATCTGAACTCTTGAGTGCACCATAAATAATACAAATTCATACAAAATGTCCAGAAAAAAAAACGAATCAGGTAAGAAAAAAATGGCCGCAGTTGGTAAACCATTTTCTGCTGTGACATACAATGATAAAAAAACGTATAACGATTGTCAACGGAAAATATGGAAATAATCAGATAGGACGTGTGCTTATTGGGAAGGTGGTGGAGTACAGGTCAACTAAACAGGATATAAACTATGTTTGTAGAACTTTAGATTGGTCATTAGATTGAATGGGCTGTGAAGAGGCCAGCACTGGTTTAAGGAGAAGCTTCAACTGCTATCGCTTTAGACCACCAGGGGGCAGCAGTACTATTTCATAAGGTTCTACTGCTGTCACACTCACATAAAGAGCTGTACACAACTCATCCACACACACACACAACTCATCCACACACACACACACACACACACACACACACACACACACACACACACACACACAACTCATCCACACACACACACACAACTCATCCACACACACACACACAACTCATCCACACACACACACACAACTCATCCACACACACACAACTCATCCACACACACACCACTCATCCACACACACACACACACACACACACAACTCATCCACACACACACAACTCATCCACACACACACAACTCATCCACACACACAACTCATCCACACACACAACTCATCCACACACACAACTCATCCACACAAAAAGGGCTCAAAAACCAGTCCTTATATGAAGCACTCTGCCAGTGGCTCTCCTCTAGATGATAGAAACACAGGTGTAGGTCGATGCGGGGGTAGATAGAATCTCTGTCACTAGAGATGTCAATTGAGAAGTCAATGTATAGTCCAAAATATACGCCATGGGCCAAACCGTCAATGACCCTTTATCTATATGATATGATCCGTGTTCCCATCAACTGTTACTGACGATTCCATCGTCCCGATTCCGAGTCACAGGTTTTCCGAATCAGAACATTGGAAGGAGAAAGGAGGACGAGGAGGAGGAGAAACAGAAGGAGGGGGGACAGAAAATAACGGTGTTGAACCAACTAGAAGATGTGAAAGAAAACTGGGAGACAGGTGTTTACAGGCAGACCGACGACAGTCTGACAGACAAACAGACTGATGCACTAGACTAAACATGAAGGCTGTGTACAGTAGTAGTAGTAGTAGTAGTAGTAGTAGTAGTAGTAGTAGTAGTAGTAGTAGTAGTATTAGTAGTATTAGTAGTAGTAGTATTAGTAGTAGTAGTAAGATCTGATCAGTGTCTTAGCAGGGAATGGGCCAGATATGTGTGTTCAGGTGTTTGTGTTGTGTGTGTGTGTTCAGGTGTGTGTTCGGGTGTGTTACCTCTTGCTCTGCCAGGTGTGCGGCACACTGCAGACGATGGAGGAGAACATGAGAGCCGTGATGAAGGAGAACAGCACCAGGTAGATCAGCCCTTCCACTCCATCATAACACAACCCTGTTAGAGCCTGGACATAGTCCTGGAACACAACAATATAACACCACCCTGTTAGATCCTGGACATAGTCCTGGAACACTACAATATAACACCACCCTGTTAGATCCTGGACATAGTCCTGGAACACTACAATATAACACCACCCTGTTAGATCCTGGACATAGTCCTGGAGGAGAGGAGGAGAGAAAACAGAAGAGGAGAGGAGAGGAGAGGAGAGGAGAGGAGACGAAGAGAGAAGAGGATAAGAGAAGTGAAGTGAAGAAGAGAGAAGAGGAGAGAAGAGGATAAGAGAAGTGAATAAGTGAGAAGTGGAGAGAAGAGAAGACCAGTAGTGAGTCATATTGTCCTATGAGGGTTGTTGTCAGTTGTTTGATTTGAGGAAAGAGACAGCTTGGTGGTTTGAGATCTCCCTGGTAACAACTCTTACTCATCACAACAACACCGTTTGAAAATGGCCACCGTTGACAAGCATCAATGTGTAATGGAGGTGGGATTTAAAAAGCTTTTTCTTTCTGGACTTCAAGAAGAGGGAAATCACTGTCATTTTCATGAAGGGTGAGATGAGAGAGAGAGAGAGAGAGAGAGAGAGAGAGAGAGAGAGAGAGAGAGAGAGGGGAGAAAAATAGAGATGAGAGAGAGAGAGAGAGAGAGAGAGAGAGAGAGAGAGAGAGAGAGAGAGGGGAGAAAAATAGAGATGAGAGAGAGAGAGAGAGAGAGAGAGAGAGAGAGAGAGAGAGAGAGAGAGAGAGAGAGGGGAGTGAAAGAGAGAGAGAGAGAGAGAGAGAGAGAGATAGAAAGAGAGAGAGAGAGAGAGAGAAAGAAAGCCAGAGGAAGATAGAGTAGCTACCCCCATCGATAAATAATGAACAGTTATGAACAGGGGGAGGGAGGGGGTGATATATTGATTTATTTTGAAGTAGAGGCGCTCCTCCCCTGTATCTCACCATGTGCAGGCTGCGACAGTCGACTAGAGCGGTGAGTTGATGAAGGCCAACCTCAGTAGAGTTCAATACGGTCTGGATCTGTTCCAGATTCCCCTAGGGAGCCACAGCAGAGGTTACACTCTCACAGACACATACACACGCACCGAAAGCACACACGCATGAACACCCGCACACACACACACACCTACCTTGGTGTTGGGGTAATCCCGTATAGCTGATTGTAGTAGTTCTGCCACGTCATCTTGCATCTCAACCAGGGCTTTGTGACTGCCAGACAGCTTCTGCAAAACACACACACACACACACACACAGGACGTCAGTACAGCCCTTCATTCTTCCTGATTAGAATGTGTGTGTGGAGGAGGCGGAGTCGTACCTGCTGGAAAGGATTTGATTGGCCACTGCTGCACCTCAGGTAATACTGCAGGATATCTGAGAGGAAAACAGACGCATATCGACATTCAATAATGTATTTATTTAACCCACTATTGAATCAGATCAAATGGAATAAATTCTTATTTACAACGATCCCTAAAGACGATAATGTATAATGAAGATGATAGAGTATGGTAATGAGGAGAAACACAGTCTATATAAGGTCGTCCAAACAATCAGACACACTACCGGTCAAAAGTTTGGACACACCTTCTCATTCAAGGGGTTTTCTTTATTTTTTTACGATTTTCTACATCGTAGGATAATAGTGAAGACATCAAAACTATGAAATAACATGTATGGAATCATTTAGTAACCAAAAAAAGTGTTAAACAAATCAAAATATATATTTACCTCATGAAGCTGGTTGAGAGAATGCCGAGAGTGTGCAAAGCTGTCATCAAGGCAAAGGGTGGCTATTTGAAGAATCTCAAATATAAAATATATTTTGATTTGTTTAACACTTTTTTGGTTACTACATGATTCCATATGTGTTATCTCATAGTTTTGATGTCTTCAGTATTATTCTACAATGTAGGAAATAGTAAAAATAAAGAAAAACTCTGGAATGAGTAGGTGTGTCCAAACTTTTGACTGGTACTACATTTTACATTTACATTTTAGTCATTTAGCAGACGCTCTTATCCAGAGCGACTTACAGTTAGTGCATACATTTTTTTTTTTTATGTTTCATACTGGCCCCCCGTGGGAATTGAACCCACAACCCTGGCGTTGCAAACGCCATGCTCTACCAACTGAGCTACATCCCTGCTGAGCTACATATATATATCTAGTACCAGTCAAAAGTTTGGACACACCTACTATGTACCACATATACACACAATTGAAGTCGGAAGTTTACATACACCTTAGCGAAATACATTTAAACTCAGTTTTTCACAATTCCTGACATTTAATCCTAGTAAAAATTCCATGTCTTAGGTCAGTTAGGATCACCACTTTATTTTAAGAATGTGAAATGTCAGAATAATAGTAGAGAGAATGATTTATTTAAGCTTTTATTTCTTTCATCACATTCCCAGTGGGTCAGAAGTTTACATACACTAAATTAGAATTTGGTAGCATTGCCTTTAAATTGTTTAACTTGGGTCAAACGTTTCAGGTAGCCTTCCACAAGCTTCCCACAATAGGTTGGGTGAATTTTGGCCCATTCCTCCTGACAGAGCTGGTGTAACTGAGTCAGGTTTGTAGGCCTCCTTGCTCACACACGCTTTTTCAGTTCTGCCCACACATTTTCTATAGGATTGAGGTCAGAGCTTTGTGATGGCCACTCCAATACCTTGACTTTGTTGTCCTTAAGCCATTTTGCCACAACTTTGGAAGTATGCTTGGGGTCATTGTCCATTTGGAAGACCCATTTGTGACCAAGCTTTAACTTCCTGACTGATGTTTTGAGATGTTGCTTCAATATATCCACATAATTTTCCTTCATCATGATGCCATCTATTTTGTGAAGTGCTCCAGTCCCTCCTGCAGCAAAGCACATCCACAGCATGATGCTGCCACCCCCGTGCTTCACGGTTGGGATGGTTTTCTTCAGCTTGCAAGCGTCACCCTTTTTCCTCCAAACATAACGATGGTCATTATGGCCAAACAGTTATATTTTTGTTTCATCAGACCAGAGGACATTTCTCCAAAAAGTACGATCTTTGTCCCCATGTGCAGTTGCAAACTGTAGTCTGGCTTTTTAATGACGGTTTTGGAGCAGTGGCTTCTTCCTTGCTGAGCGGCCTTTCAAATTATGTCGATATAGGACTCGTTTTACTGTGGATATAGATACTTTTGTATCTGTTTCCTCCAGCATCTTCACAAGGTCCTTTGCTTTTGTTCTGGGATTGATTTGCACTTTTCACACCAAAGTATGTTCATCTCTAGGAGACAGAACGCGTCTCCTTCCTGAGCGGTATGACGGCTGCGTGGTACCATGGTGTTTATACTTGCGTACTATTGTTTGTACAGATGAACGTGGTACCTTCAGGCGTTTGGAAATTGCTCCCAAGGATGAACCAGACTTGTGGAGGTCTACAAATTGTTTTCTGAGGTCTTGGCTGATTTCTTTTGATTTTCCCATGATGTCAAGCAAAGAGACACTGAGTTTGAAGGTAGGCCTTGAAATACATCAACAGGTACACCTCCAATTGACTCAAATGATGTCAATTAGCCTATCAGAAGCTTCTAAACCCATGACATCATTTTCTGGAATTTTCCAAGCCATTTAAAGGCATAGTCAACTTAGTGTATGTAAACTTCTGACCCACTGGAATTGTGATACAGTGAATTATAAGTGAAATAATGTATCTGTAAACAATTGTTGGAAAAATTACTTGTGTCATGCACAAAGTAGATGTCCTAACCGACTTGCCAAAACTATAGTTTGTTAACAAGACATTTGTGGAGTGGTTGAAAAATGAGTTATAATGCATCAGTAAATGCATCAGTAAATGATTTAAACTCAGACTGATAAGGAACAAACAAACATGAACTGAAACAGGCTGCTGAGCAAGACTATCAACCCCAATGTAAACACACCCACAAGGGCTTCTGTTAGCCGGCTTTTGGCTGATAAAAAAAAGAAGAAAAAAACGATAAATAAAATTGGCCAATTGTCTGGGAGAAGAAGAAAAAAAAGCCATTGTAAAATACTAATACTAATAATAATACTAATAAATTACACTAATACTAATAAATAATACTAATACAAATAATACTAATACTAATAATAATAAATAATTATAATAATAATAATAAATAATGACACTAATAATACTACTACTACTAATAATAATAGTAAATAATAATACTTTTTAGCCTCTTCATGTTCTGATCAGATGAATGACCATCATCTAAATGTGATTTCTGTCATTCTGAGCACTGTGGGTGGACCATAATCAGGCTACGCACCCAATGCATATGGGTTTGGTCATTGTCTCGAATGTCCAGCAATTTAAAATGCTGCAGGTCAAATGTCTGGTGCCACATTTTCCTGACGAAAAACCTGACACACACACCAGGGGTAACCTTGAGACACAGCCAGGTGGATAGGGGGGAGGGAGGGGAGAGAGGGAAAGAGAGGGGTAGAGAGAGAGGGGGTTCTCTGAAAGGTTGACCACTGAAAAACAATCTTGAGCTTCAAAACAGATAGAGAGAAGAGAGGGAGGGAGGAGAGGAGTGAGGGAGGCAAGGGGAGAGAAATAGAGAGAGAAAAAGAGAGATGAGAGGGAGGGAGAGAGATGAGAGGAAGGGGGGGAGAGAGAGAGAGAGAGAGAGATGAGAGGGAGAGAGGTGAGAGAGAGATGAGAGGGAGGGAGGGAGAGAGAGATGAGAGAGAGGGAGAGGAGAGAGGGAGATGAGAGGGAGAGAGAGATGAGAGGAAGGGGGGAGGGAGAGAGAGAGAGGGAGAGAGAGAGATCAGAGGAAGGGGGAGAGAGAGAGATGAGGGAGGGAGAGGAGAGAGGGGGAGAGAGAGAGAGAGAGAGAGAGAGAGAGAGAGAGAGAGAGAGAGAGAGAGAGAGGGAGGGAGAGATGAGAGGGAGGGAGAGAGAGATGAGGAAGGGGGAGAGAGAGAGATGAGAGAGAGGGAGGGAGAGGAGAGAGAGAGAGAGGAGGGAGGGAGATGAGAGGGAGGGAGAGAGAGATGAGAGGAAGGGGGGAGGGAGAGAGAGAGAGAGAGAGAGAGAGAGAGAGAGAGAGAGAGAGAGAGAGAGAGAGAGAGAGAGAGAGAGAGAGAGAGAGGAGGGTAGAATAATGAGATAAGCTCACTCTGGACAGACTGACTGCATTAATAATACGGAGGTCGGTAATAAGAAGTAGGTAGATAATAAGACGGAGGTCGATAATAAGATGAAGGTAGATAATAAGACGGAGGTAGATAATAAGACGAAGGTAGATAATAAGACGAAGGTAGATAATAAGACGGAGGTCGATAATAAGACGGAGGTCGATAATAAGACAATAGCTTGAATGAAAAGATGAAGGATACACACACACACAGTCAGGAGAGAGAAGAGTTGCTGGAGCGTTAAACAGCCACAGAGAGATCGGGCTTTCAGATAGCAAACTGTCAATCATATATATTCCCCAGTGGAACACACACAGTGGTGAGATCAGAGTCAGGGTGAAGGTTGATGGACCCCAGAGGACAGAGATGCATCCATCCATCCATCACTTCCCCTGTCCTTCAGTCCCTTTCTCCATCTATCTTTCAGTCTCCAACTCCTTCCATCCAGCTTGGTCCTTCCCTCGTTCCCCTACCTTGGTTGATGACAGCGTTCTCCTTGGTTACCCTGGTGATGTAAGTATCCGGGGAAACGCAGAAGTCGCTGGCCGTCTGTGAAGGAGAGGCCATATGACCATCGGACAACCACAATACAGCCACACACACACACACAACCATAACATAACCACTAAAAAAATCACAACATAACCACAACACAATCACAACATTACCACAAAACAATCACAACATAACCACAACACAACCACAACCAAACATACAGTACAGATCAAATTGAAAGTAAGGTATCTTAGATGTTAAGGGTGATTGTCACTTGGATTGACTTTACATATTCATTATCTGCACTACTTTGTCTAAGCCAATAGAAATCCAGTGAAATTATGTAATGTCAAAATAAACTGCCGTTGTCCTAGTGACACGTTTCCATGGAGACACTCACCGCAGCAGCTGCCAGCTCCAGTCCCAGAGACCCCCAGCTGATGACGAGAGTCAGAACACCCAACAAACACACCCTGAGAGAGAGAGAGAGAGAGAGAGAGAGGGGGGAGAGGGGAGAGAGAGAGGGGAGAGAGGGGAGAGAGAGAGGGGAGAGAGGAGAGAGAGGGGAGAGGGGGGAGAGAGAGAGAGGGGAGAGAGAGAGAGAGCGAAAGAGGGGGAGAGAGAGAAGGAGAGAGAGAGCGAGAGAGCGAGAGAGAGAGAGAGAGAGAGAGAGCGAGAGAGAGAGAGAGAGGGGGGAGAGAGAGAGAGAGGGGGAGAGAGAGAGAGAGAGAGAGGGAGAGAGAGAGAGAGGGGGAGAGAAGGGGAGAGAGAGGGGAATTAACACGTCATAATGTTCAACGCTGTGAAATCACTGCTTAATGAATGTATGTATGTATGTGTGTGTGTAAAACAATGTGGGGTTGAGTCAGAGACATGTAACACACAACCTGTGAAACATGAGTCATGCACACAATATGGTGTTAATGTGTCCTCACTCCCACTCTGTCAATCTCTCGCTCTTCCTCTCTCTCCCTCTCTCTCTCCTACAATCTCTCTATTACTGCTATCCTCTCTCTCTCTTTCACTCCCACCTTCTCTTTCTCACCATCTCGCTCACTCCCACCATCCATCTCTTTCTCCCTGCCTCTCTCTTACCCCCACCATCCATCTCTCTTTACTTTGTTCTCTAATCATCTCCTGACTAACTCTCTCTTCTCATCTTCTCTCTTTTCACTCCCCTTCTCTCTCTCTACCAGCTCCTCTCTCCCCTTCTCTCGCTCTACAAGCTCCTCTCTCCCCTTCTCTCTCTCTCTACCAGCTCCTCTCTCCCCTTCTTTGTCTCTCTCTACCAGCTCCTCTCTCCCCTTCTCTCTCTCTCTCTACCAGCTACTCTCTCCCCTCTCTCTCTCTCTACCAGCTCCTCTCTCCCCTCTCTCTCTCTCTACCAGCTACTCTCTCCCCCTTCTCTCATATTCTTGTCCCCTCTAACTAGTAACTATTTTCTACTCATTTTCCTTCTCCCTGTCCTCATACAATTCTCTCTCTCAGACCTATCTCTTTCCCTCCATCCCATCTTTCTGGTAGCCAATCAGAGTTCTCTGTGGTCGTCATGTGGTGTGGCTCACCCAATCAGAGTGCCTTTAGAGTTGCGTATCAGTCCGAACAGAACCAGCAGACAAATCAGAACATCAAACAGCAGCAGAGTCAGGTACACCAGCCACCTGGAAATATATAAAACACAATATATAACACAATACAGTGCATTTGAAAAGTATTTCAGACCCCCTTGACTTTTTCCACATTATGTTACAGCCTTATTCTAAAATGGATTAAATTAATTATTTTCCTCATAAATCTACACCAAATACCCCATAACGACAAAGAGAAAACAGGTTTTTCGATATTTTTGCAAATAAGTATAATAAGTACATAAGTATTCAGATCCTTTGCTATGAGACTCGAAATTGAGCTTCCTGTTTCCATTGATCATCCTTGAGATGTTTCTACAACTTGATTGGAGTCCACCTGTGGTAAATTCAACTGATTGTACATGATTTGGAAAGGCTCATACCTGTCTATATAAGGTCCCACAGTTGACAGTGTATGTCAGAGCGAAAACCAAGCCATGAGGTCGAAGGAATTGTCCATAGAGCTCCGAGACAGGATTGTGTTGAGGCACAGATCTGGGGAAGGGTACCAAAACATTTCTGCAGCATTGAAGGTCCCCAAAAACACAGTGGCCTCCATCATTCTTAAATGGAAGAAGTTTGGAACCACCAAGACTCTTCCTAGAGCTGGCCGCCCGGCCAAACTGAGCAATCGGGGGAGAAGGGCCTTGGTAAGGGAGGTGACCAAGAACCCGATGGTCACTCTGACAGAGCTCCAGAGTTCGTCTGTGGAGATGGGAGAACCTTCCAGAAGGACAACCATTTCTGCAGCACTCCACCAATCAGGCCTTTATGGTAGAGTGGCCAGACGGAAGCCACTCCTCAGTAAAAGACACATGACAGCCTGCTTGGAGTTTGCCAAAAGGCACCTAAAGACTCTCAGACCATGAGAAACAAGATTATCTGGTCTGATGACCAGTGAAGCATGGTGGTGGCAACATCATGCTGTGGGGATGTTTTTAAGCGGCAGGGACTGGGAGACTAATCAGGATCGAGGCAAAGATGAACGGAGCAAAGTACAGAGAGATCCTTGATGAAAACCTGCTCCAGAGCGCTCAGGACCCAGACTGGGGCAAAGGTTCACCTTCCAACAGGACAACGATCCTAAGCACACAGCCAAGACAACGCAGGAGTGGCTTCGGGACAAGTCTCTGAATGCCCTTGAGTGTCACAGCCAGAGCCCGGACTTGAACCCGATCGAACATCTCTGGAGAAACCTGAAAATAGCTGTGCAGCAACGCTCCCCATCCAACCTGACAGAGCTTGAGAGGATCTGCAGAGAAGAATGGGAGAAACTCCTCAAATACAGGTGTGCCAAGCTTGTAGCGTCATACCCAAGAAGACTCGAGGCTGTAAATGCTGCCAAAGGTGCTTCAACAAAGTACTGAGTAAAGGGTCTGAATACTTATGTAAATGTGATATTTCAGGTTAATCTTTTAAATAAATTAGCAAAAATGTATAAAACCTGTTTCTGCTTTGTCATTATGGGGTATTGTCTGTAGCTTGATGAGGGAAACAAACTATTTAATACATTTTAGAATCAGGCTGTAACGTAACAAAATGTTAAAAAAGTCAAGGGGTCTGAATACTTTCCGAATGCACCATATATAACACAATATATAGCAGAGTCAGGTTCACCAGCCACCTGGAAATAAATAACACAATATATAACACAGAGGCAGGTCTTCAGTTACTCCAGAAGATATAACTATAATACTAAACATATACAGTGGGGAAAAAAAGTATTTAGTCAGCCACCAATTGAGCAAGTTCTCCCACTTAAAAAGATGAGAGAGGCCTTTAATTTTAATCATAGGTACACGTCAACTATGACAGACAAAATGAGAATTTTTTTTCCAGAAAATCACATTGTAGGATTTTTTATGAATTTATTTGCAAATTATGGTGGAAAATAAGTATTTGGTCAATAACAAAAGTTTCTCAATACTTTGTTATATACCCTTTGTTGGCAATGACACAGGTCAAATGTTTTCTGTAAGTCTTCACAAGGTTTTCACACACTGTTGCTGGTATTTTGGCCCATTCCTCCATGCAGATCTCCTCTAGAGCAGTGATGTTTTGGGGCTGTCGCTGGGCAACACAGACTTTCAACTCCCTCCAAAGATTTTCTATGGGGTTGAGATCTGGAGACTGGCTAGGCCACTCCAGGACCTTGAAATGCTTCTTACGAAGCCACTCCTTCGTTGCCCGGGCGGTGTGTTTGGGATCATTGTCATGCTGAAAGACCCAGCCACTTTCATCTTCAATGCCCTTGCTGATGGAA
>CM062510.1:21187736-21192736 GCA_031479575.1 Coregonus ussuriensis
CTTATTGATTCAAATGGGAAGTTCTTAGTCCAGGAAAGATTATTCCCTAGACACCAGGTGTATAAGTTCTGGTGTCCTACAACTGACAGCGCAATGCAGCTACTCAGTCAGACCAGGATTGACACCCCCGACAACAATCATCATCCACACTGGCACAAACGACCTTCGTGCCAAAGGTGAAAATGTATCTGGGGCAGTGAGAAGAGTAGCAGAACGGGCCCAGGCTATGTTCCCAACAACCAATATAGTTGTGTCCACCCTCCTACCAAGAAAAGACTTCCCAGGACAGCTGATCGACAAAATAAATCAACAGATCACTGTGGACTGTGCCTCACTGCTCAACGTCAGAACGGCCTCACCATCCCACTCTGACATGTGAACACTTATACGATAATGTACATCTTGATCAGGACAGTGTCAGAACTTTTGCTAAGGACCTAAAGGATGCAACACTTGGCAGGGACCCACACACCCATCACCCCAGCAGCAGAGCCCCCCCTGCCCCACCGTCTGAAACAACAGTACCCCCACCATCCCCCAGGAGAGAAGAGCCAGACACGGCTTATTACAGCACAGCTCTACAAGACCGGGCCCAACACAGCATAGATTTACCAGACCAGACCCGCCTCAGGACAGCACGACCAGACGGGGCCCGCCTCAGGACAACACGACCAGACCCGTCCCATCACAACACAGCTCTACCAGACCCGGCCCATCACAACACAGCTCTACTAGACCCGGCCCATCACAACACAGCTCTACCAGACCCGGCCCATCACAACACAGTTCTACTGGACCCGGCCCATCACAACACAGCACTGACCACTACTCCAGGGTCGGGCAGAACACTGTCCTTCAGAGAAGTACACCACATGATGCAGTCCACACCATGTATCATTCAGATCATCAGCCTACATATGCTGAGGTAACCTCTGGCAAAAGACACCTAGAACAATCAGAGATAGGAGAGGTGCGCCAACTACTGCATCTAATATGCAGACTACTGGGCTAGACAGACCCTTTAATTCACACACACACACACACACACAGGGTTGCAGATTGCATTGCATTGTCCTTATTTTTTGGGCCATTCTTATTAAGTTGTTTACAACTATCCTTTATTTTATTGGCACTGGTATTATAATAATAGTGATGTGTAATGATGTGTGTGTGTGTGTATGTGTATATATATGTATGTATGTATGTATGTATATGTATGTATATGTATGTATATGTGTATGTATGTGTATGTGTATGTGTGTATGTATGTATGTATGTACGTATGTATGTATGTATGTATGTATGTATGTGTGTATGTATGTGTATATGTATGTATGTATGTATATGTATATGTATATGTATGTATATATATGTATATATATGTATATATATATATATATATATATATATGTATATATATATATATATATATATTACTATTATTATTATATATATATTTTTTCAATGTACTTTACTCAAACCAGTGAATATCACTTATTATAAATGAGATCATTAACTATCAGCTCTTGGAATATCCAGGGCCTGTACTCTTCACATTTTGGTTATAAAACAACAAATCCAGAATTGATTAAAAACATCAAGGGACAGGACATCATAATCCTACTGGAAACATGGTGTCGTGGAGACATAGGTACTCAGTGTCCCTCAGGCTATAGAGAAAGTTTACTACCATCAATCAAGCGTAAAAATGTTTAAACGGGGCCGAGACTCAGGTGGAATCATCATTTGGCATAAGCAGGACTTAGCACTGAATGAAATGAAAAAAGGTACTAATCACATTTGGTTAAAACTTAACAAAGGTACAATCTATTGTGACAATGATGTATACATATGTGCAGCTTATGCTCCTCCTTCAGATTCATCATATTATGATGATCAGTTTTTTTGACAATCTCCATACAGAAATCATTCAATTTCAGGCAGAGGGTAAAGTGCTTCTTTGTGGAGATTTCAATGCAAGAACAGGTTCTGAGCCTGACTACACTGATGCGGGACCACCACATATTGGGACACCCCTCCTTGTACAGTAGCCCAATTATAAATAATAGAAACAGTCCTGACCAAATACTGAACAAAAATGGGAAGGAGTTAGTGCATCTCTGTCGAGCCTTAGGCCTGTACATGCTTAATGGTAGAATCAGAGGGGACTCTTTAGGTCAGTTTACTTACTGCTCAGCTCTTGGGACAAGTGTAGTCGATTATGCCATCACTGACATTGACCCCTCCTCCATTAGTGCATTCACTGTCAGACCACAGACACCATTGTCAGATCACAGTCAGATCAACGTGTTTCTGAGGAAATTAACCGGCAATATTCATTCAAAAAAAACAGCCCAATAAACTCTACAACATGAACCAATCGTACAGATGGGCTCAAAACAGTGCAGAGAGATTCATTGAAACATTGAACTCAAATGAAATGATGAACTCTATACAGTTTTTCAATTACTCACAATACCAAAACAATAAAGAAGGTGTCAATTCGGCTACTCAAAACATAAATAACATTTTCCAAAAAGCAGCATCGAAAGCAAATTTGAGAAAACCAAAGAAATGCAACATCAGAAACAAAAAACAAAATGTTTCTGAAAAATGGTTTGATAACGAATGTAAAACAATTAGAAAACACCTAAGACAAATGTCAAATGAAAAACATAAGCAGCAAAACAACCCCAGATCTACGCTATGAATACTTTGAAAACTCTGAAACAGTATAAACATACACTAAAACGCAAGAAATTGAATTATACCAACAAGACACTTGATGAAATTGAAAGTGCAATTGACCAAAATCAGTTCTGGGACATGTGGAAACAATTTAAGCATGACAAAGCCACAAGAATTAGCCATACAAGATGAAGGAATTTGGAAAACTTATTTTGATAATCTATACAAAAACATCCCACAAAAAGAATTACAACAGAACCAATTAGAAATTCAAGAAAAATTGAACATCCTTGAATCGGTCATTAAAAACAACCCAAAATCCATTAGATTACCCAATAACCCAACAAGAACTAAATGAAAAGCTAAAATCTATAAAATCAAAGAAGGCTTGTGGTCTAGATAACATCAGAAATGAAATGCTGAAAAAACAGCACACCTGAGTTGCAAAATGCTGTGCTTAAGTTGTTCAACATAGTTTTATCTTCTGGCTGCTTCCCTGATATCTGGAACCAAGGGCTCATCTCCCCTATCCACAAATGTGGAGACAAATCAGACCCCAATAATTACAGGGGAATTTGCGTAAACAGCAACTTGGGAAAGGTTTTCTGTAGCATTTTGAATTCAAGAATTCAAACCTTTCTTCAAGAGAAAAATGTAATAAGTAAATGTCAAATTGGCTTTCTCCCTAACCATCGCACTACTGACCATATATACACCTTACATACACTAATTAATAAACACGTACACCAAAAAAAAGAGGGCAAAATATTTGCTTGCTTTATTGACTTTAAAAAAGCATTTGATTCTATTTGGCATGAAGGGCTATTCTACAAAATTCTCCAAAGTGGGCTTGGTGGTAAGGTGTATGACTTAATAAAATGTATGTACACAGAAAACAAGTGTGCAATAAAAATCAAAAACCAAAGAACAGAATTCTTTTCACAACGTCGAGGTGTGAGACAAGGCTGCAGTTTGAGTCCAAATCTTTTCAACATTTATATCAATGAGTTAGCAGTCATGTTAGACCATTCTCCAGCCCCAGGACTTACACTATTTGACACAGAGGTAAAATACCTGCTATATGCTGATGACTTGGTACTTCTATCACCAACCAAAGAAGGTCTTCAACAGAACCTTAACATTCTAGAGCAATATTGCAATAATTGGGCCCTGGCAGTAAATTTCAAAAAAACTAAAATCATGATTTTCCAAAAAAAAAACAGATGTCAGAAACACAAATATAAATTCACCCTGAACAACACCATAATTGAACACACTAAAAATTACACATACCTTGGTCTGACCATATCTGCATCGGGAAACTTTAATATGGCAGTGAATGCACTCAAAGAAAAAGCCCGCAGAGCAATGTATGCAATAAAAATGAAATTATTCAAAATCAATATCCCAATTAGAATTTGGACCAAAATATTTGACAGTGTAATCCTACCAATAGCTCTTTACGGAAGTGAGGTTTGGGGGCCACTCAATAAACTGGACTGTAAAATATGGGACAAACATCCAATTGAAGCCCTACATGCAGAATTCTGTCGGAATATTCTTCAAGTCCAGAGAAATACACCAACTAATGCATGTAGGGCAGAATTGGGCCGCTTTCCAGTAGTAATAAAAATACAGAAAAGATCATTAAAATTTTGGCTACATCTAAATTCAAGTCCAAATTCAAGTCTGCAATTTAAAGCACTTCAAACCCAAGAGCTGAGCCCAGAAACGAGCCCTCTCAGTCAGCTGGTGTTGGACCTAACCAACCAAGCTGACACCAGCACTGCTTCAAAAGAAAGAATTCCAATGAACAAAATCATGAACCAATCAAAGGACTCATATTTACAACATTGGAAAAACAAAACAAAATCCCAAAGCCGACTAAATTGCTATCTGACCCTAAACAGAGAATATGAATTGGCTGATTATCTCTACTCTGTCAGAGATACGAAGCAGAGACAGATCCTTACCAAGTACAGGCTGAGTGACCACCAATTGGCAATAGAAACCGGCAGACATAAAAAGACATGGCTACCCAAAGAGGAGCGTATATGTGGTCACTGCACGACAGGGGAGGTAGAAACAGAAATGCACTTTCTCCTTTACTGTGATAAATATTCCTCACAAAGACATTCATTATTCACAGAAATGACTAGATTTGTTCCAAATTTTAACTTATTAAACCCAGAGGAAAAACTAAAAATACTCATGGGCGAAGGAGCTATGGCTCCTCTTGCAGCCAAATATGTATTTGCCTGCCATAGCCTGAGGGACACTGAATAATAACATCTGCATAGTAAATAGTAACG
>CM062510.1:21207736-21260236 GCA_031479575.1 Coregonus ussuriensis
ATTCACCTTCCCAGAACAGAGCTATAAAATGGAGTTACTCTCTTATCCACTTTGCCTCGGTCTCAACTTGACACACTACTCCCTATATAGAGACACCCTGTAATGTAGGTGTTCACTACATCATGTACTATTTGGGACCAGTGGTGGTACTAGGGGTGGCAGGGACCAGTGGTGGTACTAGGGGTGGCAGGGACCAGTGGTGGTACTAGGGGTGGCAGGGACCAGTGGTGGTACTAGGGGTGGCAGGTCGCCTTGGGGTTAGAGCGTTGGGCCAGTAACCGAAAGGGTGGTTCAAATCCCGGAGCCGCAGAGGTGAAATATAATCTGCCTATGTGCCCTTGAGCAAGGCACTTAACATTAATTGCTCCAGGGGCGCTGGACAGTGTTGACCGTGACCCCACTCCCTGCAGGTGGTGACCCTGACCATGACCCCACTCCCTGCAGGTGTCTCAGGGGGAGTTGGGATATGCAAAAAAATACATTTCCATTACACACTTGTGTGTAACAGGACAGATACAGTAAATTATTATTACTATTCTGTCAAGGTTTCTATTGAACCAGTGGGGATATCTTACCAATGTTAAATTAATCAGGTTTGGAGACAGTATTGGATTGGACATAGGCGGTGGAGTGTCTACGCAACCAATAATCGTTTAGCTGTCTTGATCGTTCATCTTGACAACGGAGATTTACAATGGTAACACTGTACTTGTGTGTGTGTGTGTGTGTGTATGTGTGTGTGTGACTCAGACAATGAGTTTGTCTCTGGGCCAATTAAATCAGCTGTTATTGAACTGAGTAACCTCTGCTGTGACTGGACATAACTCAGGTCAGGAACTGATTTAAACTGCATGACCTGACCTGCAACCCACATGGCACCCTACTCCCTATGCAGTGCTCCAGGCTCATAGAGCTCTGGTCAAAAGTAGTGCACTACATAGGGAATAGGGTGCCAAAAGTAGTGCACTACATAGGGAATAGGGTGCCAAAAGTAGTGCACTACATAGGGAATAGGGTGCCAAAAGTAGTGCACTACATAGGGAATAGGGTGCCAAAAGTAGTGAACTACATAGGGAATAGGGTGCCAAAAGTAGTGCACTACATAGGGAATAGGGTGCCAAAAGTAGTGCACTACATAGGGAATAGGGTGTCAAAAGTAGTGCACTACATAGGGAATAGGGTGTCAAAAGTAGTGAACTACATAGGGAATATAGGGAATAGGGTGTCAAAAGTAGTGCACTACATAGGGAATAGGGTGCCAAAAGTAGTGCACTACATAGGGAATAGGGTGTCAAAAGTAGTGCACTACATAGGGAATAGGGTGCCAAAAGTAGTGAACTACATAGGGAATAGGGTGTCAAAAGTAGTGCACTACATAGGGAATAGGGTGCCAAAAGTAGTGCACTACATAGGGAATAGGGTGTCAAAAGTAGTGCACTACATAGGGAATAGGGTGTCAAAAGTAGTGCACTACATAGGGAATAGGGTGCCAAAAGTAGTGCACTACATAGGGAATAGGGTGCCAAAAGTAGTGCACTACATAGGGAATAGGGTGCCAAAAGTAGTGCACTACATAGGGAATAGGGTGCCAAAAGTAGTGCACTACATAGGGAATAGGGTGTCAAAAGTAGTGCACTACATAGGGAATAGGGTGTCAAAAGTAGTGCACTACATAGGGAATAGGGTGCCATTTGGGACACAACCGTGGGTTAAAAAACCTGAGATACATTCATTATCACTTTAACATATGATGGCCTTTATGAAAGTGAACAGGTTGCAGGTGGCCGATGACTTGCTGTCATAAATATAACTTTATTTAATGTACATAAAGCTAGCCACACTTCAACTATCATGTAGAGACAGGGAGAAAGGGGGGGGGGGGAGAGGGCGAGAGAGAGAGAGAGAGAGAGAGAGAGAGAGAGAGAGAGCAAGAGAGAGAGAGAGAGAGAGAGAGAGAGAGAGAGAGAGAGAGAGAGAGAGAGCGAGAGAGAGAGAGAGAGAGAGAGAGAGAGAGAGAGAGAGAGAGAGAGAGAGAGAGAGAGAGATGGCCGCGGGGTAGAATGGGTTCCGCTGCGTTCCGTTGGGTTCCACGTTCTCTGGTCGTTGTGGCGACAGTAACAACTGTCACCTTCAGGCGGAACAGCTGTCTGACAGTTTCAACAACACTGGTCCCCTTCAGACACACGGTTGTCCCTTACAGGTGTAGTCTTCACAGCACACACAATATTCACAACACACACAGACACAAGTACCCCCGTCAGCTCATATTGGCTGCGTTTAGACAGGCAAGGCAATTCAGATTTTTTTTCTTCTCACTAATTGGTCTTTTGACCAACCAGATCAGCTCTGAAAAATATCTGATGTGAAAAGATCTGATTTATTCCAATTAGTGGAATAAAGATCTGATTTGGGCATAGACACATAGAACACACACACACACACACACACACACACACACACACACACACTCACACACTCACACACACAGGGACCAACACATACCCTCCATATCATTCATTCTTTGCATCACCATCTGTCAGCTGTTTATCAAAACAAGTGGAGTGGTGTCTGCGTTTGTGTTTGAATTCCTGATTGCCCCTTTAAAAAACGGTGAAGTGAAATAGAAGAGTCATTGATCCTCTTTAAGCCAGTTCAGTTAACACCCTCCAGTCTCCATTACCTTAGATTGGTGAATCACCGCACAGCTTCTCTCCTGTTTCTCCAACCCTCTCCTCTCCTCTCCTCTCCTCTCCTCTCCTCTCCTCTCCTCTCCTCTCCTCTCCTCTCCTCTCCTCTCCTCTCCTCTCCTCTCCTCTCCTCTCCTCTCCTCTCCTCTCCTCTCCTCTCCTCTCCTCTCTTCTCTTCTCTTCTCTTCTCTTCTCTTCTCTTCTCTTCTCTTCTCTTCTCTTCTCTTCTCCTCTCTTCCCCTCTCCTCTCTTCTCCTCTCCTCTCCTGTTTATCTTCTCCTCTACTCATCTATCCATTTATCTATTTATTTTCTTCTCTGTAACCGATAGATAGATGAGGAATCCTGCAGGACCACTTAAAGGGGCGGGTTATTAAGTAGGCTTCCAGGAACGAGACCACAACCTTTAAATCACACACGCACACACAGGAACAGACACACAAGAACAGACACACAGGAACAGACACACAGGAACAGACACACAGGAACAGACACACAGGAACAGACACACAGGAACAGACACACAGGAACAGACACACAGGAACAGACACACAGGAACAGACACACAGGAACAGACACACAGGAACAGACACACAGGAACAGACACACAGGAACAGACACACAGGAACAGACACACAGGAACAGACACACAGGAACAGACACACAGGAACAGACACACAGGAACAGACACACAGGAACAGACACACAGGAACAGACACACAGGAACAGACACACAGGAACAGACACACAGGAACAGACACACAGGAACAGACACACAGGAACAGACATAGTTTGGGGCAGAAGGGAAGGGGTAATTGCTGTCATAGTTATGACATTCATTATGGCTTCGTCCCAAATGGCACCCTATTCCCTATATAGTACACTACAGACCCTATGGGCCCCAAAGTAGTGCACTTTATAGGGAATAGGGTGCCATTTGGGACTCAGCCTATGTTACCCTTAGTTGTTCAAACGTTGCAGGTTTATCTCCCTTCTGGGGAATGTGTGTGTGTGTGTGTGTGTGTGTGTGTGTGTGTGTGTGTGTGTGTGTGTGTGTGTGTGTGTGTGAGGGCATAGCAGCAGATAAAGCACCACAGGTCAGCTGTTGAAGGGGCCATTTCCATTTGAATCATCAACCTAATAACAAATCACTGCATTCCTCCCAATGACTCTTTAATATAATGTCAAAGAGTTGACTGTCCTAAATGGTCCAATAAAAAGCTGACCTAAACAGCTGTAATCTCTCGACCACGGAACATAAACGCTATCCTAACATCTGTGGGATGCGAGAGGACTAACGAGCAACGGTTGTTCCGGCTGGCAGGATTTTTTGTCAGTTACTTGAACACAAATATTTGTTGCAGTGAACATAAAAATGTAGCGTCCCTTCTACTTCTACATTTTTAACCTTCACTTAGTATTTGTTTCAAGTGTAACTATTAAGTAGTTCTAGTAATTGTCAGTGGGCGTGTCTTAAAGGTGCTACACATTGTCTTAATGTTTAACATTGTTGTATGGATTTGACGATGTGTCATTTTAACCCACCCACTTTAGCAGTCATTGTTGAGCACAGTGCTCATTCCTCTAGCAGTAACTGGAGGTAGAGCTGTAACCAGTCATTGTTGAGCACAGTGCTCATTCCTCTAGCAGTAACTGGAGGTAGAGCTGTAACCAGTCATTGTTGAGCACAGTGCTCATTCCTCTAGCAGTAACTGGAGGTAGAGCTGTAACCAGTCATTGTTGAGCACAGTGCTCATTCCTCTAGCAGTAACTGGAGGTAGAGCTGTAACCAGTCATTGTTGAGCACAGTGCTCATTCCTCTAGCAGTAACTGGAGGTAGAGCTGTAACCAGTCATTGTTGAGCACAGTGCTCATTCCTCTAGCAGTAACTGGAGGTAGAGCTGTAACCAGTCATTGTTGAGCACAGTGCTCATTCCTCTAGCAGTAACTGGAGGTAGAGCTGTAACCAGTCATTGTTGAGCACAGTGCTCATTCCTCTAGCAGTAACTGGAGGTAGAGCTTTAAGCATCACAGGATGCTGCATTAGCCTCTATCATTAAGAACGTAAATTTGTCCAACGGATTTGATATCCATTCATCATGATCAATTACACCTCATAGCACAACAAACTGCTTAATACTATTTTAGAAATATACGTTGTTTTCTTCAAACATGCATACAACATTGTGTAAAAGTATCATAAAGTCCGCAAAAATGTTATTACCCACAATCCTCTAGAAACAGAGCCAGGTGGCACTATTAAGTATTCTTAACTTGCAAACAACTTTATCATTCTATATCAGCACAACACAGATAAATCAAGTGTTTTTTACTCAAACATCAACATCTGACTACTACTTTAGTAAAGTAAGTAAAGACGTAAAACATAATGGAATCAAGTAAGAACAACTTATTTAATAAATGTTAGATTAAAGTTATATTAACTCAATAATCTAATGTTAACAGTACTCCAAAAAAATGTAGTTATAAGAAATCTTAGTAAGATCTGAGTTAGTACCACTTTTAAGATTTGAATTCTACTGACCGTTGGAGATGTTTGTGTAGCCACTACTCAATTTATTTAATGAGTTAGGCAGTTATTTCTTTACAGCGTTCGTAATATTTTAGTTCAAGGTTTCTGAGATAAAAACAGCTGAAGCCCACAGAGTACTGCTGTTTTAGGACATTAAAGAGTCAATCTGGGATTCATGAATAAGGAAGCGGCTCGGCCCTTAGATCGGGATGGTGATTTGTGTTCATGCCTGTACCAGAATAGAGCTCAATCACTGGTCTACAGGAAACAAAAAGATCAGAGAGAACACGCACACACACGCACACACTCCCTAACATTATAAATATCTATGTGAATATGTATGAGTGGTAGTGAATTGTGTGTCTTGGAGACAGCGTGTGTGTGTGTGTGTGTGTGTGTGTGTGTGTGTGTGTGTGTGTGTGTGTGTGTGTGTGTGTGTGTGTGTGTGTGTGTGTGTGTGTGTGTGTGTGTGTGTGTGTGGAGAGACAGGCTGTTTAGAGCACCATCTCTTTCATGTGGCCTGGCCTTTGAACGCTTTCCAAGATGGCCGACCAGAACACAGATACACAGCCTGGACATGGGCCATCTACTCTACATGGAAACACACACAGAGACACACACACACATACAGTACACACACAATACTCAACATGAAAACAACACACACACTAAAGGGAGAGTGTAGAAGAGACCTGAAGGAGATTACGATGAGTTGGTTAAATCCTCTCTCTACTTTACTCTCCCAATCTGTCTGCTGCTGCTGTGTGAACATCAGACTAGTAAATGTTCTCTCCTGCCAACACAGAGATGACATCATACTATAGACAAAGACTATCTCTCTCTCTCTCTCTCTGTCTCTCTCTCTCTCTCTCTCTCTCTCTCTCTCTCTCTCTCTCTCTCTCTCTCTCTCTCTCTCTCTCTCTCTCTCTCTCTCTCTCTCTCTCTCTCTCTCTCTCTCTCTCTCTCTCTCTCTCTCTCTCTCCTATCTACTTCTCTCTCTTTCTATTTCTCTCTCTCTGAGTGTGTGTGTATGTGTGTGCGCTCATGCATGCATAGGAGAAAAACGCCCAATAGAAAACACTCCATTCTCTACACATAGTCAAGGCCATATCGTTGATGTCACAATGGGTGGACACAGTCAATGGCCAGGATGATGTCACAACAATGGCCCTGATGATGTCACAATGGGTGAACTACAGTCAATGGCCCTGATGATGTCACAATGGGTGAACTACAGTCAATGGCCAGGATGATGTCACAATGGGTGAACTACAGTCAATGGCCCGTAATAATAAAACAATAAAAATAATAATGGGTTCTTTCTTTATTGATTAAAGTGAGAGATTCACCTCTATCAAAGGCAACAGGTATTATCCACCTTGGTCTTTCCTTCTGGAGGTGGTCTAGTCTGGTCTGTCTAACAACAGGTATTATCCACCTTGGTCTTTCCTTCTGGAGGGTGTCTAGTCTGGTCTATCTAACAGTCAGAGTCACAACAAACACAGACAGGATGGAGAGTCCTTGTCTTTGTAATTAACAAATTAATGAATCATTACCTTCATTACCTGATTACCTTCATTCTGATTCCTCTGGAGAGGTCTTGTTCCCTCAGGGGAAAGGCAACCAAACAAGAAAAGTCTATCCCTCCCTCCCTCCCTCCCTCCCTCCCTCCCTCCCTCCCTTCCTCTCCTCCCTCCCTCCCCCTTACGTGCTGATTCGGCTCATCATGCTGAGGCTTGAACCCAGGACCTCTGCCGTGATTCGGCTCATCATGCTGAGGCTTGAACCCAGGACCTCTGCCGTGCTAACAGCAAGATCTCGCGGTTTGACCAATTTGACTTCAGATTCCGACGTTTGTCCGCAATTTCTCCCAACGTCGAATTTCAAAGTTGCTCCAAACGTCCCATTGCGAGGTGTTTTGGACCACCCTGTGTTTCTCCTCCTGTTGCGGCTGCACACCGCTGCTGTCACCGGCGCCTCGCGGCTGGTTGGGTCTAGGCATTCATTCCGAAATGGTGAAGTTAAGAGTTGTAGATTGGGATAGGGCTAAAAGAAAAACGACTCCACGGTTAGTGCCAGCCATTGGGATTGAACACGCGACCCTCAGAGCCGGAGCTTGCTGCTTACGCCTATCCACCATCCCCGTCCACGAATCCCCGGCAAAACCCAAGCCTACTTGATGGTAATAGAGCTCGCCGTTGCCCCCTAGTGGCTGGTTCTGAAAGGCATCTCCCAGATTTCGAAGTGGATCTTGAGCAACCTGACTGGTGCTGACCACCCTCTCGGCGCCACCGAAGACCTAACAATTCGGCAGCGCAAGTGGCGACACTTCAGGCTGAGGAGTACGTTTCACACATCCCCCATGTGCTACACTAGCCTCTTGATATCGCTGTCAGTTAACACATAAACACTCTTCCTGTACGAGGCCACACAAGATTGGAAGTGTGTGTGTGTGTGTGTCCCCCCCCCCGTAAGGTCACTGGTTCGAATTCCCGAGCCAACTAGGTGGAAAATCTGTCGATGTGCCGTTGAAGCAAGGCACTATACCCATAGCATCTGCTAAATGACCAAAAAATGTAAATGTAGAAATGTCTATCCCTTGTTAGTTTTAGGAGAAGGAGCCAGATTCCCAAAGTGCTGTCCTGCTGTTGTGTGGGCTGGCCCCACTGTGGGATTCTAGAGTACTGATCCAAGTGTGTGTGTGTGTGTGTGTGTGTGTGTGTGTGTGTGTGTGTGTATGTGTGTGTATGTGTGTGTATGTGTGTGTGTGTGTGTGTGTGTGTGTGTGTGTGTGTGTGTGTGTGTAACAAGGTGCATCATTTGGCCTGACTCCACAGCCATAATGACAGTCATAATGACGGGGTCTTTCTCTCTCTTCTAACCTACCACAGGAGGATATGGGGTCTTTCTCTCTCTCTTCTAACCTACCACAGGAGGATACGGGGTCTTTCTCTCTCTTCTAACCTACCACAGGAGGATACGTGGTCTTTCTCTCTCTTCTAACCTACCACAGGAGGATACGGGGTCTTTCTCTCTCTTCTAACCTACCACAGGAGGATACGGGGTCTTTCTCTCTCTCTTCTAACCTACCACAGGAGGATACGGGGTCTTTCTCTCTCTTCCAACCTACCACAGGAGGATATGGGGTCTTTCTCTCTCTCTTCTAACCTACCACAGGAGGATACAGGGTCTTTCTCTCTCTTCTAACCTACCACAGGAGGATACGGGGTCTTTCTCTCTCTTCTAACCTACCACAGGAGGATACGGGGTCTTTCTCTCTCTTCTAACCTACCACAGGAGGATACAGGGTCTTTCTCTCTCTTCTAACCTACCACAGGAGGATACGGGGTCTTTCTCTCTCTTCCAACCTACCACAGGAGGATATGGGGTCTTTCTCTCTCTCTTCTAACCTACCACAGGAGGATACAGGGTCTTTCTCTCTCTTCTAACCTACCACAGGAGGATACGGGGTCTTTCTCTCTCTTCTAACCTACCACAGGAGGATACGGGGTCTTTCTCTCTCTTCTAACCTACCACAGGAGGATACGGGGTCTTTCTCTCTCTCTTCTAACCTACCACAGGAGGATACAGGGTCTTTCTCTCTCTTCTAACCTACCACAGGAGGATACAGGGTCTTTCTCTCTCTTCTAACCTACCACAGGAGGATACGGGGTCCCAATTGGAACCCTATTCCCTATGTAGTGCACTACTTTTTACCAGGGCCCATAGGAGCCTAAAACAGCATACAGTACTCTCTACAAAAGTAGTGCACTATATAGGGAATAGGTTGCCATTTTGGGAAGCACCATAATACTTAAGGGACTGATCTTCAATATGTCATTTCAACAGCCTGACCCTGCCACTTCATTTGGTAAAATGATGGATTAGGCTGGGGAAATATAACTGTTCAAATTGAGAGAAAGAGAGAGACGGAGAGAGAGAGAGAGAGAGAGAGAGAGACGGAGAGAGAGCGAGAGAGAGAGAGAGAGAGAGAGAGAGGAGAGAGAGAGAGAGAGAGAGAGAGAGAGAGAGAGAGAGAGAGAGAGAGAGAGAGAGAGAGAGAGAGAGAGGTGATTTCTGCAATGCAGCACAGCTCTCTAGTGGAGAGGAGAGGCACGACACTGAAACACACATACAAATCTCAGATTATCTTCCCCATCTCTGTCTCCTGTCTCTCTTGTGTAAAATGTGTGTGTGTGTGTGTGTGTGTGTATATAAGCTTGGGAAGCGTTACATGTTCAACACACACACACACACATTTTACATTTGACATGTTAGTCATTTACCAGATGCTCTTATGCAGAGAAACTTACAGTAGTGAGTCATTTACCAGACACTCTTATCCAGAGAGACTTACAGTAGTGAGTCATTTACCAGACGCTCTTATCCAGAGAGACTTACAGTAGTGAGTCATTTACCAGACGCTCTTATCCAGAGAGACTTACAGTAGTGAGTCATTTACCAGACGCTCTTATCCAGAGAGACTTACAGTAGTGAGTCATTTACCAGACGCTCTTATCCAGAGAGACTTACAGTAGTGAGTCATTTACCAGACGCTCTTATCCAGAGAGACTTACAGTAGTGAGTCATTTACCAGACGCTCTTATCCAGAGAGACTTACAGTAGTGAGTGCAAACATTTTCATACTTTTACGTACTGGTCCCCCGTGGGACACGAACCCACAACCCTGGCATTGCAAACGCCACGCTCTACCAACTGAGGTACGCACACACACACACACGCACACACACACACACACACACACACACACACACACACACACACACACACACACACACACACACACAGCGTATGATAGATATTGGGGAAGAACGTGTTTGTATTATGTTCAGTTAATTGGATTAGCAGGGCAGTGAGGTTCCTTGCTTAAATATTTAATAACATTTGACTTTAATCAGCAGCTCTGTATGGAAACTCATTAAGTCGTGTGTGTGTGTGTGTGTGTGTGTGTGTGTGTGCGTCCTCTTCTATTGCGTTCATTATAGGGGATCTGGTCCCAAAAAAATTAAAAGATTGCTTTCCTTTCGAAAACAAGGACATTTCTAAGTCACCCCAAACTTTTGAACGGTAGTGTATGTATATATTCTTAATTCCATTCCTTACTAGTTTTGTGTGTATTGGGTATATGTTGTGAAATTGTTAGATATTACTGCACTGTCGGAGCTAGAAGCCCAAGCATTTCGCTACACCTGCAATAACATCTGCTTAATACGTGTATGTGACAAATAACATTTTATTTTATTTGAACACAGTTAACTTTCATAGCAGCCACATACAAACAGCATGATTGCACAATACAACAGCTGTCTGTGACTAGGCGAATAAACCTTTCCAAGCCAAACTTTCCTATCATAACCACGACAAACAGCCTACATCATTGTCACCATATTAGCTAATGTCATAGTCAACATAGCTAGCTACTAGAACTAACGCGTTAATAAACCCACTGCAATCATGCAGTACAGCAATTACACCGGCGGGCCCCGGAAACAATACATTTATAAAACCAAAAGCTTACCTTGGAAGAGTTCCAGTGTTGGATAGCCATAGCTATCTAGCTAACATAGTATCCCTCTCTGTTTGAGCCGGTTTATAGCTATCTTTCTTTATAATATAATAATATAAATAATAATAATATGCCATTTAGCAGACGCTTTTATCCAAAGCGACTTACAGTCATGTGCGCATACATTTTTACGTATGGGTGGTCCCGGGGATCGAACCCACTACCCTGGCGTTACAAGCGCCATGCTCTACTAATTGAGCTACAGAGGACCAAAACACAGCATCACATTGGTTATACATTTACATTTTAGTCATTTAGCAGACGCTCTTATCCAGAGCGACTTACAGTTAGTGAGTGCATACATAATACATTTTTTTCATACTGGCCCCCCGTGGGAATCGAGCCCACAACCCTGGCGTTGCAAACGTCATGCTCTACCAACTGAGCTACATCCCTGCCGGCCATTCCCTCCCCTACCCTGGGCCAATTGTGCGCCACCCCATGGGTCTCCCGGTCGCGGCCGGCTACGACAGAGCCTGGATTCGAACCAGGATCTCTAGTGGCACAGCTAGCACTGCAATGCAGTGCCTTACACCACTGCGCCACTCGGGAGGTTCTTTCTCGCTATCTCTCTCTCTTTTGCTTCTCCTTCATTTTCAAACTGTTCAACTATTGTCTTTCTCTCTCTTTGAGTCAACTACTCACCATATTTTATGCACTGCAGTGCTAGCTAGCTGTAGCTTATGCTTTCAGTACTAGATTAATTTGATTGGGTTGACAACGTGTCAGTTCATGATGCAAGAGCTCTGATAGGTTGGAGGACGTCCTCCGGAAGTTGTCATAAGTACTGTGTAAGTCTATGGAAGTGGTGAGAACCATGAGCCTCCTAGGTTTTGTATTGAAGTCAATGTACCCAGAGGAGGACGGAAACTATCTGTCCTCCGGCTACACCATGGTGCAACCCTACAGAGTGCTGTTGAGGCTACTGTAAACCTTCATAGCAAAACAGTGTGTTTTAATCAATTATTTGGTGACATGTGAATATATTTAGTATAGTTTTATATAAAAAGGATAACTTTATTGTTTCACTATTTTTATTTTTATGAAATTCACTAAGGACGGTCCTCCTCTTCCTCCTTTGAGGAGACTCCACAGGTGTATGTGGTGTGTGTGTGTGTGTGTGTCTTCTGAGTTTTATCTACACTGTATTCTCCAGCAGCTGGAGAATACACACACACACACACCAACAAAAACACACAAACACACACACACACAGAGTATATAGTAGCTTGCAAAAGTATTCATCCCCCTTGGCATTTTTCCTATTTTGTTGCCTTACAACATGGAATTAAAATTGATTTTTTTGGGAGATTGTATTATTTGATTTACACAACATGCCTACCACTTTGAAGATGCAAAATATTTGTTTTTGTGAAACAAACAAGAAATAAGACAAAAAAACAGAAAACTTGAGCGTGCATAACTATTCATCCCCACAAAGTCACCTTTTGCAGCAATTACAGCTGCAAGTCTCTTGGGGTATGTCTCTATAAGCTTGGCACATCTAGCCACTGGGATTTTTGCCTGTTCTTCAAGGCAAAACTGCTCCAGCTCCTTCAAGTTGGATGGGTTCCACTGGTGTACAGCTATCTTTAAGTCATACCACAGATTCTAAATTGGATTGAGGTCTGGGCTTTGACTAGGCCATTCCAAGA
Source organism: Coregonus ussuriensis (assembly GCA_031479575.1). Classification (NCBI taxonomy): domain Eukaryota; kingdom Metazoa; phylum Chordata; class Actinopteri; order Salmoniformes; family Salmonidae; genus Coregonus; species Coregonus ussuriensis. The sequence goes on from CM062510.1 coordinate 21,220,198, forward strand.
CATTTAAATGTTTCACCTTAAACCACTCGAGTGTTGCTTTAGCAGTATGCTTAGGGTCATTTTACTGCTGGAAGGTGAACCTCCATCCCAGTCTCAAATCTCTGGAAGACTGAAACAGGTTTCCCTTAAGAATTTCCCTGTATTTAGCGCCATCCATCATTCCTTCAATTCTGACCAGTTTCCCAGGCTGCCACCACCATGCTTCACTGTGGGGATGGTATTCTCAGGGTGATGAGAGGTGTTGGGTTTGCGCCAGACATAGCGTTTTCCTTGATGGCCAAAAAGCTCAATTTTAGTCTCATCTGACCAGAGTACCTTCTTCCATATGTTTGGGGAGTCTCCCACATGGCTTTGTTCTGTGGTGTGTATGGCTTAAAGTGGTCCTATGGACAGATACTCCAATCTCCGCTGTGGAGCTTTGCAGCTCCTTCAGGGTTATCTTTGGTCTCTTTGTTGCCTCTCTGATCAATGCCCTCCTTGCCTGGTCCATGAGTTTTGGTGGGCGGCCCTCTCTTGGCAGGTTTGTTGTGGTGCCCTATTATTTCAATTTTGTAATAATGGATTTAATGGTGCTCCGTGGGATGTTCAAAGTTTCTGATATTTTTTTATAACCCAACCCTGATCTGTACTTCTCCACAACTTTGTCCCTGACCTGTTTGGAGAGCTCCTTGGTCTTCATGGTGCCCCTTGCTTAGGGGTGTTGCAGACTCTGGGGCCTTTCAGAACAGGTGTATATATACTGAGATCATGTGACACTTAGATTGCACACAGGTGGACTTTATTTAACTAATTATGTGACTTCTGAAGGTAATTGGTTGCACCTGATCTTATATAGGGGCTTCATCGCAAAGGGGGTGAATACATATGCACGCACCACTTTTCCGTTATTTATTTTCTAGAATTTTTTTTCATTTCACATTACCAATTTGGACTATTTTGTTTATGTCCATTACATGAAATCCAAATAAAAATCCATTTAAATTACAGGTTGTAATGCAACAAAATAGGAAAAACGCCAAGGGGGATGAATACTTTTGCAAGGCACTGTATAATGCAGATAGAACTGTGACATCACAAAGGACTGTAGAATGCAAACAGACACAAACAGAGTACACACACACACAAAGTCCACACTCGTTTAGGATTCATGGACCTGTGTAATGACAAACATACTCTCTCTCTATCTTATTGCTCAAGGACACACTCTTCTTCATTCTCTCACGGCTCGTGGGGCAGTGTAATGGCCATGAAATTGATGTGACCTGCCAAACAAATGGGGCTACACACAGAGAAAGGAGAGAGAGGGAGAAGAGAGAGGAGAGAGAGAGAGGAGAGAGAGAGAGAGAGAGAGAGAGAGAGAGAGAGAGAGAGAGAGAGAGAGAGAGAGAGAGAGAGAGAGAGAGAGAGAGAGAGAGGGGGGGGGGGGAGAAGAGAGAGAGGAGATAGGGAGGGAGAGGAGAGAGGGAGAAGAGAGAGAGGAGAGAGGGAGGGAGAGGAGAGAGGGAGAAGAGAGAGAGGAGAGAGGGAGGGAGAGAAGAGAGAGAGAAGGAGAGAGAGAGAGAGGAGAGAGAGGAGAGAGAGGAGAGAAAGGAGAGAGAGAGGAGAGGAGAGAGAGAGAGAGAGGAGAGAGAGGAGAAAGAGAGAGAGAGAAAGAGAGAGAGAGAGAGAGAGAGAGAGAGAGAGAGAGAGAGAGAGAGAGAGAGAGAGAGAGAGAGAGAGAGAGAGAGAGGAGAAAGAGAGAGAGAGAGGAGAGAGAGGAGAGAGAGAGAGGAGAGAGAGAGAGAGAGAGAGAGAGAGAGAGAGAGAGGAGTGAGAAACGGAAAGTGAGGGAATGTATTATTACATTTATTTAACCTTTCTTTTATCAGGGAGTCATACTGATACCAAGGTCTCGTTTACAGATGAGCCCTGAATTACATCAATTACAGAAAATACACACATAAAGATAACAAATAAAAATGCAAGCAGAAAGATAAACAGTAATAAGGTCAATCAGCTTTCTGAACTGGCCTGGAGGCACCATAACATCACATTTCAGAACATTTTGAAGATTGTTCCACAAATAAGGTGCAAAAAAACTAAAAGCTGATTTACCAAACTCAGTAGAGACCAAAGGAATCTCCAGAGTTAGCCATCCCTGAGACCGGGTGTGGTAACTCGTATGTCTAAAGTTTAGTAATGATGTTAGGTACATCAGGGTTTTTTTAATAATAAAAGGGCTTTATAAATGAAAACATAGCAATGTATCAACCTACGTGACGTCAAAGAGGGGCAACTTTCTGGAAGAGAATGCAGTGATGAGTACTAAAACTGTCACCCGTAATGAAGCGCAGTGCGATATGATAAACTGTATCTAAAGGCTTTAATGAATAATCTGCTGTCTACTATTTATCGAGAGGCAGGACCTTTTTCTATAGAAGAAACCCATTTTTATTCTCAGCTTCCTAACTAACTTGTCAATGTGCTTTTTAAAAGACCGATTTTAATCTATCCAGATGCCCAGATACTTGTAAGCAGGGGACACGATCAATATGGACACCATCCAAAGTACATATGCTTAAATCATCAGAGTTATTTTTATGCACTCTAGAGAACAACATATACTTAGTTTTACCTGCGTTCAATACAGGTCAATACAGTTATTCTGTAATACAATGAAGGTAGACTGTAGTTCAGATAGAGCCTGGTCAACCGTGGGGTCAGTAGCATACACAACAGTATCATCGGCATACAAGTGCATGTTACAATTTTTTACAGACAAGTCGATGTTGATAATGCAAACAGTCAAAAGTACAGGACCCAAAATCGACCCCTGCGTAATATCCAGGAAACCTGATTTAACACCATCAGTAGAAACACATTGCGTTCCATCTGTCAAGTCATTTTTAAACCAGTTACATGCAGCTGGTCTGGTCTCGGCCAATTGAGGAAAGCCTCTGAATTAGCAGTGAGTGATCAACAGTATTGAAAGCCTTTGACAGGTCAGTGAAGAGGACAGCACAATGTTGCCTTTTATCCATTAACCACATCATTTATAACTAGGGATGCAGCAGAGACAGTGTTATGGCCTGGTCTAAAACCCCACCACCGATGTACATTTAGAATACACTTAGAAGATAAGAAAGATCTTAGCTCAGAATTAATCAAGGATTCTAATATTTTAGCGAGGCAAGAAAGTTTAGAAATAGGGCGATAATTATTTAGGTCACAAGGGGTCACCGCTTGGTGAAGGGGGAGGACATGGGCCGCCTTCCAAACCTTGGGGATAGTACCAGATATACTGGTCAGGTAAAAAAATATGGGTTAATGATTAATGATCAGGGGGGGCAGAGAGCTGCAGCAAAAAATGGATGAAGCATATCAGGCCCAGTGGGCATCTAGCACATCACAGGGAGTAAATTGCTGAAATGAAAACCAAGATTCGCTAGAAGTTGACATGTTAACCGTTGAGTCAGCTATAGGCTGGCAGAGGGAAGAGCAGTCAATTAAACCACAGTTTTCTCTCAAATAAAAAGCCTGCTGAGATAAAATGATGATTAAAAGCATCCCTTATCCCATTCTTCTCAGTTATGATACCAGAGTCAGACAGAACTTGCATAGGCAGGGAAGAAGAGGAATTAGTGCGTTTCAGTGCATTTACTGTTTTCCAACATTTAGAAGGATCACCAGCAGAGTCAGAGATAGACCTTAAAAAGTAGCTTGATTTAGCTTTCTGAATCGAGATAGTACATCTGTTTCTCAATTGTCTGAAAAATTGCCAGTCCCCTACAGAGTCAGTTTTCCTTGCTTTGGCCCAGGCCTGATTTCTCATTTCAACGAGCTCAGATAGCTCAGAAGAAAACCAAGGGTTAGATCTATCTTTCACTCTGATTTGTTTTAAGCGCCGTGTTTATCTGCCAGACAAATAAATATGGAGGAGACATTTTCTAGAGCCAACTCAGGATCCGGAATACAGGAGACAGTTGTTAAGTCAGAGTAGAACGTATCATATAAAAACCCTGGAGGACAGAACTTTATAAAATGTATCTTCTTAATTAAATGAGGATTAGTATTTTGCTATGGGACAATGATCACTGAGATCATATGCAAATACTCCAGTAGACAAATATTTATGTGGGGGGGGTTATTAGTAAGAATTAAATCAATCAATGAGGAGTTAACAGGGTTTTTCACATTTAGCCGTGTGGGCTTTGAGATCAATTGAGTCAGATTAAAATCAATGCATATAGTCTTAAATTGATCTGAGGCCGAGGATAGCCAATCCAGATTCACATTCACCTAACACGAACAACTCCAAGGACAGAAAATGTGTTAAACACTCAGATATAGCATCAATAGTATCGCCATGGCAACAGGGGGGCGGTAAATACCAGCAACAAATAAATGTGTATTCTGGTTTATGGACACATCTACAACCAGCAAGTCAAATGTCTTGGGAACAGAAATATTTAAAGATTGGGACGCCATGAAATTAGATTAGACATGTATGGCCACTCCTCCCCCTTTCTGTCACATCTAAATACATTATAATAATTTACTTTAATGTCTTTATCAGATGCATAACTATTTAACCACTGTTTCAGAGAACCAGAATGTCAGGACATGAGTCCTGTATCCAAATGTCAATTGTGTCCATTTTTATAAATCATACTTCGCACATTTAGGTGCATTAGCCCAACCCCCCCTGGGAGATTTAAAGTCAGAGGGGGTAGTCAGCTCATTCCCATCAGAGCTAACAGGCATAGGGTCATCTGCAGCTATTTGTTGAGTGAGCTGAGACTTCACCAAGGTCCCTGGCCAACCACGTGAGAGAAGAGTAGACTGAGCATTTGACAGACCTCCCTTAAGTCACTGGATGCAGGGCCTGGGGAGGGAACTGGGAAAGCAGTGTTGGCAGAGTTCAGTCCACCCGGATGAAGCTCCCGCCAAAGGAGTGGAGCTGCTGGGGACAGAAGCAGCCGGAGTGGCTGCCATTCTGGGGTGTGCACAGGAGGCCTTGGTGTGGCTCCTGTTGCAGGGTTGGGGCTGCCATTGGGGGGCAGGAGTGTCCCAGGCCTGTCCTGGGGATGGGAGTAGGGAGGGTAACCAAAACTAGCCTAGGAGGGAGGTTGTGGGGGGAATTGAGGAGGGTGGTGTGAAGGGCAGTGTGGCTGGCGAAGCTCCAAACTCTCAGCATATAATGGCTGATGATGAGAATGATACATGGTGTGGACAGCATCATGTGGTTCACCACCTTCAACAGAGTTTTGCCAGACCCCAGGGTAGTGGTCGGTGCTGTGCAGAGCTGGGCTGAGTTGAGGTGGGCCTGGTCTAGTAGAGCTTTGCTGAGGCTGGCCGGGTCTGCTTGTCTCTCCGATGGCTGAAGGGTCTATATGTCTCTTACCAGAGGCTGCCTCTGCATATGTGGGCTGGCAGTGAGGCTGTGGTATGGTCTGGGCTGGGGTACCTTCCTGACGGCCGATTTTGTCCTACCCCTAGAGTACAGTCTAGTACTGGGAAGGGTTGTATTGGGCTGAGCTGAGCTGTGTCCAGCACCACTGGGTTGAGCTAGGCTGGTTCTGGCACCGCTTGGCTGAGCTGGGTTGGTCCTGGCACCGCTTGGCTGAGCTGGGTTGGTTCTGGCACTGCCGGGCTGAGCTGGTCTGGGTCTAGCGCCGCTGAGCTGGGTTGGTTCTGGCACTGCCGGGCTGAGCTGGTCTGGGTTTAGCGCCGCTGGGCTCGGACATGTTGGTAGGGGCTGGAGATGTTGGTGTCTGGCTCAGCTGAGAGGGCTGTGAGATTGGCCTCCTCTCTCTCCTTGGATAGCGGGGAGGTGGGAGGGCTGTGAGATTGGCCTCCTCTCTCTCCTTGGATAGCGGGGAGGTGGGAGGGCTGTGTTGCAGGCCTGGTATGATTGTGGAACTCTGCCTAACGTGGCATCCTTCAGGTCCCTGGCAATGATTCTGACTCCCTCATGGTCCAGGTGTACATGGTCGTACAAGCAGTGGTGGAAAAAAGTACCCAATTGTCGTACTTGAGTAAAAGTAAAGATACCAGTGAAATCCTACTTTAGTAAAAGTCTAAAAGTACTTGGTTTTAAATGTACTTAAGTATCAAAAGTAAATGTTATTGCTAAAATATACTTAAGTATCAAAAGTTAAAGTTAAAGTATAATTAATTTCAAATTCTAGGGGCACGCTCCAACACTCAGACATCATTTACAAACGAAGCATGTGAGTCCTCCAGATCAGAGGCAGTAGAGATGACCAGGGATGTTCTCTTGATAAGTGAATTAGACCATTTTCCTGTCCTGCTAAGCATTCAAAATGAAACGAGTACTTTTGGGTGTCAGTAAAAATGTATGGAGTAAAAAGTACATAATATTATTTAGGAATGTAGTGAAGTAAAATTAAAAGTTGTCAAAAATATGAATAGTAAAGTACAGATACCCCAAAAAAATGACTTAAGTAGTACTTTCAAGTATTTTTACTTAAGTACTTTACACCACTGTGCACAAGTGCTCACACGTCAGATTGTGGTGGTGAGAGATGCTAACATTTGGTAGTGAGTAGCAGTCCATGGTAATTTGTTGGTTGACCTTTTGGATCATTTGCCAGGGGAGATCTTTCCTTGGTAGAAGGGTGGATATAATAACGTTTGTCCTTGAGAACAGGGTGTGTGCTTTATCTGACACCTTTCTCACTTCCTCAGACACTTTTTCTTCTTTAGTCGCAGGTCTTTTGTCCCAGTATGTATGACAAGGTTGTCAGGATTTTCCATCTTGGCTTGATAGAGCTGCTGTAGTGGACTGTCCGTAGTTGGACACCAGAATGTAGCCGTCTGGTGTCTGGGGAATGGTCTCCTATCTTCCAGAAACTGGGGAATAGTCTCCTATCTTCCAGATACAGGGGAATGGTCTCCTATCTTCCAGATACAGGGGAATGGTCTCCTATCTTCCAGATACTGGGGAATGGTCTCCTATCTTCCAGATACTTTGGAATGGTCTCATATCTTCCAGATACAGGGGAATGGTCTCCTATCTTCCAGATACTGGGAAATAGTCTCCTATCTTCCAGATACTGGGGAATGGTCTCCTATCTTCCAGATACTTTGAAATGGTCTCCTATCTTCCAGATACTGGGGAATGGTCTCCTATCTTCCAGATACTGGGAAATAGTCTCCTATCTTCCAGATACTGGGGAATAGTCTCCTGTCTTCCAGATACTGGGGAATAGTCTCCTATCTTCCAGATACTGGGGAATAGTCTCCTATCTTCCAGATACAGGGGAATGGTCTCCTATCTTCCAGATACAGGGGAATGGTCTCCTATCTTCCAGATACTGGGGAATGGTCTCCTATCTTCCAGATACTTTGGAATGGTCTCATATCTTCCAGATACAGGGGAATGGTCTACTATCTTCCAGATACTTTGGAATGGTCTCATATCTTCCAGATACTGGGAAATAGTCTCCTATCTTCCAGATACTGGGAAATAGTCTCCTGTCTTCCAGATACTGGGAAATGGTCTCCTATCTTCCAGATACTGGGGAATGGTCTCCTATCTTCCAGATACTGGGAAATAGTCTCCTGTCTTCCAGATACTGGGAAATAGTCTCCTGTCTTCCAGATACTGGGAAATGGTCTCCTATCTTCCAGATACTGGGGAATGGTCTCCTATCTTCCAGATACTGGGAAATAGTCTCCTATCTTCCAGATACTGGGAAATAGTCTCCTGTCTTCCAGATACTGGGAAATAGTCTCCTATCTTCAAGATACTGGGGAATAGTCTCCTGTCTTCCAGATACTGGGGAATAGTATCCTATCTTCCAGATACTGGGGAATGGTCTCCTATCTTCCAGATACTGGGAAATAGTCTCCTATCTTCCAGATACTGGGGAATGGTCTCCTATCTTCCAGATACTGGGAAATAGTATCCTATCTTGCAGATACTGGGGAATAGTCTCCTATCTTCCAGATACTGGGGAATAGTCTCCTATCTTCCAGATACTGGGGAATAGTCTCCTATCTTCCAGATACTGGGGAATGGTCTCCTATCTTCCAGATACTGGGGAATAGTCTCCTATCTTCCAGATACTGGGGAATGGTCTCCTATCTTCCAGATACTGGGGAATGGTCTCCTATCTTCCAGAAACTGGAGAATAGTCTCCTATCTTCCAGAAACTGGGAAATAGTCTCCTATCTTCCAGAAACTGGGAAATAGTCTCCTATCTTCCAGATACTGGGGAATGGTCTCCTATCTTCCAGAAACTGGGAAATAGTCTCCTATCTTCCAGATACTGGGGAATAGTCTCCTATCTTCCAGATACTGGGGAATGGTCTCCTGTCTTCCAGATACTGGGGAATAGTCTCCTATCTTCCAGATACTGGGGAATAGTATCCTATCTTCCAGAAACTGGGAAACAGTCTCCTATCTTCCAGAAACTGGGAAATAGTATCCTATCTTCCAGATACTGGGGAATAGTCTCCTATCTTCCAGATACTGGGGAATAGTATCCTATCTTCCAGATACTGGGGAATAGTCTCCTATCTTCCAGATACTGGGGAATGGTCTCCTATCTTCCAGAAACTGGAGAATAGTCTCCTATCTTCCAGAAACTGGGAAATAGTCTCCTATCTTCCAGAAACTGGGAAATAGTCTCCTATCTTCCAGATACTGGGGAATGGTCTCCTATCTTCCAGAAACTGGGAAATAGTCTCCTGTCTTCCAGAAACTGGGGAATAGTCTCCTATCTTCCAGATACTGGGGAATGGTCTCCTATCTTCCAGATACTGGGGAATAGTCTCCTATCTTCCAGAAACTGGGAAATAGTCTCCTATCTTCCAGATACTGGGGAATAGTCTCCTATCTTCCAGATACTGGGAAATAGTCTCCTATCTTCCAGATACTGGGAAATAGTCTCCTATCTTCCAGATACTGGGGAATTGTCTCCTATCTTCCAGATACTGGGGAATAGTCTCCTATCTTCCAGATACTGGGGAATAGTCTCCTATCTTCCAGAAACTGGGAAATAGTCTCCTATCTTCCAGAAACTGGGGAATAGTCTCCTATCTTCCAGATACTGGGGAATGGTCTCCTATCTTCCAGATACTGGGGAATAGTCTCCTATCTTCCAGAAACTGGGAAATAGTCTCCTATCTTCCAGATACTGGGGAATGGTCTCCTATCTTCCAGATACTGGGGAATAGTCTCCTATCTTCAAGAACCTGGGAAATAGTCTCCTATCTTCCAGATACTGGGGAATAGTCTCCTATCTTCCAGATACTGGGAAATAGTCTCCTATCTTCCAGATACTGGGAAATAGTCTCCTATCTTCCAGATACTGGGGAATTGTCTCCTATCTTCCAGATACTGGGGAATAGTCTCCTATCTTCCAGATACTGGGGAATAGTCTCCTATCTTCCAGATACTGGGAAATAGTCTCCTATCTTCCAGATACTGGGGAATAGTCTCCTATCGTCCAGATACTGGGGAATAGTCTCCTATCTTCCAGATACTGGGGAATAGTCTCCTATCTTCCAGATACTGGGAAATAGTCTCCTATCTTCCAGATACTGGGGAATAGTATCCTATCTTCCAGATACTGGGAAATAGTCTCCTATCTTCCAGATACTGGGAAATAGTCTCCTATCTTCCAGATACTGGGGAATAGTATCCTATCTTCCAGATACTGGGGAATAGTCTCCTATCTTCCAGATACTTCCCGTTCGAGTCTATTAGAACTGGCAGGTCTGGGTTTAACTGGATCCTGTCCCCTGTCCTCTGGAGGTGTGTTCGGCTGAACATGGTCAGACTGCTGGGAGGTTGACAGGTCAGGGTAGGCTGTGGCAAGCTGGGAGGTTGACAGGTCAGGGTGGACCCTAAGAGGCTGAGAGGTGTGTGAGGCAGATGGGGTGAAGGCTGCACTGGGCTCAGGGGTATCTGGGCTTCCACCAGGCTGATGGGGCTGCTCTGTTGGTGGCATGGTCAGAAGCTGCTGACGAAGGGCATCCATGTCCCTCTCTCTCTGCTGCACCTCCACCTTCACTACACACAGCTCCTCTTGGAGGACATCATTGGACTGTGGCACGTGTCCCAGTGTTCTGTCTTAACTTCCGTCTTTAACTGTTCTATTGAAGCACGGCTCTCCTCCTGGAAATGCCCCAACTCCTCTACCAGCGTCTGGACAGTGTCACATTCTGGTTTTCTCTCCCTGAACTCTGTAGTCAAGTAGGGAGAGGCAGTTCTAGATTCCTTTCACCGACAATGTTGTTGGTGTGCATACAGCTGCTCCAGGTGAGGGAGGGAGTGATGTACTGTGGTTTGCCTCCTGGTTTGAAGCCCAGGCTTTGGGAGTTGCAGGCATCGTTTAGTGGAGACATGACGGTTTTTAGTTCATCGTCCACTAGAGGTTTTATCGTGTTCAACTCTTCTTCAAACAGCTCTAGACTGGCCTCAGAGCCTTGGATCATTACTGTTCCATTATTATATATATATATATATATATATGTATATATATACAAGACCATGGTGCTACAAGACCATGGTGCTTGCTTATGGAGCTGTGAGGCGAACGGCACCTCCGTACCTTCAGGCTCTGATCAGTCCCTACACCCAAACGAGGGCATTGCGTTCATCCACCTCTGGCCTGCTGGCTCCCCTACCTCTGCGGAAGCATAGTTCCCGCTCAACCCCACCTGGGATAGGATAAAGTAATCCTTCTACCCCCCCCCTTACCCCAACCCACCCCCACCCCCCAAAAAAATTTTATTTAAAAAAAATATATAAAATAAAAAAATATATAAAATGTTTTACTATTAATAAAAAAAATATATATATATATATATATATAAAAAACATTGTAAAGTGGTTATCCCACTGGGGGATATGCTCTCTCCTCTACTCCCCCTGTCCCTCTCTCCTCTACTCCCTCTACTCCCTCTCTCCTCTACTCTCCTGTCCCTCTCTCCTCTACTCCCTCTCTCCTCTACTCCCTCTGTCCCTCTCTCCTCTACTCCCTCTGTCCCTCTCTCCTCTACTCCCTCTGTCCCTCTCTCCTCTACTCCCTCTGTCCCTCTCTCCTCTACTCCCTCTGTCCCTCTCTCCTCTACTCCCTCTCTCCTCTACTCCCTCTCTCCCTCTCTCCTCTACTCCCTCTGTCCCTCTCTCCTCTACTCCCTCTGTCCCTCTCTCCTCTACTCCCTCTCTCCTCTACTCCCTCTGTCCCTCTCTCCTCTACTCCCTCTGTCCCTCTCTCCTCTACTCCCTCTCTCCCTCTCTCCTCTACTCCCTCTGTCCCTCTCTCCTCTACTCCCTCTGTCCCTCTCTCCTCTACTCCCTCTCTCCCTCTCTCCTCTACTCCCTCTCTCCCTCTCTCCTCTACTCCCTCTGTCCCTCTCTCCTCTACTCCCTCTCTCCTCTACTCCCTCTCTCCTCTACTCCCTCTGTCCCTCTCTCCTCTACTCCCTCTCTCCTCTACTCCCTCTCTCCCTCTCTCCTCTACTCCCTCTGTCCCTCTCTCCTCTACTCCCTCTGTCCCTCTCTCCTCTACTCCCTCTCTCCTCTACTCCCTCTGTCCCTCTCTCCTCTACTCCCTCTGTCCCTCTCTCCTCTACTCCCTCTCTCCCTCTCTCCTCTACTCCCTCTGTCCCTCTCTCCTCTACTCCCTCTGTCCCTCTCTCCTCTACTCCCTCTCTCCCTCTCTCCTCTACTCCCTCTCTCCCTCTCTCCTCTACTCCCTCTGTCCCTCTCTCCTCTACTCCCTCTGTCCCTCTACTCCCTCTGTCCCTCTGTCCCTCTCTCCTCTACTCCCTCTCTCCTCTCTCTGTCCCTCCCTCTCTCCTCTACTCCCTCTGTCCCTCTCTCCTCTACTCCCTCTCTCCCTCTCTCCTCTACTCCCTCTGTCCCTCTCTCCTCTACTCCCTCTCTCCCTCTCTCCTCTACTCCCTCTGTCCCTCTCTCCTCTACTCCCTCTCTCCCTCTCTCCTCTACTCCCTCTGTCCCTCTCTCCTCTACTCCCTCTGTCCCTCTCTCCTCTACTCCCTCTCTCCTCTACTCCCTCTGTCCCTCTCTCCCTCTCCCTCTCTCCTCTACTCCCTCTGTCCCTCTCTCCCTCTCTCCTCTACTCCCTCTCTCCTCTACTCCCTCTCTCCCTCTCTCCTCTACTCCCTCTCTCCCTCTCTCCTCTACTCCCTCTCTCCTCTACTCCCTCTCTCCTCTACTCCCTCTCTCCCTCTCTCCTCTACTCCCTCCCTCCCTCTCTCCTCTACTCCCTCTGTCCCTCTCTCCTCTACTCCCTCTCTCCCTCTCTCCTCTACTCTCTCTGTCCCTCTCTCCTCTACTCCCTCTGTCCCTCTGTCTCTCTCTCCTCTACTCCCTCTACTCCCTCTGTCCCTCTGTCTCTCTCTCTCTCTCTCCTCTACTCCCTCTGTCCCTCTGTCTCTCTCTCCTCTACTCCCTCTACTCCCTCTGTCCCTCTGTCCCTCTCTCCTCTACTCCCTCTCTCCTCTACTCCCTCTGTCCCTCTCTCCTCTACTCCCTCTGTCCCTCTCTCCTCTACTCCCTCTCTCCTCTACTCCCTCTCTCCCTCTCTCCTCTACTCCCTCTGTCCCTCTCTCCTCTACTCCCTCTGTCCCTCTCTCCTCTACTCCCTCTCTCCCTCTCTCCTCTACTCCCTCTGTCCCTCTCTCCTCTACTCCCTCTGTCCCTCTCTCCTCTCTCCCTCTACTCCCTCTGTCCCTCTCTCCTCTACTCCCTCTGTCCCTCTCTCCTCTACTCCCTGTGTCCCTATCTCCTCTACTCCCTCAGTCCCTCTCTGTCCCTCTCACTCCCTCAGTCCTCTCTCTCTCACTGTATCTCCCTCCCTCAGTCATCTCTCCCTCTCTCCTCTACTCCCTCCATCTCTCTCTGTCCCTCTCCCTCCCTCAGTCATCTCTCTCTCTCTGTCTCTCCCTCCCTCAGTCCTCTCTCTCTCACTGTATCTCCCTCCCTCTGTCCTCTCTCCCTCTCTCCTCTACTCTCTCCGTCTCTCTCTGTCCCTCTCCCTCCCTCAGTCATCTCTCTCTCTCTGTCTCTCCCTCCCTCAGTCCTCTCTCTCTCACTGTATCTCCCTCCCTCAGTCATCTCTCCCTCTCTCCTCTACTCCCTCCATCTCTCTCTGTCCCTCTCCCTCCCTCAGTCATCTCTCTCTCTCTGTCTCTCCCTCCCTCAGTCCTCTCTCTCTCACTGTATCTCCCTCCCTCAGTCATCTCTCCCTCTCTCCTCTACTCCCTCCATCTCTCTCTGTCCCTCTCCCTCCCTCAGTCATCTCTCTCTCTCTGTCTCTCCCTCCCTCAGTCCTCTCTCTCTCACTGTATCTCCCTCCCTCAGTCATCTCTCCCTCTCTCCTCTACTCCCTCCATCTCTCTCTGTCCCTCTCCCTCCCTCAGTCATCTCTCTCTCTCTGTCTCTCCCTCCCTCAGTCCTCTCTCTCTCACTGTCTCTCCCTCCCTCAGTCCTCTCTCCCTCTCTCCTCTACTCCCTCCCTCTCTCTGTCCCTCCTCTCACTGTCTCTCCCTCCCTCAGTCCTCTCTCCCTCTCTCCTCTACTCCCTCCCTCTCTCTGTCCCTCCTCTCTCTGTCTCTCTCCTCCCCTCCTTCCCACTCACCATCTCTCCTTCACTCTTTTTCTCTTTCTTGGTTCCCCTCTCTCTTTTTCCCTTTCTCAGAGTGATAAACCATATAATTTCATTCCCTGTTCAGCTGAAAACAAATGAGTCTCTATTCACACCCTGCCACAGAGATAAGAGGTGGGCAGAGAGTTGGCATTGTGTGTGTGTGTGTGTGTGTGTGGTAATGATGATGGTATCTGAGTATATGTGTCTCTCGTCTTGCTCGTCCACAGTGTGAGAATGAATAGGAAACACACAAACACACAAACATGCACGCACATCAGTTATAACATTGAATAGAATGTAACAGGGCTCAGACGTGTATAGATGGATGTGTGTGTGTGTGTGAGTGTGTGTGTTCACTCTGCCGCTCCGTCTCGTAGTTGAAGCGTTAGTGTGTTAAACCAATACCGAGGTGTTGTTTACCATTGGGAAATTCCACGGTAACGGAATGACGCTGAGACTCAGATTCTTCACTCTAAAATGTATGCCAAACAAAAATCATTGATTTCAAAGTTTAACAAACTATACAACTCTATGCACAAGCACTACTTTCAACAATTTACAAAGAAAATTTAACAAAAACACATTTACTGGAAGAACTGCGCAGATGCAAAGTTTGGTCATAGAATTACGGTAAAAATCTCTGTTTTTTTTAATGCGACCACGTTTTCCAAACACTCAGTCAAATATCTGCTCCGAATTAAGATTCAAAGATGTCTGCAGAAAGAATGGAGTGTCAGCTATGACATCACACCTTGAGTTTGAAAAAATCTCTTTTGATTATTGAACTACAGTAAGTGAAGTGGATTTCCACCCGGTAACTGAATTACGGTAGCCGAATTACATCATGGGTCCCTGATCTGTACTACACAGAATAGTTTAGTACAGTACAGTAGAGTACAGTACATTATACTGTTATGTACTCTAGTGTGCTCTATTGAACTCTACTCTATTGTACTGTACATGTGTTTACTGCACTGTGCTGTCCAAACTTGTGAAACAAAAACCTCTATGTTTGGGCCAAATCAAGGCTGGTAGTCCGGACCGGACCAAAAATCAACGTCTGTTGACGTTGAAATCAAGGCCAGGGTGGACTGACCAAATCTCAACTACTTTTGGACACCCGGTGTTCGGTCGGTGCTCAGTGGGTGCGGATGTTGGTTACAATAAATGGAAAGAGAGGGGGCTCATGGGTAGGTGTCAGTAAGGGCCGGGAGAGGTAAAATGAACTGGAGAGAGAGAGAGAGAGAGAGAGGGGGGGGGGGAGAGAGAGAGAGAGGGGGGGGGGGGGAGGGGGGGGGGGTTAACCACCAGATGACAGAAAGAGAAAGAAAACAGTTATGAGCTGAACATAACAGAATGTCCGTGGAAGGGAGGACAGTAGCAGGTGACCCGGATTTGGTAACAGAATTACGAGTTTAATCACTTAATAATTCTTTTAAAAAATACATATATCAGTATAAACACTAACTAATTGGTAGGTCTACCTTTAGTTGTTACGTCTGTGAACTTTCATTATCCTCCCTCCTCATTAGGGAGAGAAATTAGAAAATGTCTTAAAGATATGTGGGTTTTTGGGAACGGAATTTCAAGAAACAAGGCAATGTTTTTAAAGGTACAGAAGGCAAATCATTTCTCTAAAACTAAATAAACTCGGCAAAAAAAGAAACATCCTCTCACTGTCAACTGCGTTTATTTTCAGCAAACTTAACATGTGTAAATATTTGTATGAACATAACAAGATTCAACAACTGAGACATAAACTGAATAAGTTCCACAGACATGTGACTAACAGAAATTGAATAATGTGTCCCTGAACAAAGGGGGGGGGGGGGGGGGGTCAAAATCAAAAGTAACAGTCAGTATCTGGTGTGGCCATCAGCTGCATTAAGTACTGTAGTGCATTTCCTCCTCATGGACTGCACCAGATTTGCCAGTTCTTGCTGTGAGATGTTACCCCACTCTTCCACCAAGGCACCTGCAAGTTCCCGGACATTTCAGGGGGGAATTGCCCTAGCCCTCACCCTCCATTCCAACAGGTCCCAGACGTGCTCAATGGGATTGAGAGCCGGGCTCTTCGCTGGCCATGGCAGAACACTGACATTCCTGTGCTGGTGGCATTGTCATGCTGGAGGGTCAATTCAGGATGAGCCTGCAGGAAGGGTACCACATGAGGGAGGAGGATGTCTTCCCTGTAACACACAGCGTTGAGATTGCCTGCAATGACGACAAGCTCAGTCCGATGATGCTGTGACACACCGCCCCAGACCATGACGGACCCTCCACCTCCAAATCGATCCCGCTCCAGAGTACAGGCCTCGGTGTAACGCTCATTCCTTCGACGATAAACGCGAATCCGACCATCACCCCTGCTGAGACAAAACCGCGACTCATCAGTGAAGAGCACTTTTTGCCAGTCCTGTCTGGTCCAGCGACGGTGGGTTTGTGCCCATAGGCGACGTTGTTGCCGGTGATGTCTGGTGAGGACCTGCCTTACAATAGGCCTACAAGCCCTCAGTCCAGCCTCTCTCAGCCTATTGCGGACAGTCTGAGCACTGATGGAGGGATTGTGCGTTCCTGGTGTAACTCGGGCAGTTGTTGTTGCCATTCTGTACCTGTCCCGCAGGTTTGATGTTCGGATGTACCGATCCTGTGCAGGTGTTGTTACACGTGGTCTGCCACTGCGAGGATGATCAGCTGTCCGTCCTGTCTCCCTGTAGCGCTGTCTTAGGCGTCTCACAATACGGACATTGCAATTTATTGCCCTGGCCACATCTGCAGTCCTCATGCCTCCTTGCAGCATGCCTAAGGCACGTTCACGCAGATGAGCAGGGACCCTGGGCATCTTTCTTTTGGTGTTTTTCAGAGTCAGTAGAAAGGGCTCTTTAGTGTCCTAAGTTTTCATAACTGTGACCTTAATTGCCTACCATCTGTAAGCTGTTAGTGTCTTAACGACCGTTCCACAGGTGCATGTTCATTAATTGTTTATGGTTCATTGAACAAGCATGGGAAACAGTGTTTAAACCCTTTACAATGAAGATCTGTGGAGTTATTTGGATTTTTACTAATTATCTTTGAAAGACAGGGTCCTGAAAAAGGGACGTTTCTTTTTGTGCTGAGTTTATAAGTGTTGATATTAGTTGGGAGTGTATTGGTATTTTGGTATTTTATTAGGATCCCCATTAGCTGTTGCGAAAGCCACAGCTACTCTTCCTGGGGTCCAAACAGAACATGAAACATGACATAATAAAGAACATTAATAGACAAGAACAGCTCCAGGACAGAACTACATACATAGATTTTTTACTTCAACATTATTGTGTTTTGATGTATTTCTGATACCTTTTCGAAGGCCCCTTCTCCATCTGTTTGACCAGAAATCAAAGTCATTACTCATTCCAAATATTTTTTTTTATTGAAAATGGTTGAAAGCGGCAAACACACACGTGTTTAAACATCTAATCTCACGCATGATTAGACCAGTCATAACACATCTGTCTGAACAGGTTAGGGTGAGACAGTGGTACATGGTAACTGTTGCATTGCAGTGACTCTCTCTACTCTCTCCCATTCTCTACAAACACTATGTAACTATGTATAGGTGATCCCTGCAGGAATTGAACCCACAACCTTTGCGTTACTTTGCACCACATTCTTACATACTGAGCCACACAGGACCACTGAGAGGAACAATGAAGCACTCTCTGTCTCATTCTCTTCTTCCCTCCATATCTCCCTCATCCCTCCCTCATCTCTCCCTCCATATCTCCCTCATCCCTCCCTCCATCTCTCCCTCCATATCTCCCTCCATCCCTCCCTCAACCCCCCCATCTCTCCCTCCATATCTCCCTCCATCCCTCCCTCGATACCCCATATCTCTCTCCATCCCCCATATCTCCCTCCATCCCTCCCTCCATCCGCCCATATCTCCCTCCATCCCTTCCTCCATCTCTCCCTCCGTCCCCCCTCCATCCCCACATATCTCCCTCCATCCCCCATCCCTCCCTCCCTCCATCCTCCCATATCTCCCCCATCCCTGCCTCCATCCTCCCATATCTCCCTCCATCCCCCAATCCCTCCCTCCATCCCTCCCTCCATCCCCCCATATCTCCCTCCATCCCTCTCTCCATCCCCCCATATCTCCCCCATCCCTCCCCATATCTCCCTCCATCCCTCCCTCCATCCCCCCATATCTCCCTCCATCCCCCCATATCTCCCTCCATCCCTCCCTCTCTACCCCATATCTCCCCACATCCCTCCCTCCATCCCCACATCCCTCCATATCTCCCTCCCTCATCCCCCCATATCTCCCTCCATCCCTCCATCCATCCCCCCATATCTCCCTCCATCCCTCCCTCCATCCCTCCCTCTCTACCCCATATCTCCCCACATCCCTCCCTCCATCCCACATCCCCCATATATCTCCCTCCATCCCCCATATCTCCCTCCATCCCCCCATTCTCCCTCCATCACTCCCTCTCATCCCCCCATATCTCCCTCCATCCCCCCATATCTCCCTCCATTCCTCCCTCCATCCCCCCATATCTCCCTCCATCCCCATCCCTCCCTCCATCTCCTCCCTCTCTACCCATCCCTCCCTCCATCCCCTCCAATCCTCCCTCCATCCCCCCATATCTCCCTCCATCCCATCCCTCCATCCCCCCATATCTCCCTCCATCCCCCAATCCCCTCCCTTCCATCCCTCCCTCCTCTACCCCATATCTCCCTCCATCCCTCCCTCCATCCCCCCATATCTCCCTCCATCCCCCCATATCTCCCTCCATCCCCCAATCCCCTCCCCTCCATCCCTCCCCTCTCTACCCCATATCTCCCTCCATCCCTCCCCTCCATCCCCCCATATCTCCCTCCATCCCCCCATATCTCCCTCCATCCCTCCCTCCATCCCCCCATATCTCCCTCCATCCCTCCCTCCATCCCCCCATATCTCCCTCCCATCCCCCCAATCCCTCCCTCCATCCCTCCCTCTCTACCCCATATCTCCCTCCATCCCTCCCTCCATCCCCCCATATCTCCCTCCATCCCCCAATCCCTCCCTCCATCCCTCCCTCTCTACCCCATATCTCCCTCCATCTGTCTCTGTCTTTCTGTCTTCAAATCAGCCCTCCTGTTCTGTTGGTAATTGCTGTATTGTGTTGTTGTGGCTGTAGAAGGTGTCATCTAGAAACAACGGCACCTCCAAGAGAACACACGTACACATACACACTCTTTCCCATTCTTACAATTATATGATTTCATCCTGTGGATTACGTCGCCATCTTGTGGTAGGTTTTTATTTCTATGCGTGACGTAACAAGGAAGTCTGCACTTGCGCATGAGAATCCAAAATGTAAACGAAACAACTAGGTCCAGATCTATATGACAGTATTGAGCCTGGTCCAGATCTATATAACAATATTCAGACTGGTCCAGATCTACATGACAGTATTGAGCCTGGTCCAGATCTATATGACAATATTGAGACTGGTCCAGATCTACATAAAAGTATTGAGCCTGGTCCAGATTTATATGAGAATATTTAGACTGGGCCAGATCTACATGACAGTCTTGAGCCTGGTCCAGATCTATATGACAGTATTGAGCCTGGTCCAGATCTACATGACAGTATTGAGCCTGGTCCAGATCTATATGACAATATTGAGCCTGGTCCAGATCTATATGACAATATTGAGACTGGTCCAGATCTACATGACAGTATTGAGCCTGGTCCAGATCTACATGACAGTATTGAGCCTGGTCCAGATGACTGTATTGGTTAGTGACAGAGACGTGGTGGTTGCATTCATCCATTTTTTAGTCCTGTGGCCTTCACCAAGTGAGATCCTAAGCGAATTTGTTACCATTAAAATATAATTATGTAACACAATACAACAGATAATTCATAAGACCTTATTTTGAGGGCCTAGTTTTACCCTAATACAGTGGCCTGAAACTCATGGTTTACAGGCAAAATCAGGCCTGTAAGTCACATTATGCTGGCTAGCAAAGTGATGTGTAATTCCTATTGGAATCCAGCTAGAGTGGGGATATCCAACATTTGGAATTTTATTCACCCGCAGCCTGCATTCAGAATGACTGCCAGATTGGGAAGACTAAGGTATGAGACTACCTTTAGCATCGAAATTAAACTTGAACATTATTTCAATAACGGGTGCAATAAATCCAAATAACAAATTGGATTAGCTTAGAATAATGTATGTTATTTATATAAGCATAAGATGCATTAATCAATGTACATGCAAAAACATAGATATTTAAACAAACGATTAAAAAAATCTAACTGCAATAGAGCATGCTGGGAAATATGATAATGATGGGCGTGGATTTGGTTTAACACTGTTTATTAACAACAACACTGGGGTTCTTTTACACCAATGAGTGTTAATTTAACTCCTGAATAAACACTAGAAAATGTTACACTGAAATGGCCAGTTTAAGGAAAAACCCACCATTATGTTTACACTATCTCAAAGGCTAAAAATCTTCTGTCAATGTTTGATGGTGAGGATGATGAGGGAGAGAGTGAAGAGGAAAGAAAAATGAAGAAGAGGTGAGACTTCATCTACTAACCAATCTGTGTTCCTGCTGATTGGTTCAGCTGCTGTATAAATCAATAAGTTATGCTGCGTTCAAGACAACTGGGAACATGGGAAAAAAACGAGCTCGGACTGGCGTTGGATGACAGTGCAGAATGATTTTTCACAGTCGGCACTTGTTTTTTTTTCCAGAGTTCCCGAGTTGAAAGCACCATTAACCTTAGATTACCTTTTGAGGAGGTGTTGGAGAAGGCAGAGGGGCCTGAGGCGGCCACTGAGGAGAGGCACGAACTGAAGGCTGGCCTGCAGGAGATCCAGGAGGCAATGAAGGCTCGGCTGCAGGAGATCCATGAAATGTATGTTAACCGCCACGGAGACGTCAGCAAAGCCAACGATGTCAAAGACTAAATGGAGGTTGAAAGGTATGTATTATTGAGTCTGTATTTCACATTAAAAAGCATGTGTGCCTGTTTGTGATTTGAATGAAGTCATTGTCAGCGAATTCAGTGTTGTGATTCTTTTTTCATGTTTTCCTCCTGCAGCCAGTGAAGCCCTTGTGACTGCATGATGTCACTTCTTGCTTATGTCATCACATCCTCCTAACGCAGATCAAGGGAATATCTCAATCTCAAAATTCATTGGCGGAGCAGGTCAGAGGGGAGGGACCTCTGGCTTTCTCATCCAATGGGGTTTAAGGAGACGAGGAGAGGACGCGAGCGTGGCGTATCCGTTGAGATTTTCCCCAAGTTGTAAACTTGTGTACCTTTCTGTGCATGTTTTTCCTATATCTAATGTTTTGTACCAGATCATTAAAAGTGCACCTAATCGATCAATTCATTATCTTTGTTTGAATTGTAAATGGTAAAGAATTTGAAATGGGAATTGGGTAGGATGTTATCCACCTCTTGAAACAGTTCCTCCTTGCATTGATCAGTGGTGCACTGTAAACACATTGAAACTAAGGCCTGGATTCAAGCCGTACCACTGATGATCCCTGTTATGGTGCTGTTGAAATTCAAAGCTAATTTCCCATTGAGCCGACATATGCAGTGTTTACCGTGAATTACCCTATGGAGTAGACATCCTGGCTCAGTGGCCAGCCCAGCTGAATTCACACTATTATCAGATGACTGTGTTGGTGAGGAACACTGCTGAGAGGGAGCGGAGTCTGATCATGTAGTCACACTGTAGAGTCAGAACCACCATGCTAAACCACCCACTAAGTCACACTATAGAGTCAGAACCACCATGCTAAACCACCCACTAAGTCACACTGTAGAGTCAGAACCACCATGCTAAACCACCCACTAAGTCACACTGTAGAGTCAGAACCACCATGCTAAACCACCCACTAAGTCACACTATAGAGTCAGAACCACCATGCTAAACCACCCACTAAGTCACACTGTAGAGTCAGAACCACCATGCTAAACCACCCACTAAGTCACACTATAGAGTCAGAACCATGATGATAAACCACCCACTAAATCACACGAGTCAGAACCACCATGCTAAACCACCCACTAAGTCACACTATAGAGTCAGAACCAAGATGATAAACCACCCACTAAATCACACGAGTCAGAACCATCATGCTAAGCCACCCACTAGAGTCAGAACCATCATACTAAGTCACCCACTAGAGTCAGAACCATCATGCTAAGCCACCCACTAGAGTCAGAACCATCATGCTAAGCCACCCACTAGAGTCAGAACCATCATACTAAGCAACCCACTAGAGTCAGAACCATCATGCTAAGCCACGGTCTAAATCTCTGGCTTAGTGGTAACCAGGGTTGGGGTCAATTCCATTTAAATTACACTGAAATTACAATTCTCTACCATGCCTTTCAATGAGGGAAATTTGGAATTTGGTTTACTTTCTGAATTGACTGAAATTGGCCCCAACCCTGGTGGTAACAGATTTGTTTTCTTCTTCTTAAGATTTGATTTATTGGACAGAGGAGAGGATCTGGGACAGATTGGAGTCAGAGGTATTGGGTCAGACCCAGAAATAACTGAGGCCAAGCAGTTACAAGATTACCATATGGAGCAGACCCAGAAATAACTGAGGCCAAGCAGTTACAAGTTAGAACTACATTACCATATGGAGCAGACCCAGAAATAACTGAGGCCAAGCAGTTACAAGTTAGAACTACATTACCATATGGAGCAGACCCAGAAATAACTGAGGCCAAGCAGTTACAAGTTAGAACTACATTACCATATGGAGCAGACCCAGAAATAACTGAGGCCAAGCAGTTACAAGTTAGAACTACATTACCATATGGAGCAGACCCAGAAATAACTGAGGCCAAGCAGTTACAAGTTAGAACTACATTACCATATGGAGCAGACACAGAAATAACTGTGGCCAAGCAGTTACAAGTTAGAACTACATTACCATATGGAGCAGACCCAGAAATAACTGAGGCCAAGCAGTTACAAGTTAGAACTACATGACCATATGGAGCAGACCCAGAAATAACTGAGGCCAAGCAGTTACAAGTTAGAACTACATTACCATATAAGCAGTTACAAGTTAGAACTACATTACCATATGGAGCAGACCCAGAAATAACTGAGGCCAAGCAGTTACACAAATCAGTTATTGGCCCTATTCATTCTCATACACACGCACACAGAGAGAGAGAGAGATAGAACATGAAATTGACAACTTGTGTCAACTTCTTTCCTAGGACACTTCTAATGATCTGTAGTTGTGATTAACAGGGACATGTGTTTAGTCCTGAGAGAAGGACACTAAATCAGCAAAAAATAGCTTGATGATGAGTTGATTATTTGAATCAGCTGTGTAGTGCTAGGGCAAAAAAAATATCAACGTGCACACCTTGGGGTCCCGAGGACAGAGCTTGGGAAACCCTGCCCTATGCACTTGTGGCGATATGATTGGTTTAAGCAACATGGTGAAACTTCCACCTGGCCTATCAGAGGGCAATGTGGAGCTATTAGCATATTGATTGCACCTGTCAAATCCTCTTAGATCTCCACAAGTGTGTAGGGGTTGATTTGGGATTGGGCCTTTGAGAGAAGTGAGTGAAACTACTAATATACCAGTAGCTATCCTCCTTGAGGACATGGAGACACTTTATATTGCATCATAGCTAAATATATAACAAGAAACCTTACTCAATACATGAAGCTACAAGAGTTCAGATGAGACCCAAAAACTGAGGCTAAACAATTACACAAATCAGTTCAAACACATCTTTTAATGTCCGGGGTTTATACACACAGAGAGAGAACATGAAATGACAACTGTGTCAACAATAAGCGTCAACTTCTTTCCCAGGACACTTCTAATAATATGTAGTTGTGATTAACAGGGACGTGTGTTTAGTCCTGAGAGAAGGACGCTAAATCAGCAAAAATGTATGTTGTGATATAGCATAAAATAGTACTTTGAATACGTTTCACAGTAGTAGTATATGGTATAAGGACCAACAGCTTAAAACCCCTTAAAAGAATGTAAGAGAAATAAAGCCTATAGAGAATATTCTGACTTCTGGTACAGACACATGACAGACAGTTGTGGTGAAACTACTATGTCGAGTTCTCTGTGCAGCTATTTGTCCTTGGGAGCTTGATCCTTGGTGACCCTCCTGTGGATACGCTGGTGATTTTTAAGGGTTGCTGAGCGAGCGAACCCCTTCCCACAGTCAATGCATTTGAACGGTTTCTCTCCACTGTGGGTTCGCAAGTGTCTTATCAGATTAGATGTACTAGTGAAACTCCTCTCACAGTGAGAACATGTATGAGGCTTCTCACCTGAATGTACCATTAGATGTTCTTTAAGACGTTGTTTAACAGAGAAACGTTTCCCGCACAGAGAGCAAAGGTATGGCTTCGCTCCAGTGTGGGTTCGCAGATGTTTTGTGAGTGTATCCCCATCAGCGAAACTCCTCCCACATTCAGAGCAGTGGTACGGTTTCTCTCCAGTGTGGGTTCGTATGTGTCTTTTCAGGATAGGTGTATTAGCAAAACTCCTTTCACAGTGAGAACATTTATAAGACTTCACACCTGAATGTACCAAGAGGTGTAATTGAAGTTGTTGTTTACCAGAGAAACATTTCCCACACTGGGAGCAAAGGTGTGGCTTCTCTCCAGTGTGTACTCGCAGATGGACTGCTAAATTCCCCTTATCGGCATATCTCTTGTCACACAGGGAGCAGTGGTAAGGCCTTGTATGCTTTCTCTGATGAACCATCAGTGTGTGCTTTGAAACAAAATGTTGTTTGCAAACAAAGCATGGGAATAGCTTCTCTCCATGTGCTTTTTTCTGGTGCCGAGTTAAATGATCAAACATACGGAAGCTCCTTCCACAGTCAGAGCACTGGTGCGGTTTCACTCCAGTGTGAATGGTGGAATGTTTTTTTAAGGAATCAATACGAGCAAAGCCCTTTCCACAGGTAGTGCAAACATGAGGCTTCACCCTATGTGCTGAATGAACCTCTTGGTGTCTTTTCATTGTTTTAATAGCAGCAAACATTTTGCCACAATCGGGGCACTGGTAACGTTTCTCCCCAGTGTGAAGTCTCACATGTTGGTTCAACTTTCCAGAGTAACCAAAGCCTTTCCCACAATTAGGGCAAATGTACGGTTTATTCTCGGTGTGGCCTCTCTGATGTCTCTTTAGGTGATCAGCCCGACGGAATCTCTTTCCACAATCAGAGCACACATGAGGGTTGGAGTGAGTTATCTGGTGTTTTTCCAGAAGTTTTAGTGTAACAAAACTATTTTCACACTGGTCACAGGGGTGAGATCCATCTCTTGAGTGGTTTTTCTCATGACTGGTAAATGTCTTGCCACAAGAGCGACGGAGGGCCTCATCGGATGGCCCCGGTGAAGAGAGGAGGAGGGCCTCATCGGATGGCCCCGGTGAAGAGAGGAGGAGGGCCTCATCGGATGGCCCCGGTGAAGACAGGGGGAGGGCCTCATCGGATGGCCCCGGTGACGACAGGGGGAGGGCTTCATCGGATGGCCCCGGTGAAGACAGGGGGAGGGCCTCATCGGATGGCCCCGGTGACGACAGGGGGAGGGCTTCATCGGATGGCCCCGGTGATGACAGGGGGAGGGCTTCATCGGATGGCCCCAGTGAAGACAGGGGGAGGGCTTCATCGGATGGCCCCGGTGAAGACAGGGGGAGGGCCTCATCGGATGGCCCCGGTGACGACAGGGGGAGGGCTTCATCGGATGGCCCCGGTGATGACAGGGGGAGGGCTTCATCGGATGGCCCCGGTGAAGACAGGGGGAGGGCTTCATCGGATGGCCCCGGTGACGACAGGGGGCTCATGTTTTCGTCGGTGTGACGTGTCAATACAGGAAAGTGGTCCATGGTAGTGTTCATAGTGGTCACCGCAGAGGACCCCAGTCTGGTAGAACACCCTGGATGATCCCCTTGATCATTTGGGATTGGGGCTTCAGAATCAGCACTCCGTTTTGAAGTCTCCTTGGCCAGAGAGAGACGTTCAATGATCCGCTCCTTTGAGGCAGGGAGCTGTTTACACTTATCACAAGTGTATAGGTCACTGTACTCTTCCTCGTTCACTACAATGAACATGTCACATGACTCGCATTTCATGGCTTTACGGTCCATCTCCGGATCCACATCAGAGGAGTCCGACAGGCTCATACTCGGGTTAGGATCAGTGAGATATGCTTTGCCGGTGTCAGCCAGGCAGACTAGCTAGTCGATTGACGTAAAAGCAACAGTCCCTTGAGTCCTTGCAGACTTTTTTACACATTTGGTGTAAGCATCAAGAAGGGGTCTTGGTTAAAAAAAATGTCTGGTGAGAGGTCCGTTCCTGTGGTGTTCTCTCTCCAGATACTCTGAGATGTCTGGTGAGAGGTCCGTTCCTGTGGTGTTCTCTCTCCAGATACTCTGAGATGTCTGGTGAGAGGTCCGTTCCTGTGTGAATGGGAGAATATCGAGTCAGACAAAGAAAACAAAGAAGACAGGGTTACTGGCTAGCTAGCAAGCTGAACTCCTGTTATCCTAAAGTTAGCCAACCTAGCTAGGCTACTATCAACATAGCTAGCTAACTACTAGCTAGTTACAAATCATTGGTGAAACCCACACCTTTCTGCCTTATTCATTTACTCACTAGTTTAAGAATTACCCTCCGGCGAAGTAGCTAACTAACTTATAAAACCGTTTGTTGTTGCAAAGCTCTTGTGTGGCCGTTGTGGTTTGTTTTGAGTAAACGTGCAAACTAGTTTCGGTGAAGGAGGGCGCGGTTGCTTTGGATTGGCCCAGCGTGCCAGCGGAACGGATATCTGATTGGTCCCAAGTCGCAAAGCCCGCCCACCGAGTGGCCAAGCGATCGAGTTCGGTTTGACTACACAGGTTTGAGTAGCTAGCAGGTACACTACTGAATACTTCCAAAGGGACATTTTAAAAACGAGCTGATGAGTAAAAATCTGGGCAGTTGAGAGAGTCTCCAATGCGGAGGCTGTCAAAGGGGTGGAAAGAGTGAGTATATTTGAAGGTCCGGCGGTAGTGAAGAACGGGAATGCTTACTTTAGAGCCTACACCACCGCCTGAGAATCAACAGCAGGATCCAGAAATCCTTCATGTAAAGAGAGTGGACTTTGTGTCATTTACAGCAATGGGGATGAACGGAACTGCACAAGTTGAAAGGAAGCCAAGAAAGTTCGTTATCATTGTTTCTGCAGCTGAACTATTTCTGGGATTAAAATATTTTACATCTGAAGAGCTACATGGAGTACTTTTCTAGTGCGGTCCCACCCTCTCGGGCCCCAAAGCCTGAGTATGGGTTATTTGTTTATTACATTTTGTTTTTTTGTATTTTAGTATTTGTTTTGTCGTAGAAGTTTCTCACTTTTCACCCCACCCAGTAGGTGGCGGCAATACAACCATTTTGGATGTAGTCCGCCAATAAAACCTCGAAGAAGAAGAACTGGTCAGGTATCTATCCACCAACTGTCATAAAGGGTCGTTCAAACGTTGTAATTAGTGGCTAGGTTTACATAACCGTTAGCTCTGCTCTCAGAGACTAGCTAGCTGCTTTAGCTTGGTAGCTAACTAACGTTAGCACCTTCTAACTAGTAATTTTAAGCTCAGCGTCAATATTAGAATAAAATTACAATGTATTTTTGTCTGGTAGCTACAGGCTGTTCAATCAATGAGATGCTTTAATACACTGTTGTACTTTATGTTCGTGCTATTATCATATTAGCTAGGTTGGATCCTTCAAATTAAAAGACCACATAATGGGAACCTTGAAACGTCATTGTAACTTTGAAAACACAGAACTAGAATGAGATTCTATTTCTATTTTTTTTTTAAATGAGGTTTTGTAATTTTCACTGAGTAAGTAAAAATAATAGTTAAATAAAGAAAATGTCAACCTTGACAGACTTAGAATGTAAAAGATGTACACTACCAGTCAAACGTTTGGACACACCTACTCATTCAAGGGTTTTTACATTGTAGAATAATAGTGAAGACATCAAAACAATGAAATAACACATACGGAATCACGTAGTAACCAAAAAAGTGTTGATGACAGCTTTGCACACGCTTGGCATTCTCTCAACCAGCTTCATGAGGTAGTCACCTGGAATGCATTTCAATTAACAGGTGTGCCTTCTTAAAAGTTAATTTGTGGAATTTCTTTCCTTCTTAATGCGTTTGAGCCAATCAGTTGTGTTGTGACAAGGTAGAAGATACAGAAGATAGCCCTATTTGGTAAAAGACCAAGTCCATATTATGGCAAGAACAGCTCAAATAAGCAAAGAGAAACGACAGTCCATCATTACTTTAAGACATGAAGGTCAGTCAATATGGAACATTTCAAGAACTTTGTAAGTTTCTTCAAGTGTAATGGCAAAAACCATCCAGCGCTATGATGAAACTGGCTCTCATGAGGACCACCACAGGAATGGAAGACCCAGAGTTACCTCTGCTGCAGAGGATATGTTCATTAGAGTTACCAGCCTCAGAAATTGCAGCCCAAATAAATGCTTCACAGAGTTCAAATCACAGACACATCTCATCATCAACTGTTCAGAGGGGACTGTGTGAATCAGGCTTTCATGGTCGAATTGCTGAAAAGAAACCACTACTAAAGGACACCAATAAGAAGAAGAAACCTGCTTGGGCCAAGAAACACGAGCAATGGACATTAGACCGGTGAATTTTTTGTTGTTGAGATTTTTGGTTCCAACCGCCATGTCTTTGTGAGACGCGGTGTGGGTAAACAGATGATCTCCGCATGTGTAGTTCCCACCGTAAAGCATGGAGGAGGAGGTGTTATGGTGTGGGGGTGCTTTGCTGGTGACACTGTCTGTGATTTATTTAGAATTCAAAGCACACTTAACCAGCATGACTACCACAGCATTCTGCAGCGATACGCCATCCCATCTGATTTGGGCTTAGTGGGACTATCATTTGTTTTTCAACAGGACAATGACCCAACACACCTCCAGGCTGTGTAAGGGCTATTTGACCAAGAAGGAGAGTGATGGAGTGCTGGAAGAAGATTCTGGTGTTCTGAGAACTCAGACTCTGGAATACCTAATTTGCTGTCCTGAGACTCACAAAGCACTTCCTACAGCTCCCAGTGTGGAGGGAGATATTGAAGACCTGTGGATACAAAGAGGAGAGAGACCCCTCATACAGTTCAGTGTGAGTTTCATGCAAACTAACTCATCAGAGATAAGGATCAATAAGGACCTGTTGTTGATTTGAATGAGAAACATTCCACCACTAGAACCCTCAAATTCAAATCTGGACCACGAAGCCAGTTCCACTGCTTAATTTTTTTGTATTCTTCCCCTCTAATCAGGGACTGATTTAGACCTGGGACACCACGTGGGTGCAATTCATTATCAGGTAGAACAGAAAGCCAGAACATAACCTCATACCTACTGTAAAATATGGAGGTGGATCTTTGATGTTATGGGGCTGTTTTGCTTCAACTGTTCCTGGGACCATGGTTAAGGTCAGTGGCATCATGAACTTTATCCAGTACCAGGACATTTTAGTCTAAAACCTTGGCTGCAAGTAACCCCAACAACAAAATCCACAGAAATGGTTAATTGGCCACTAAATCAACATTTTGCAAAGGCCACCTCAGTCTCCGGAATGAAACCCATTGAAAACCTGTGATTTGAATTGAAGAGGGCAGTCCATAAGTGCAGACGAATAATATCAAGGATCTGGAAGGATTCTGTATGGAGGAATGGTCTAAGATTCCTCCCAATGTGTTCTCCAACATTTTAGAAAAAGGCTCAGTGCTGTTATCCTCGCAAGGTGGGGTATTGAAAACAGAGGTGTCAATAATTTTGACCCCTACCTTTTTGAGGAAAAACTATTCTTGCTTGTTAAACAAAATCTCTTTCTCTGAGCAATTGTATTAGTATAAAATAATCATTTACCCATTATTTTGAGTATATAATATAGCTCAGTATTTGTAGTCATTTTTGCTGATCTTTATCTAGGGTGTCAATAATTTCGGACCAATAAATTGACAATACACCAAAATGACAAAGTGAAAACATGTTTTTAGAAGTTTTTGCAAATGTATTGAAATTTATATACAGAAATATCACATTTAAATACTGTAAGTATTCACACCCCTGAGTCAATACATGTTAGAATCACCTTTGGCAGCGACTACAGCTGTGATTCTTTCTGGGTAAGTCACTACGCGCTATACACACCTGGACTTTACAATATTTGCACATTCTTTTTAAAATTCTTCAAGCTCTGTCAAGTTGGTTGTTGATCATTGCTAGACAGTCATTTTCAAGTCTTGCCATAAAATGTCAAGCTGATTTAAGTCCAAACTG
Source organism: Coregonus ussuriensis (assembly GCA_031479575.1). Classification (NCBI taxonomy): domain Eukaryota; kingdom Metazoa; phylum Chordata; class Actinopteri; order Salmoniformes; family Salmonidae; genus Coregonus; species Coregonus ussuriensis. The sequence continues at coordinate 21,250,217 of CM062510.1, forward strand.
TAACTAGGCCACTCAGGAACATTCAATGTCGTCCTGGTAAACAACTCCAGTGTATATTTGGCCTTGTGTTTTAGGTTATTGTCCTGCTGAAAGGTGAATTTGTCTACCAGTGTCTGTTGGAAAGCAGACTGAACCAGGTTTTCCTCTAGGATTTTGCCTGTGCTTAGCTCTATTTTGTTTCTTTTTATCCCCCCCCCCCAAAAAAAAACTCCCTAGTCCTTGCCGATGACAAGCATACCCATAACATGATGCAGCCACCGCCATGTTTGAAAATATGACGAGTGGTACTCTGTGATGTGTTGGATTTGCCCTAAACATAACACTGTATTTAGGACATAAAGTTAACTTGGTTGAATCTGTGCTTTAAATTCACTGCTCGACTGAGGGACCTTACAGATCATTGTATGTGTGGGATATAGAGATGAGGTAGTCATTCAAAAATCATGTTAAACACTATTATTGCACAGAGTGAGTCCATGCAACTAATTATGTGACTTGTTAAGGAATTGTTTTCTCCTGAACTTATTTAGGCTTGCCAAAACAAAAGGGTTGAATATTTATTGATTCAAGACATTTCCGCTAGCCAGCAGCATACCACCCTGCATCCCACTGCTGGCTTGCCTTTGAAGCTAAGCAGGGTTGGTCTTGTTTGGTCCCTGGATGGGAGATCAGATGCTGCTGGAAGTGGTGTTGGAGGGCCAGTAGGAAGAAAACATATTTAAAAAAAATATCCCAATGCCCCAGGGCAGTGATTGGGGACATTGCCCTGTGTAGGGTGGGCACTAAAGATCCCAAGGCACTTATTGTTAGAGAAGGGGTGTTACAAAATCTCAGTTTTGATCCATTTTAAATTCTGACTGTAACGCAACAAAATGTGGAAAAAGTAAATGGATGTGAATACCTTCTGAAGGCAATAGGGAATAGTGTCATTTCAGACAAAGACACTCATTTATAGATCTTTCAATAAGACCACTTTAAAGTTTGCATTCATCTGCAGGTTTGGTAGATTGCTGAATGATAAAACATACTAAACAAACTGGTGAATATCATCAGTAAAAAAAAGACCCTGAAAGAGAGGAGGTTGTTGTGGTCTTCTTCCCACGCCATCCACCAACAAGGAGACAGAACATCATTCATTCAGCTACAGTAAGAGCAGTCATTCCGCTAAGAGCAGTCATTCAGCTACAGTAAAAGCAGTCATTCAGCTACAGTAAAAGCAGTCATTCAGCTACAGTAAAAGCAGTCATTCAGCTACAGTAAAAGCAGTCATTCAGCTACAGTAAAGCAGTCATTCCGCTACAGTACAGTAGCTACCAAAGTTGAGCTAACTGTGGTTAAACTACTGAAGAGGCTTGTCAACTGAATGGACAAAACACAACAATATTATTGATACGCTTTATTACATTATACTTTTGATATAAAAAAAATATCCCATGTCTATCTATGATCAGAGTGAATCAGAACAACATATATCTGAAGCCAACTAGACAAGCAACAACAAACATCAGTTCAGAAACATCTCTATTTTCTCTCTCTCTCTCACACATGTACATTTACATTTACATCATTTAGCAGACGCTCTTATCCAGAGCGACTTACAAATTGGTGCATTCAACTTATGATAGCCTGTGGGACAACCACTTGGGGGGGGGGGGGGGGGGTAGAATGATTACTTTATGCTATTCCAGGTGGGGGAGCTTGTTCCACCATTGGGGTGCCAGAGCAGCAAATAGCTTTGACTGGGCTGAGTGGGAACTGTGCTTCCGTAGAGGTAGGGGAGCTAGCAGGCCAGAGGTGGATGAACGCAGTGCCCTCGTTTGGGTGTAGGGTCTGATCAGAGCCTGAAGGTAAGGAGGTGCCATTCCCCTCACAGCTCCGTAGGCAAGCACCATGGTCTTGTAGTAGATGCGAGCCTCAACTGGAAGCCAGTGGAGTGTGCAGAGGAGCGGGGTGACATGAGAGAACTTGGGAAGGTCGAACACCAGACGGGCTGCAGCGTTCTGGATAAATTGTAGGGGTTTAATGGCACAGGCAGGGAGCCCAGCCAACAGCGAGTTGCAGTAATCCAGACGGGAGATGACAAGTGCCTGGATTAGGACCTGTGCCGCTTCCTGTGTAAGGTAGGGTCGTACTCTGCGAATGTTGTAGAGCATGAACCTGCAGGATTGGGTCACAGCTTTGATGTTAGCGGAGAACGACAGGGTGTTGTCCAGGGTCACGCCAAGGTTCTTTGCACTCTGGGAGGAGGACACAATGGAGTTGTCAACCGTGATGGCAAGATCATGGAGCGGGGAGTCCTTCCCCGGGAGGAAGAGCAGCTCCGTCTTGCCGAGATTCAGCTTGAGGTGGTGATCCGAGATCCACAATGATATGTCTGCCAGACATGCAGAGATGCGATTCGCCACCTGGTTATCAGAAGGGGGAAAGGAGAAAATTAATTGTGTGTCGTCTGCGTAGCAATGATAGGAGAGACCATGTGAGGATATGACAGAGCCAAGTGACTTGGTGTATAGAGAGAATAGGAGAGGGCCTAGAACTGAGCCCTGGGGGACACCAGTGGTGATAGCACGTGGTGCGGAGACAGATTCTCACCACGCCTCCTGGTAGGAGCGACCTGTCAGGTAGGACGCAATCCAAGAGTGAGCAGCGCCGGAGATGCCCAACTCGGAGAGGGTGGAGAGGAGGATCTGATGGTTCACAGTATCAAAGGCAGCGGATAGGTCTAGAACGATAAGAGCAGAGGAGAGAGAGTTAGCTTTAGCAGTGCGGAGAGCCTCCGTGACACAGAGAAGAGCAGTCTCAGTTGAATGACCAGTCTTGAAACCTGACTGGTTTGGATCACGAAGGTCATTCTGAGAGAGATAGCAGGAGAGTTGGCTAGAGACGGCACGCTCAAGAGTTTTGGAGAGAAAAGAAAGAAGGGATACTGGTCTGTAGTTGTTGACATCGGAGGGATCGAGTGTAGGTTTTTTGTGGAGGGGTGCAACTCTCGCTCTCTTGAAGACGGAAGGGACATGGTCAGTGGTCAAGGATGAGTTGATGAGCAAGGTGAGGTAAGGGAGAAGGTCTCCGGAAATGCCTGGAGAAGAGAGGAAGGGATAGGGTCAAGCGGGCAGGTTGTTGGGCAGCCGGCCGTCACAAGTCGCAAGATTTCATCTGGAGAGAGACTGAGAAAGAAGTCAAAGCATAGGGTAGGGCAGTGTGAGCAGGACCAGCGGTGTCATTTGACTTAATAAATGAGGATCGGATGTCGTCAACCTTCTTTTCAAAATGGTTGACGAAGTCATCCACAGAGAGGGAGGAGGGAGGGGAAGGAGGAGGAGGATTCAGCAGAGAGGAGAAGGTGGCAAAGAGCTTCCTAGGGTTAGAGGCAGAGGCTTGAAATGTAGAGTGGTAGAACGTGGCTTTAGCAGTGGAAACAGAGGAAGAGAATGTAGAGAGGAGGGAGTGAAAAGATGACAGGTCCGCAGGGAGTCTAGTTTTCCTCCATTTCCGCTCGGCTGCCCGGAGCCCTCTTCTGTGAGCTCGCAATGAGTCGTCAAGCCACGGAGCAGGAGGGGAGGACCGAGCCGGCCGGGAGGATAGGGGACATAGAGAGTCAAAAGATGCAGAAAGGGAGGAGAGGAGGATTGAGGAGGCAGAATCAGGAGATCGGAGGGAGAAGGATTTAGCAGATGGAAGAGATGATAGGATGGAAGAGGAGAGAGTTGCAGGAGAGAGAGAGCGAAGGTTGCGACGGCACATTACCATCTGAGTAGGGGTAGAGTGAGTAGTGTTGGAGGAGAGCGAGAGAGAAAAGGATACAAAGTAGTGGTCGGAGACTTGGAGGGGAGTTGCAGTGAGATTAGTAGAAGAACAGCATCTAGTAAAGATGAGGTCAAGCGTATTGCCTGCCTTGTGAGTAGGGGGAGACGGTGAGAGGGTGAGGTCAAAAGAGGAAAGGAGTAGAAAGAAGGAGGCAGAGAGAAATGAGTCAAAGGCAGACGTAGGGAGGTTAAAGTCACCCAGAACTGTGAGGGGTGAGCCATCCTCAGGAAAGGAACTTATCAAGGCATCAAGCTCATTGATGAACTCTCCAAGGGAACCTGGAGGGCGATAAATGACAAGGATGTTAAGCTTGAATGGGCTAGTGACTGTGACAGCATGGAATTCAGACAGATGGGTCAGGGGAAAAAGAGAGAATGTCCACTTGGGAGAGATGAGGATTCCTGTGCCACCGCCGCGCTAACCAGATGCTCTCGGGGTATGCGAGAACACATGGTCAGACGAGGAAAGAGCAGTAGGAGTAGTAGTGTTTTCTGTGGTAATCCATGTTTCCGTCAGCGCCAAGAAGTCGAGGGACTGGAGGGTAGCATAGGCTGAGATGAACTCTGCCTTGTTGGCCGCAGAACGGCAGTTCCAGAGGCTGCCAGAGACCTGGAACTCCACGTGGGTCGTGCGCGCAGGGACCACCAGATTAGAGTGGCAACAGCCACGTGGTGTGAAGCGTTTGTATGGCCTGTGCAGAGAGGAGAGAACAGGGATAGACAGACACATAGTTGACAGGCTACAGAGAAAGGCTACAATAATGCAAAGGAGATCGGAATGAAATGAACTAAACATCTGGGAAAGCGAGAGATGGGGGCCTCCCTCACTTACGTTTCACTGAAACACTCCACGTGTATGGCGTCGTGTGGGCAAGCAGTTTGCTGATGTCCGCGTTGTGAACAGAGTGCCCCATGGTGGCGGTGGGGCTATTGTATGGGCAGGCATAAGCTACGGACAACGAACACAATTGCATTTTATCGATGGCAATGTCAATGCACAGAGATACCGTGATCCTTAGGCCCATTGTGAGGCCCATTTGTTTAAGGTGTCTGTGACCAACAGATGCATATCTGTATTCCCAGTCATGTGAAATCCATAGATTAGGGACTAATTAATTCATTTCAATTGACTGATTTCCTCATATGAACTGTAACTCAGTAAAATCTTTGAAATTGTTGTGTTTATATTTTGCCGTATTCAATTATTTTACATTGCTCTAATTTCCCTAATGTGGACAGTTGGTGTTACATTACACAAGCTTGCATTTTCACCACATAAAATGGAGTGGAATTACACCCTTTTATATTTTTTGAAAGACTGCTAAATTCGGTGTACAACGCCATTTATATCCCTGGCCATTTTTATCCCTGGATTGAGGTATGTTTTCGGAGCCATATCCCGGCTCCGCGGTGTCTAAATCCTGGCTACAGGGCGTTCTGACTCGAAGAGAAAATCTGTATGTAGAGTCGGATCTGTTGCTACTACAGGTTGTCAGCTGTCGACAGGTATTTCGTTTACCCAAATTCGTTGTCGTTTGTCTTTTAGAAGAGGCCAAACGGTACATGCAGGCGCTGTTATTGTCCCAGTTTCATTGATTTAAATATTGATGTGAGTGACTCATTTGTGCGAGCTATTGATTATAGTAGAACAGGTTAATCAATTCGAGGACGCTTGACAAATGTTTGTATTTGTATTTAATATGGATCCCCATTAGTTCCTGCCAAGGCAGCAGCTACTCTTTCTGGGGTTTATTATGGATCCCCATTAGTTCCTGCCAAGGCAGAAGCTACTCTTCCTGGGGTTTACTATGGATCCCCATTAGTTCCTGCCAAGGCAGCAGCTACTCTTCCTGGGGTTTATTATGGATCCCCATTAGTTCCTGCCAAGGCAGCAGCTACTCTTCCTGGGGTTTATTATGGATCCCCATTAGTTCCTGCCAAGGCAGCAGCTACACTTCCTGGGGTTTACTATGGATCCCCATTAGTTCCTGCCAAGGCAGCAGCTACTCTTCCTGGGGTTTATTATGGATCCCCATTAGTTCCTGCCAAGGCAGCAGCTACTCTTCCTGGGGTTTATTATGGATCCCCATTAGTTCCTGCCAAGGCAGCAGCTACTCTTCCTGGGGTTTATTATGGATCCCCATTAGTTCCTGCCAAGGCAGCAGCTACTCTTCCTGGGGTTTATTATGGATCCCCATTAGTTCCTGCCAAGGCAGCAGCTACTCTTCCTGGGGTTTATTATGGATCCCCATTAGTTCCTGCCAAGGCAGCAGCTCCTCTTCCTGGGGTTTATTATGGATCCCCATTAGTTCCTGCCAAGGCAGCAGCTACTCTTCCTGGGGTTTACTATGGATCCCCATTAGTTCCTGCCAAAGCAGCAGCTACTCTTCCTGGGGTTTACTATGGATCCCCATTAGTTCCTGCCAAGGCAGCAGCTACTCTTCCTGGGGTTTATTATGGATCCCCATTAGTTCCTGCCAAGGCAGCAGCTACTCTTCCTGGGGTACAGCAAAATTAAGGCAGTTATACAATTTTAAAAGCATTACAATACATTCCCAACAGAGTGTGTGCCCAGTGGGGTTGTCTTAACATGTATACTTAGAACCTCCTAATAATATAACAGAACTCCCTCGCTAAAGCTAGCAAGCTTTCCTCAATTACCTCGTTAGACTCGGTACTGGTACCTCTTGTATAGCCCTTGATCATGACTCTCAGTTCCATTACATTACACATAATAGTCATTGGATGAAGGCCTCTTCTGTATGGGGGAGTTTTGTTAAGAGCCACAATGCTCGGTCTGAACATTAACAAGCATCGCTTGCGGTTAGGTTTTGGAAGCAGGATGACCTTATCTTTCATATCTGCAAGAATATATATCTTCTTCTTTTTTAAACGAAAGGTTAAATTGATACACGCCATTACATTTTGTTGTTGCAAAGATATTTTCAGATTTTGGTTGTGGTTTACCCAAATGTGTAAATTATAACCCTTTCCCTCTAACCTCTCACCCTTTCGCGACTGCTCTCCTCTCAGGTCCTTTCTCAGCCTCCGTATTTTCTGCTGGCCCCGCCCCTTTGTTGCTTCTTCTCGAAAGCGAACAGGCCGCTCTTTGAAAAGCTAAATAGGTAGCTAGCTAGAAGACTACTGAATACTTCGAAAGGGAAATATAAAACTTGAGCTGGTGAGTAAAGCATTAGATATCTACCAATGGTCATAAAGGGTCGTCCAAACGCCGTTATTAGTAGTTCGGTTTGCATAACGACTAGCTAGCTACCTGCTCTTCAGACCAGCTGCTGTTTAGCTTGGTAGCTAGCTAATAGCTCCTTCTAACTCATTTGAAGCTGTGCTCAAACTCAGTCGATATACGAATACAAAGATTGTTTTCTGACTGGTAAAAACATGCAGATTGATTTTAGCTGTATAGAATCAACGAGTTACTGTTGTACTTTCTGTTTGTGTTAGCTATGTTAGTTCGCTTGTTAGCTAGCGGAATTATGCTTCCAGGTTGGATCCTTCAAAATAAAAGCCCTCATAGGAATATTGAAATTAATGTATTAATGGTCACTGACATTGGTATATTTAGTAAAAAATAAAATATTGAAATGATAGAAAATTTAAATCTGACTATACATGTACATCTTGGATGGTACAAACTGTTTTTGTGTTACACCCTATCTACCTATGTGTCCTCCTATCTACACAGGTGACCTCACAAGGATTTCCCCTGCTCTGGTGGGAGGAACAAGATCCAGTGTTATGAGAACTCAGACCCTGGAATAATTTGTCTTGGCCGGAGACTGACAAAGCAGCACATCCTAAAGCTCCCAGTGTGAAGGGAGATCTAGGAGTCCTTTGAATCCATATGAAAGGAAAGACACCTCGCCCTGTTTTTGACCAAGACACATTCTAACTCATCTGAATCTTTAAGAATCTGCTGGGACAAAATGGATCGAGAGAAGGGAAAGTTGATGGATGAAATCGAAAAGGGTTTATGGAATTTAACCGAGAACAATTTACGTTACCTGTGTGAACGTCATGGACAAGATGGCAAAGATGCATCCGAAGTTAAAGGAATGGATCACCGCTCATTGCGGCGTAAAATCCTGGAGCAAATGTGGGACAATACGGATTCAATGAAATCGGAGGAGCAGGGAATATCTTGGTTAGTTCAACTGAAAGAGGACATCAGAAGGATACAGGAGGATGCTAGCAGTGCTGATGATGATGCCGGAGACTGTGATGAAGAATGGAACGGAGAGGGAGAGGTTCAGTTACCTAGCAACGGTTTGGAGGTGGAGCCCATGAGTTCCAGCCAATCTGATGATGATGATGATGACGCTGTAGACTGTGATGAAGAACGGGACGAGGAGGTCAGGGATTGGATGGCTAGCGATGGGCTGGAGGTGGAGTTATCTCCAGAGAGGCACATACCAGAGCAGAGAGGGGTGAGTATTTGATTTCCCAGTCTTACATTTTGTTTCTCAAGTCTTTCCTTGATTCCTCGACCTCCTTTTATAAAAGGATCTGATGTTCCTCCTCTTGGCCTTTCTCCTTCAATGGTTTTTGAGAAATAGTTTGAGTAATCGAGGATGAGAGGAATTGAGGAAAGACTTGAGATTTAAATTCCTTGAAAGGCAGGAGATGGTTTCCCACCCTGTTTCATTCGGTCACTATTTTGACCATTTCCAGGACAAGCCTCCCCGGCCCACCTCCAACCTCTCGATGTCCCCGGGTCGTGCCTCCCGCGGTAGCGCCCTACTGCGCTGTCTGAAGAAGAGAGTGTCTGTGCAGCTGGACGACAGCAAGACAACTCGCACAGGAGAGAAATCTCACAGCCCGTCTAAAGCTAAACGATGCAAGAAAACTCTCCCAGGAGACAGGCCTAGCTCCCACATCTGTGATCACTGTGGGAAGAATTTAGGAAGTCAAAAAAGCCTGAAAAGTCACATGCGCATTCATACCGAAGAGAAACCTCACGAGTGCTCCGAGTGTGGGGAGACGTTCCGTCTGTTAAGAAGCCTAAAAAAACATCAGAAACTTCACACTGGTGAGGTTAGAGTGACGAAGAAAGTCAAAGTCCCGCATCCGTGTCCTCACTGCGGGACGATGCTAGCTTCAAAGAAAGAATTAAAGGATCATCTGCGACTCCGCCACACTGAAAAAACTCAGCTCTGCTCTGAATGTGGCAAGAGATTCTCTAGCACCTATGCCTTGAGGAAACACCAGAGACTACACACTGGGGAACAGCTCCACCTCTGCCCTGACTGTGGGAAGACCTTCTATACTCAGGCACACCTGATATCTCACCAGAGGGTCCATGCTGAACACAGGGATAGGCCGCATGTGTGCCCCGTCTGTGGGAGGGGCTTTACAGCAGCTTCATCCTTGAAGTCACATCAGAGTATTCACACCGGAGAGAAACCTTACCTCTGCTCTGAATGCGGGAAGAGTTTCAGAACATTAGGACACTTCACGACACACCAGAAACAGCATGTAGAAGCAAAGCCATCTTTCCCTTGCCCTGTTTGCAAGCAGTGCCTCTCAACAAAGCGCAACCTGATATTTCACCAGAGAATGCACACTGGAGAGAAGCCTTACCACTGCTCTCAGTGTGACCGGCGCTTTGTTAATGAGCAGAAATTGAAAAGTCATCAGCGAGTACACACAGGAGAGAAGCCCTACCTTTGCTCCCAGTGTGGGAAAAGTTTTGCTCTTTCACAAAATCTTAAAAAGCATCTTAGGGTGCATTCAGGTGAGAGGCGTTACAGATGTACCTATTGTGTAAAAAGTTTCATTTCTTCATCTGGTCTGAAATCACACCTGCAAACCCACACTGGAGTGAAACCCTGTCACTGCCCTGAATGTGGGAAAGGTTTCTCAGAGAAGAGAGCTCTAAAGAATCACATGCTCACACACGGGAGAGAAACCGCTCCAACGTTCCAATGTCTGTGAGAATGTATTCTTAGGTAACTCAGCACTCTGAAGAAACACCAGGAGATACACATTGGGTTGAAGAGGATAAATAGCTGCCATTTGACTGACTAAGTCGCTCTGGATAAGAGTGTCTGCTAAATTACTAAAACATTTAAAAATAAAAAATAGATCTTCTACACCGCTGCCTTCCCGAATACCATGTGATAGTTCATTTCTGTCTTATTTTCTCTGAAATGTTTTTGTAAGGCTAACTAAGAAACTACCATAACTAGTTATTTTG